>LR738712.1:231343177-231435812 GCA_902687465.1 Secale cereale
AGAGAGAGAGAGAGAGAGAGATAGAGAGAGAGAGAGGGAGAGAGAGAGGGGCGAGAGAGGGGGCGTTTGTGTCCATAAATGGTGTATAGATAGGGAGACAATGTTGATGTTGTTTGAAATTGGCCTATGTACGGAGACGCAAGGGAAGCGAGTCAATCGTTGTGTGATAGGAACTTCATGAGAGATCTAGAATTGATGGTGTAGAGAACAATGTGCGAGATCGAGAACGATGATACATTAGGGAGCTATGGAAAGAGTCACGACATATATGTATGCAGGGAGGAGCTGGGGCGGGTCCGCATGTGGAAGAGATAGAAAGAGGAGAGTGGTGCACAAGGAGACAAAGTGTGCTTGTTTTGAAGTGGGGGTTGAGTGTGAGGTGGGTGTGCGAGAACCATATACTAGGGAGATAGACGTTTGGGGGCGACATTTTGTGTGTATGGGAAAGATACACTCTACATAGTGCGTGTGCTTGGGAAAGAGAGATGCCCGGGTGACCTAGCTAGAGAGTGGGGGAAGAGATGTGTGCATGCCCACGAGAGAAAGTGATAGAGACCTATATTGGGGTCTGGACTTTAGCAGAGAGAGGGGTGTTAATGTGCTCGCGTGTTGGTGTTTTGGGAAGAGGACGTCTTCTGTGTGTGTTGGGGGCGACGAGGGGGGGGGGGGGTTGGCTTCAGATAAAGAGTGAGGTGTCTATATTCGAGGGACTTTAGCGTAATTGAGATATACATGGTCAATAGTGTGTGCACTCAAGGTTGATCATTTTGTTTCACAGTTTGGACTATGAGATAACGATACTTTTGAACATGCATGATATACTTTGATGTACCAGAATTACAAACCTAAGATTGGAATTTTGGAATTCGACTCCATCATTAGTTGTTGTAATACATTTAAACGGAGGTACATTATTAAGCTGGGATTTCGTGATTTCAAATTCATATATCAAACCTAGAGATATACACATACGGGCATGTTCAAACTTTATAATCATCCACTTTAATCATACACATACACATTTTTGCTTTTGTCATCATATTTAGGATAAACACATTCGGAATTTCATTTGAATTGGACCATATGATGGTATTTGCTTGTAGTAGCTCAATGATCCATATTTGAATTGAATGGACAATCTAAGTTTCGAGTTGGAGACATTGATTTCCAAAACTTTTACTTTTTTGCGTGCAAAACAAACATATGCTTGGCAATGATATCATAGTCGGCCGTACAAGAGCAGAATATAATTTCAAGAGCCAAAAGCTTTCAAACTTCCCGCTCATATCAAACTTTCTCGTGCCCGAAAGTTTAGCCCTGCGATATTCCTGTTTTACCACTGCCACATGAACGGAAAAGGGCTGCTTTGGTAACTCCATTGTTTTCCGGTCTTGGCACCCAACATTCTTCCCCAGAACCCCTCCCCTTCCCCTACCCGACCCCCCAACCACGGCAAGCCGCCGAATCTAGTCCTCTGCCGCAGCGGTGGACCTCACACCTCGATGGATCTACGTTCCGCACCTTGGAACCCCCAACTGCCAACTCACCACTTCATCGGAGCCGCTTTAGCGACTGGCTTGTACACCACTCCAGATCTCCTTGACCGCCATCATGCTCCACCGCGCCAGATCTGCTTAATCGGCACCCTTGTCCACCATAGTGTAGGCCCTTCACTGACTCCCTCGTTCGTCCCTTCGCTAGCCCTTCATACAAGCCCTTGCCCGCCGCAACAGATCTGCCTCACCGAAAGCACTGTACAACACGCCCGCCGAAGCCTTCGTCCACTGCACCGGACCCGCTCCACGGATGCCATATTAAACTCCACCTGCCCTGCTTTGCCGACGCTGCAGCCTCACCAGGTTATTTCAATTTGTACTCCTTCAGTTTTTCTCTTTATCGTGCAACTGTTCACTTACCACAAATGAGCGTTCTTGTATGTCGATAGGCGCCGCAAACATAGCACCGGAGCCGCTTCAGCGACGGCGAAAGCCGGCCCAAACTCAACCGCAACACGAGCACCATCGATGATCCTTAGCTATCAAGTATGCCAACGATGCCCGTACGCGATCGAGAATCAGGTACTATTATCCAATGGCCGGTGCCTACATTCACTCTCTTGGCATAAGCACCGCACCTTCGAATTTCTTCAGGGCATCATTCAGTTTTTCCTGAGACGCGTTATTCTGCTTGCACCTGTAGGGCCATACTTCTGGCCGTGAACATGTTACATGTGCTAAATTACATACCAGTGCACATATAGTTAATATGCTATAGTTTTGTCCTAAGTATTACTGTACTTCCTAGATATCACTGCCTACTATTTTACTTCTTGCATTCTATATTTATGATAATGGTGTTGTTCTGATGCCACATGTTGGTTCCATCAGACTGCTTCATGTTCTCTATGCTTAATTACACATCAGGAAACTAGCATGTGGTTCCGCTGGTTTTTGTTTGTTTCACCCTACATTTTCTGATGCAAGCTATTACATCACTGCTACGAGCCTCTGTTCATTACTTTTTTGTGTGTTCCTGATCTTCCCAAGTTGCATGACTAATTTCACGCTTCTATTAATTATGGAGCTACCAACCCCATGAAGCAAAATATATGTTCTTTTGGGGCTGGCACCTCAAACAAGCATAAAATTAGAGGGAAGCAGATATATTGTCGTGTATGTACACACCCTTCTTTCATTAGTTTAGATGAACCATTGATGATCAATTCGAACCAGTGCATGCGATTAAAATTAATTTAACCTAAATAGAGGGTGTAGAATAAACTACGAGTAGATTTACATCCACGGGAGGCCGACGATATCTTCAAGGAACATTGCAACAGCAACGAGGCTTCACAGCAACATATGGTAAGCCAGTGTGTTTTAGTACATGTGAAATGTAATGCATGTGGGCTGCTTTCTTGGCTTGTGCCCTCAACCTGTAATCCTACCGAATAACAAATAGTTTAGTTGTCTACTTTGTTGTATTACTTGATTCAAATGCTTGTTTGTTACTTGTTACGCTATACCTGAGTTGGCCAATATGTCAGCAGTGCCTGTTGTACTATCGTAAAGAAATGCATGCCTAGTTCATTTGAGTCCTTAACTTTTCCTCTAAACTTCATCAAAACACTGTCTTCATAGTTTATATGAGGCCACACTGTTAAGTGCTTTCTCAGATTATTTCAACTGCTTAGATGCCTTGGCAACTTAAATATAGCGGTGGTACACTCCCTTACAAGTTTTCATCTTACCATTTTAATTTCTTTTCGGCTGATGCTTCTTCGAACCATTTAAATATAGCTTGCCATGCTCGACAATAATTCATATGTTGTTTACCATGTAAGCTTACTACCTGGATCATGCGATAACTATCTCTTACTTATGTCCAGCGGAAAGCTTTTAGGATGCCGTTCACACTAGGACACAATGTACAACCCCAAAATATATTTGTGGAAGTTGTGCGCCATCCATGTTACCAGATGGTAGCAGTTCAGAGGAAACACCGTCGGAGAGCAGTCTGAGCACATATATTATAGTTCTTGAGGCTCTACTAGAGATGGTGTGGCTGCCATGAATGAGGTAATTTTGATCTTGAAGCTGGAAATTACGCAATTAGCTGCACGCATTATGCAAGCAACCCAAGTATTGGAGGAAGTAAGAATGTTGCATTTGAAGACGGAGGAGGTCCTGTTCCTTCTGCTATCTGAAGCCCAGGGTAATCCTAGTTCTTCTTTAGCTAGCAGTTGAAATTGTCATTAGATTATTGTACTTGCATGGTGTGTCATGTCTCTCAATGGATTATGTTGTAAAACCCCCATGTTGTCCATGTGTTGTAAGGATCCGAATTTTTTAGGCGAGGTAATCCTCAGTACTTGTATGATTGACATAAGGTGAGCTGTTTTTCGTGTGAGCATATTGTATTGGATGAAATAACTGTTTGACTCAAAGTGTATCCAACCTAGTAAATTCGAAGATCACGACATTTGTAAATCATAATCATATATAGAGGTGGAATAAATCTTTGTTGTGGTTTTGAAGAAATAAATAAAAAAACGTAGAATTATATGTGGATCTTCGTAATTGAATAAAAATTGGATTTGGATTTAGTTGCGAGGGCCTAGGGCAAAGGTGGATGCTAATTCTCCCAAGTTTTGAACGAAGCGGCTAAACACCCACTATCATTTGTGTGCTTCCCGAAGCAAGTGTTTGCGAGATGGAAATTAATGTCTACCATGACACTTGACATCCTTATCGACCGGATTTACACTGCTATCGATAGGGGTAGACTAGTAGCTTCAATCAGACGTGACACGAAGGCCTCTGAGCCCATTCAGACACGGTGGGCGCCGAACGTGGGCGGCAAAACACATTTGATTCAAGCTCGTACGAAAGACATGTGTCTCTCCCTCCATTTCCCCATTCATCCACGGTGGGCGGCAAAACAAACTCTCCTCGTCCGAAATCGATGTGGGCTAATATTTTACATAGGGGCAGATGTGTAACTTCCCTTAGACGTGAGACAACCACCCTACCTGTCAGCCCCGTTCATACATCGTGGGCGCCAACCGTTTGCGGCAAAACACCCTATCCTCGCCCGAAATCGTTACCGGCAAATATTTGGGAGATGCGAGATTACCGTCCTATCCCCAACCGATGTGATGTCCGAAATTTTAGACGGGGGATAAGTTCGTAACTTTGCCACATTTCAGACAAGCGCTTCCCAAAGTTTGAGATCCCCCCTCCCCCTCCATTTCCCCATTCATACACCGTCAACGCCACGACAACCTCCCCACTGCGGCCAGCCTCCTCCGTCTGCCACCCCATCCTCCACCTTGCCAGAGCCGCTATCCTTACCCCGTCGTCCACTACAAGAGATGGACGTCTCTCATCCACGACGCCGGACCAGGATGCTTTCATCGCTTCGTCTCTCTTCATCGGCGCCTTCGTCCACTTTGTTGTTGCCGCTCCTACGACTGCCTCGTCCACGTCAACATGATTTATCCCCCAACCCGGTCGTCTACCATCTAAATTCTTCTTCCCCGTCGCCGACAGCCATCGTACCCGCAGAACCCTCAACGTATCAGCAGGGGCCTACACGGCGTTGCAAGAGAGGTGGTACTCTTCCATATGTGCTTAAGTTATCGATCTCACCCACAAAATAGATCTTAAATTGTTTATTGTACTTTTCTGGTCCGTACCAAATTGTGGTGGCTAGTTGAATGCAAACATTGGTTGCGAAGTTGCTTTGTCCGGTTTGCACCTTTAGATCCACCATGTCACGGTCACTATACTCGTAAAGCTTATGGTTTCCCCCCTTTATATTCACAACCATCATCATAGGTGCTTCACTGCTTCGTGGCGTACTAGCACTACTCCTCAAGACCTCAACCCATCAAGCGAAACAACATGCCACTCATAATTCCAAACCTTACGTGTTGAAATATGAATCTGATATGATGCTCATATTACTAAAACAGAGAATGTTTAATTGGTCACCTGATGTTCCTATATTCATTTCGAAAAGCATGTGCGCCACCCACTAGTCCAGCTAGTTCCACTTTCCTGAGTTTACTCTTGATGCTTAGGGGTTTCCCCTTTTATCTACTCTACTATGATTTGCGTAGGTGCTTTCTATCATACTAGCATTACTCCACCCTTCAAGCTAAACAACACAACACTCAAAATTCCAAAGCTTAGTTGTTCAAATATGATTGTGATATGATATTGATATTAGTTAACAGACACATTTAATTGTTAGCTAAAGGTCCCACTTGAGTTTCCTAATGCATGTCGCGACATATAGAGAGACAGCAGAATTGCATTTCTTTGTCACTTGTTAACTGTACTTTCTTGTCCATACCAAATCTTAGTTGTTATTTCAAAGCAAATATCGGTTGCTAACTACCCTTTGCGCGGTTTGCAGCTTCAGATCTGCCATCCCACTGCCATGGTCAACACTATACTCATCATGCTTACGGTTTCCCCATTTTATGATGACCACGATCAGCCTACGTGGTTTGTGCCGTAATAGCACTGCTCCACCCATTGAGCTAAACAAGCTTAGTTGTACAAATTCAAATATGATATTATGCTTATATTAGTAAAACTGGGAGATGTTTAATTGGTCAGCTAAATGTTCCTACTTTAGTTTCGAAATGCATGTGAGCCACATATGGAGAGACCGAAAGGAATAGTATTTCTCTGTGCGCTATGGTTCATTATGGGTGGCCAACCGACATTGTATAGAACGACTTGTAATATCTTCAATCTGCTTGCTCTTCTTTAAGATGATCCTCTTCTCTTGCGGTCGACTGGTCAGGTCGAGTTATTCTCCCTTAGTATATTTTGAATCTGTCAGGTCAGGTCGACTTGTTCTTCTTTACTATATGTTGAAGTTCTCATCTGTGAAGTATCATCACTTGTGGAGCTCTCATATTTTGAGTAGTAGGACACATTATATTAATGCACACACCAAATTACAGCATGCATGGCACCTCGTAGAAGAATTGCAGAGATAGCGCAACGTGGTTTACAGGGAGGAAGTATTGGATTAGAATCACTTCTACATGACAAAGATAATATCACTTGGTTTTATGTTTTCATGCATGTCAGGTATTGAACATTATCAAAATGAATATGTGAATGGGCGCACGAGAGGAATATTGCGGAACAACCCACTGGCTAACAAACTTGGCATGGTGGAGGATGGCCTATCTTATTCACCCATCAAGGTGCATGCTCTAACTTGGCAAGGTTTTATTGGTCGCACATATTTTCCTTCTGACCTCTTGCACCATGTGCTTAGTTTAAGCATCATATATGAGTATATGCCATACCTATCCATTTTCTGTACATATTCCATGTCTCGTCGTACTATGTTTTTCTAGTCAAATGTTGTTCTTTCGTAATAGATGTCCAATAGGAAGAGGGTGATTGCAGATCCTCCAAGAGTACAAACTAGGTATTTGGAAAAGGTAGTGATACCTGTTAAATCAGATAGATCAGAAGCCACAGAAAACATAGGCCCAACTATAATAGACTTTACCCCTAC
Source organism: Secale cereale (assembly GCA_902687465.1). NCBI lineage: Eukaryota > Viridiplantae > Streptophyta > Magnoliopsida > Poales > Poaceae > Secale > Secale cereale. The sequence continues at coordinate 231,350,228 of LR738712.1, forward strand.
TCTAGTGGAAAAACCCCTATTAGAACTGCTGACAGCCCAGCGTCAGGTACTGTCTATGATATCACTTCAAATTGTGAACTCCTAAATTTCGGCATGTGCCTTACCTTCTCTCTTGTATGAAAACTAATTTGAGATGAATCTCCTTGCTCAAAGGATCATAGGATCTCACGACAATACTGGTCTCTGCATTGCTCCTGTTACTACCTCTTGCCCTTTGTCAGCATACTTACACTCATTGCTGTTTGATTATGTAGCATCACTGTAAATGTTCGCTTCTTTATCCTCCCTTTGCTTGAAATTATAAGATCTATATTTACTCTTAGATAAATGTAGAATTAACACAGTGGTTATGAAGTTTGGATTTCTCATATAAGCACTTGTTGTCATGTACTCCCTCTGTATCGAATTTATTGTTGATCAGTTGGATGTATTTTAGAATTTAATAGTGCTAGATACATCCATTTGAGCAACAACTAATAACAAACTGTGGTGGTATTACTATACATGCATCGCGAGATAGTTGATTGTCTAGCATTACTCTGCATATTATCTGCCCTGCCGTCCACTTTCTGCAAATATTCATATCTACATGTACTCTTACGAAAAGGTTGAATAAAGCCAATGCCACTGCACACATTGATGTCTGCATTCCTCTTGTCAGTTCCTTTTGCCTTGGAACGTTGTACTTAATTAATTGCTATTTGATACGTCTCCAATGTATCTATAATTTTTTATTGTTCCATGCCATTATTTATGATGTTTTCGATGTTTAATGGGCTTTGTAATACCCTTTTATATTATTTTTCGGACTAACCTACTAACCCAAAGGCCCAGTCCAGATTGTTGTTTTTGGCCTGTTTCAGGATTTTAAAGAAAAGGGATATCAAATAGAGTCCAAACAGAATGAAACCTTCGGGAGAGATATTTTTGGAGAAAATCATGCACGGGAGACTTGAGAACCATGGAGACTTGAGAAAACCATGCACGGGAGACTTGGAACATGGTGCCCACGAGGGTGGGGGCGCCCCCCCCACTAGGGCGCGCCCCCCAGCCTCGTGGGTCCCATGTAAGGCCCACGGTGCCCTCCTTCCTCATATATAAGCCTACGTACCCCGAAACCATCAAAGCAACAGAGAAAACCCTAGTTCAACCGCTGTAACCTTCTGTTCCCGTGAGATCCCATCTTGGGGCCTGTTCCGGAGCTCCGTCGGAGGGGGGATCTACCACGCAGTGCTTCTAGATCATCATCATCGCCTCACCATGAGTTGTGAGTAGTTTACCACAGACCTTCGGGTCCATAGCTAGTATCTAAATGGCTTCTTCTCTCTCTCTGGATATGAATACAAAGGTATCATCGGTCTTCGAGGAGATCTATTCGATGTAATCTCTTTTTGCGGTGTGTTTGTCGAGATCCGATGAATTATAGGTTTATGATCAAGATTATCTATGAGAAATATTTGGTTCTTCCCTGAACTCTTTATGTATGATTATAATATCCTTGCAAGTCTCTTCAAATTATTGGTTTGGTTTGGCCTACGAGATCTATAGTTCTTGCAATGGGAGAAGTGCTTGGCTTTGGGTTCAGTCTTGCGGTGTCCTTTCCCGGTGATAGAAGGGGCAGCAAGGCATGTATTGTATTGTTGCCATCGAGGATAAAAAGATGGGGTTTATATCATATTGCTTGAGTTTATCCCTCTACATCATGTCATCTTGCTTAAGGCGTTACTCTGTTCTTATGAACTCAATACACTAGATGCATGCTGGATAGCGGTCGATGTGTGGAGTAATAGTAGTAGATGCATAATCGTTTCGGTCTACTTGTGTTGGACGTGATGCCTATATATAACAATCATGCCTAAATAGCCTCATAATTATTCGCTTTTCTATCAATTGCTCGACTGTAATTTGTTTACCCGCTGTAAAATATCGCTATCATGAGAGAAGCCACTAGAGAACACTATGGCCCCCGGGTCTATTCTCAACATATTAATCAACACCTACTTTACTTTTTCCACTTTTACTTTCTGTTCTTATAAACAAAAAATACCAAAAATATAAACTATCATCTCTATCAGATCTCACTTTCGTAAGTGACCATAAAGGGATTGACAACCCCTTATCGCGTTGGCTACGAAGTTCTTATTTGTTTGTGCAGATGCGAGGGACTCGCGCGTGGTCTCCTACTGGATTGATACCTTGGTTCTCAAAAACTGAGGGAAATACTTACTCTACTATGCTGCATCTCCCTTTCCTCTTCGAGGGAATACAACGCAAGCTCGAGAAGTAGCAAGAAGAATTTCTGGCGCCGTTAACAGGGAGCCTTACGCCAAAGTCATATACGAAGTACCTATCACAAACCGTTATCCTTCGCATTACATTTTTGCCTCTCGTTTTTCTCTCCCCCACATCACCCTTGCCGTTTTATTTGCCCTTCTTCCGCCGTGTGTATATCGTTCACTTGCCTCTTGTTTGATTGTGTGTGTTGGATTGCTTGCTTGTCACTATGGCTCAGAACAATACCAAATTCTATGACTTCTCCAATACCAACAATAATGATTTTATTAGCACTCTAATTGCTCCTATTACCGATGTTGAATCTTGTGAGATCAATGCTACTTTGTTGAATCTTGTCATGAAAGATCAATTCTCCGGCCTTCCTAGTGAAGATGTCGCTACCCATCTAAACAACTTTGTTGATTCGTGTGATATGCAAAAGAAAAGGGATACAGATAACGATATTGTTAAATTGAAGTTATTTCCTTTTTCACTTAGAGATCGTGCTAAAATTGGTTTTCCTCTTTGCCTAGAAATAGTATTGATTCGTGGAATAAGTGCAAAGATGCTTTTATCTCTAAGTATTTCCATCCTGCTAAGATGATCTCTCTTAGAAACGATATTATGAATTTTAAGCAACTAGATCATGAGCATGTTGCCCAAGCTTGGGAGAGACTGAAACTAATGATACGTAATTGCCCTACACATGCTTTTAACTTATGGATGATTATTCAGAACTTTTAAGCTGGCTTGAATTTTGCTTTTAGAAATCTTTTAGATTCGGCCGCAGGAGGCACTTTCATGGAAACTACCTTAGGAGAAGCTACCAAACTCCTAGATAATATTATGGTTAATTATTCTCAATGGCACACCGAAAGATCTACTAGTAAAAATGTGCATGATATTGAAGAGATTAGTGTTTTGAGTGGAAAGATGGATGAACTTATGAAATTATTTGCTGCTAAGAGTGCTTTTTCTGATCCTAATCATATGCCTTTGTCCACTTTGATTGAAAATGATAATGAATCTTTGGATGTGAATTTTGTTTGTAGGAATAATTTTGGTAACAATGCTTATAGAGGGAACTTTAATCCTATGCCTTTTCCTAGTAATTTCTCTAATAGTTATAATAATGCCTACAAGAACTCTTATGGAAAGATGCCTTATGAATTTGAAATTAGTGTTAAGGAATTTATGATCTCACAAAAGAATTTCAATGCTTTGCTTGAAGAAAAATTGCTTAAGATTGATGAATTGGCTAAAGTGTGGATAGAATTACTCTTGATGTTGATTCTTTGAAACTTAGATCTATCCCACCTAAGCATGATACCAATGAGTCTCTCAAAGACATGAGAATTTTCATTGATGAATGCAAAGAGAGAACCACTAGGATGCGTGCTAAAAGAGAGAATTATATAAAAGAGTGTTCTTCTAGTTATCATGAAAATAAAAATGAAGATCTGAAAGTTATTGATGTGTCTCCTACTAGATCCTTGTTTTCTAGTATAAATCTTGATGCAGATAGGATTGGAGATGATTCTACTTTAAGGTGTCCCAATGATTCGAAGTTTTTAGATCTTGATGCTAAAATTGTTAAAAGTGGGAGTGAAGAGATTAAAACTTTGCATAGAGATGAACCCACTACTTTGGATTTCAAGGGATTCAATTATTATAATTGCTCTTTGATTGATTGTATTTCCTTGTCAAAATAAAGCTTTCACCAAACACATAGTTGATGCTTTGATGCAATCTTACGAAGAAAAACTTGAGTTAGAAGTTTCTATCCCTAGAAAGCTTTACGATGAGTGGTAACCTACTATCAAAATAAAAATTAAAGATCATGAATGTTATGCTTTGTGTGATTTGGGTGCAAGTGTCTCCACTATCCCAGAAACTTTCTGTGATTTGCTAGGTTTCCATGAGCTTAATGATTGTTCTTTAAATTTGCATCTTGCGGATTCCACTATTAAGAAACCTATGGGAAGGATTAATGATGTTCTTATTGTTGCCAATAGGAATTATGTGCCCGTAGATTTCATTGTTCTTGCTATAGATTGCAATCCTTCATTTTCTATTATTCTTGGTAGACCTTTCCTTAGAAGGATGGGTGCAATTATTGATATGAAGGAAGGAAATATTATATTCCGATTTCCGTTAAGGAAAGGCATGGAACACTTTCCTAGAAAGAAAATCAAATTACCATATGAATCTATTATGTGAGCCACTTATGGATTGCCATCCAAAAATGGCAATACCTAGATCTATCATGTATCGTGCCTAGCTACGGGCGTAAAACGATAACGCTTGTTGGGAGGAAACCCAATTTTATATTTTTTTTGTTTTTGCTGCTGTTAGGGAATAAATATTGCATCTAGCTACTGTTTAGATGTGGTTTTGTGTTTTGTTTAGTGTTTGTGCCAAGTAGAACCTTTGGGAAGACTTGTGTGAAGTTTATGTGATCTTGCTGTGAAAAACAGAATCATTAGCACTCGCTAGAATGGTCATCAGATTTTACTGGAGCGTGCTATTTAGTTGATTATTTTTGTAGATGATTAATAGTCAAATTTCTCACCTTTACCAGTTTAGTTTGAATTTTTTGGAGTTACAGAAGTATGCGAAACCTGCAGATTACTACAGACTGTTCTGTTTTTGACAGATTCTGTTTTTCTTGTGTTGTTTGCTTATTTCAATGCATCTATGAGTAATATTGGGAAGTATGAACCATAGAGAAGTTGGAATACAATAGGTTTAACACCCATATAAACAAAGAATGAATTCATTGATGTACCTTTGAGTAGTGGTTTGCTTTCTTATACTAACGGAACTCACGAGATTTTTGTTTAAGTTTTGTGTTGTGAAGTTTTCAAGTTTTGAGTATTTCTTTGAAGGACTATGGAACAAAGAGTGGAAAGAGCCTAAGCTTGGGGATTCCCATGGCACCCCAAGGTAAAAATCAAGGACAACCAAAAGCCTATGCTTGGGGATGACCATGGAAGGCATCCCCTCTTTCGTCTTCATCCATCGTTAACTATACTCGGAGCTATATTTTTATTCACCACATGATATGTGTTTTACTTGGAGCGACTTGTATAATTTGAGTCTTTGCTTGTTAGTTTTCCACAATTATCCTTACTAGACACACTGTGGGGGAAACTGATCGCCCACGAACACCTATGGGACCGGAGCCCCTTTTCGGTACGGCAAGGGAGCGGAGGATGCACGAAGAGCGGATCGAGGCGAGCACACGAGCAGTTTACCTAGGTTCGGGCCGCACGGATGCGTAAAACCCTACTCCTGCCTTGGTTTGTATTGTGTTCTTAGCTCGGGAGCAAGGAAGGCTACAGTGCTTGTCACTAGCAACACCGAGCGTGAGAGTGATCGAAGATCGGAACCTCCTCTACGTTGCGCATGGGCCTCCTTTTATAGGTCGAAAGGGGTCACCGACAGGTGGCAACGCAGATGAGGGTAAAAGTGTAAAAACGGTGGTAGTTGGAACAGTGTATGCATAGTGCTCTATACCTAACCCTGACGGCAGGGGACAAGGGCATTAAATGACCGTCGCCGTCGCCCCAAACAGTGCAAAAAAGCGTCCGTTAGGGCGTCTCGGTTCGCCACGAAGGTGGCCTCGTCATCGCAGCTCGCCATCGTGTACCCCAGGCTGCACAGCCTTCCGCCACGTGCACCAGGAAGGGCCCCAGGGCGACGCGTGGCCGGATGAGCTGGAGCGCGGGCACGTAGTGGAAGCTTGCCGCGGCTTGCACCTTGCCGCGGTTGTTAACTTGTCGCGCCCGGGAGCTTGTCGCTCTCCGGGCCTTGCCGGGGCGCGCGATGCGCTACGGCAAGTCTCCTGAAATGCCATGTTTTGGCCTTCCTGGCAAGCTCCTCTTGCCGGGGTCTTCAGCCAAAGGGGTGGTTTTGAGCCTGGAGCGGCCTTCCCGGCAAGCTCCTCTTGCCGGGGTCTTGTTTCTTTAACTTGAATACTTTGTTCTTGAATGGCTCCGAAGGATCCATAGTGGGCCTTGGCGGGCGCATGGCGAGCCCTGCCACGGGACGCTACTACTGCCCGTGCACAAGTTGGGATACTAAGGTACCCCTACTTTAGTACACCGATAGGAGCCCCCGGGCCTGGGCCACACACGGTGCCGAGCGCTGTTGGGCCAGGCCCAAAACAGTGAACGGGCACACGCGGCCCACGGCGCGCCGCATCCCACTCCGTATCCACCGCACCCCTCCCTAACGGCACGCGTCGATTGCGGCGTCGTGGGAGAGATCGTGGCATGTTTCTTTAATGGGGGGAATGCGGAACGCCCCCCTCTCCCCCATAAAAGCAGGGGAAACAGGGGCAGTTCCCTCCATTCGTTCATTGCTTCTTCATCCTCGAGAAACCCCCGCAGCTCCCTCCTCCCCGAAGTTTGAAAGAGAGCAGCGCTCCGCCCTTCCTCCTCCGCCGCCAGCCTCCCCACCGCCGTCGACTTCCCTCGCCGTCCCCGTCATGGCCCCGAAGGGCGACAAGGCGAAAGCCGCGAAGACTGCCAGGGCGCTGAAGCTAGCAGCAATGCGGAAGAAGATGGCGGTCTTTCCGCCGAGGCTCAGCGCGAAGGAGCTGAAGGACTCCTTCTACCTCTTCTGGTCGAGGGAGACAAAAGCGCACCCGCGCACCAAGGTACTCCCCTCTGAGGCCTACGGCATATTTCCGGGAGGATACGCCTTTTTTGCTCTGTTCTTCTATTGCGGACTCTGCCCACCATACTCCGAATTCTTCTGCGATATTATGAATACCTACGGGTTTCATCTCCTTGATTTCACCCCAAACGCCGTCTTGACCATGGCCGTTTTCGCACATCTATGCGAGAACTTTGTCGGAGTCTACCCCAATGTAGCTCTTTTCCGCCATTACTTTATTGGGGTCTCCTCTGTCCGGTGGGATTTCTTGGATCTTCAGGCTTCATAAGAAAGAGGCATACTTGACTGGGGAACTCCGCGGCAAGTGGGAGGAGTGGACGGCCAACTGGTGTTGGATCATGGAGGATGACCCCCAGCAGTTCACTTCCCTGCGCCAAGTTGCAATAGTGCGCGGCAATGACTGTAGTGACCTGGCCCCTGAGGACGACAAGCTGAAGATAGCCATCACTAGGATTCTTCGCCTCCGGCAAGCCAGGCTCACTGTAGGGGCCGTCGGAGCAGATTTCCTTCCCCGCCGCATCGCTCCCTTGCAGGAGAGGAAGAGACCTGCTTGGGAGTTTGGTAACGCGGCAGACTTTATGAGGCTGCGCCCAGGCCTCAACTACAATTTCACTATCATGGAGCTCAACGGCATGCTCCATGAGCTATTCAAGCACGACCCCAAACATCCAGAGTGGTTCACATTGCCGCGGGGCGTAGTTCCGCTATGCAATAATTCGTCGCTCAGCGCTATCCGCGCGGCGATGCCATGATGTGACTCCCATGGGATTGACCCCACTTGGCGGGAGCCTTCTGACGAAGCCGTGCAAACGTTCTTCGACAACTTGGTGGAGCAGCCAATCAATCCCGACGAGAAGAAAGGCCTCACCCGCGACACCACCGACCAGGAGATGGCTTATATTGCCAGCAGGTTGGAGGAGGCAACTGCAGCCAGGGCCGCGGGCGAGTTCGGATATACTTTGGAGGAGGCGGATGCAGCGGAGGCGGTAAGTCTGGCCGAGGAGGAAGAGCTCCTTAAAGTGATAAAGCCTGCCGGGCAACCTGCTGGGACGAGCGAGGCCACCGGGCAAGGTACAGAGTCGAGCGAGCCCGCCGAGCAGGGCGCCGAATCGAGCGATTCCGCCGAAGACTCAGGCGGGTCTCTGAATCTCGACTCTTCTTCTTCATCCTCGAGAAGTTCACCGCCACCGGCAAGCCCTCCGGCTCCAGCGAGGAGGCGCCTCCGCAAAGCCGCGGACGCGGCGGAGCGTCCAGCGGGCCAGCAGCCGCAGCGCCGCCCGACGCGCGCCACCATGATGAGCAAAACCGCCAAGGGAGTGCCCCGCATTTCAACAGTGGCCGGAGGAGGGAGATCTTCCCGCGCCGGCTCTACCGTTCCTTCCGCCCCTCGTGCTTCGGAGACAACCGGAGCGGGGTCTTCTCAGACCACCGCTCCAGCTCCCGCCAAGCGTCCGAGGGAGCCTACCCCTCCAGCTCCTCGCGCCGGGGCGCGCGAGGCGGACTTTGATTTCTCTGTGCTCAGCTCTGACGAGGAGGAGGAAGAGTAAGCACTGTCAACCCTTGTTTCCTTCGATTTGCTCTTGTCTTGAATCTTCTTTGCCTGATTCTGATCTTGTTTTTCTTCCAGGACCCTGGCCCAGAGGGCGGGGAAGAGGGCCAAGATCCCGGTGGTCGATCTTGAGGACGAGCCCGTGGCAGCGGCAGGGGATGCGCCAGCGACAAGCTTGCCGGACCAGGAAACTGCTCCTCAGAGCAGCCCCCAGCGTAAGTCTTCTGTTCACTTCTTCGCTTGTCGGGCGCGCGTGGGCTTCTTATCCTTGTTAACGTCTTGTTTGCTTGCTGATTTGTACAGAAGCAGAGCCGCAGCCTCAGGAGCGCCAAGAGACTACTCCGGCCGAGCCGCACATCTCGACCTCCCCGCCAAGGAGGAGCTCCCCGGCGAGGGAGGATACTCTGCCAAGGGCGAGTACTCCGTCAAGGGCGAGCACCCCGCCAAGGGCGAGCCCCCCGCCAAGGGAAGGTGCCAGCGGCCCTCCGCCGGCGGGGGCTACCACCACGCCGCCGAGGGAGGACTCCCCGGCAAGGAACCCCATCGAAGAGGAGGACCGCGCAGGTAACCCTTGTACTTTTCTTCTCTTGAATTTCTCTTTTTGGATATTTGCTTGACAGATACTTTCTTCTTTCTTCTTCTTTTCTTGTCTTCAGACTCGTTCGCTCCAGAACCGATAGAGACGGAGGCCCGCACCGAGGAGGACGCGCGCGGCAACACTGGTGACGCCGCGGCCACCGAAGAGGCGATCAGTGCTGACGAGCCCGCCGTCGAAGAAGCAGCCAAAGCCGCCGACGCGGCAGCTGGGGAGAGGACCGGCGGTCGCACTGACGGCCCTGAGGCCGCAGGAGCGTCAGACGCTGCGCCGACCGCCGACCCTGCTGCTGCCGCGGCCGAAACTGGCGCCTACCTGGAGGCTGGAAACGGGGTCTTCATTCAGCTTCCGTGGGCATCTACGTCAAGGGCGCCTGCGGAGGGAGAGGTCTTTGATGGGGAAGTCCTCGCCTCCGCCGGGCTGAAGTTTGTCGACGCGCCCGGCAGCAGTAGTGAGCCCGAGGAGGAGCAGCTCCTGCGGAGGCTCCTGGCCCTGTACCGTGCCAGGCAGGCCAAGCTGGAGTCCCGAGAGGCTCTGGCCGCCAAGGCGGGCGTCGACTTGGAGAAACATGCCGAAGAGCTCCGGGCCGCCAACCAGGCGGCCCTCCGATCCTTGGCGGAGGAGCGGGAGGAGCTCGCCGAGGCGCATTAGGCGTTCATACTTGAGAAGGCCGAAGCAGAGGAGCAGCAACGGCTCGCCGCCGAAGAGCTGTCTCGGCGGGAAGGTGAACTAACGCAGCGGAAAGTCGACCTCGACAGCCACGAGGACGACCTTGCCGCGCGCGAACTGTCCCTTGGCGGAGCACTTCAAGAGAGACTTGGAGGCGAGGGTGGCGCAACTGGAGATCCAATTGAAAGCGAGCGAGGAGAAGGTTGCCGCGCTCGCGTCGGAGAGGGAGAAGGACGCCCACAGCCATTCCGAGCTGCAGGTCCGTCTCTCCGACAAGGGCAAGGAGCTCGCCATCGCCAAGGATTCTGTTGCAGACTTGGAGTTGAAGCTGTCCACTCTCACCGCATTACTTGACAGCGCCAGAAATCGGGAGACGAAGCTGAAAGAGGACCTCAGGGCTGAGAGGGCACTGTTGGACAGCGCCGCCCTCTCCCAAAACAACTTCAGGCTGATGGTGGAGCATTGGACCGAGGGGCTTGTCGCTGCCACCGCTGACATCGACAGGGAGTTGGCGGGGCTGGGGACGGAGCACCTCGGCTACTCCACCGACGAAAACCTCCCTCACAGCGCCAAGCTAAGCTTGTTCTTCAGGGGAGTGGCGCCGGCCCTCCAGCAGCTCCGGGAGAGGATCCCCACGTAGTTGGCGAACGAGGCGTGCAGGCTTTGCACAGGAGTCATGGAGAGGGTGCTGATGAAGATAGCCTTCCGCAACCCAGGACTCAACCTCGACAACGTCCTCAGGACCTTGCCGCCCGACGCCGACCAGGAAGCGCTGAAGGCCCTTGTCGCACCCATCGTGGCCAAGGTGGGCAAGATCAAGAGAGTTGATGGTGACCGCGCAGACTAGGATGTTTTCTTTCCGCTTCCCTTCTCGCTGCCAACCATGTCATGGACAAAAATCTATTAGTGCTGCGACAAGTTGCTTTTGTAATATAACTCTATTTTGGGTAGTTAATGCAGTGTTATTTCCTTTACTTGACTTCTTTGCTTTGTATGCTTTTACCCTACGCTTTTAGGGAACTTGCCGGCGAAGGGACTCTTGTCGCGAGCGTTGAGTGCGGAACTTCAGCAGCCTGCCGGCAGTGCCGTCGCCGACAAGAAACCCTGTCGCAGCTAGTCGCAGCACACTTAGATTGTTGAGCGAACTCGAAAACGAAGTAAGGGCGCGACACTTGTCGCAGCATGCTTAAGCCGTTGAGCGTGCTCGAAACAAAGTAAGGGCGCGGCTAGCCACGAGTTGGTTCCTCCGCGCACAGGGTTTCCATACAAAGTGCGGTCGTTCAGGGAAGATAACCTTAAAATTTAAAAATTCGAGTGCTCAAACTTTGGCGACTTAGCTTTTGTGTTGTTTGCTTCCCGGCAAGGCGAGGCTTTCTTGAACGGCACTTGGTCCATACCACTGTCCTCTCCTTCCCCCCGGCAAACTTGTGCGCGGGGAAAAACTTCTTTCTGCTTGAGAGGAAAAGAAAAAGGGAGGAAACATAGATATGGAGCCTTGCGGCTCGTTATTCCTTACCGGGGGCGCGTGCTGCACAAAATGTCAGATAATACATGCAAGAAAAGCTAAAAGGCATGAAAACGACAAGTTGTGCGAGGCACATATGTTTTACTGATGCACGGGGTCTGCGCCCGGCTTTGTACAAAGGTTTACATGCAACAGCGGCAAGACTTGTACAAAAGGTGGTTGCCGGAGCGGATCATGGCAACTGCACCTTATGGGTGGAACTTGCGAAGGTGCTCAATGTTCCAGGAGTTGCTCACCGGTAAGCCCTCTTCGGTCTCAAGGCGGACAGCGCCGGGCCTTGTGACTTGTCTCACCCGATAAGGGCCTTCCCACTTCGGCGTCAACTTGTTGGAATTCTTGGCGGACTGAACGCGCCGAAGAACAAGGTCGCCTTCCTCGAGACTTCTGACTTTAACTTTGCTGCTATGGTAGCGGCGCAAAGCTTGCTGGTATCGAGCAGCTCGTACAGCAGCCTGAAGACGGTCCTCCTCAAGGAGCAGTGGGTGGTCTTGCCGCAGCTGCTCTTGCTCGAGCTCATCGTAAGCGAGCACTCTAGGCGACCCGTATACGAGTTCCGTGGGGAGAACTGCCTCTGCTCCATAGACAAGAGCAAAGGGTGTCTGTCCATTGGCTCGATTTGGTGTCGTCCTGATTGACCAAAGAGCCGCCGACAACTCTTCAATCCAGTTTCTTCCGCATTTGTGCAGCCTGTCGAAAGTTCTTGTCTTGAGTCCGCGCAGCACTTCGGCGTTTGCCCTCTCCGCTTGACCGTTGCTCCTCGGGTGAGCAACAGAAGCGAAGCAGACCTTGGCGCCAAGATCTTGGACGTATTGCAAGAAGGTGCGGCTTGTGAATTGTGTGCCATTGTCGGTGATGATCCTATTAGGGATTCCGATACGGCAAACAATCGACCTGAAGAACTTGACTGCTGACTGTGCGGTCACCTTTCTCACTGGTTCCACTTCCGGCCACTTTGTGAACTTGTCGATGGCGACGTACAAGTATTCAAAGCCCCTGGCTGCGCGGGGAAAGGGGCCGAGGATGTCGAGCCCCCAGACCGAAAATGGCCAGGACAAAGGGATCGTCTAGAGAGCTTGAGCTGGCTGATGTATCTGCTTGGCATGGAACTGGCACGCTTCACACTTGGTTACTTGTGCAGTTGCATCCTGAAGGGCTTCTGGCCAAAAGAAACCTTGCCGGAACGCCTTGCCGGCAAGTGCTCTTGCGCCAATGTGGTGACCACATATGCCTCCATGTATCTCTGCCAACAGCTTTTGCCCATCTTCCCGGGAAATTCACTTCAATCTAACACCGTTGAGTCTTCTTCTGTATAATTCATTGCCAACGAACTGATACATACTTGACTGTCGGGTTATTCTTTCTGCCTCTTCTGGCTCTTCGGGAAGTTCTCCAGTTTGAAGAAAACGGACAATTTGCTGCACCCATGGTGGAGCCTGAGGCTCAACAACAAGGACTAAAGGCATCAGTGCTGCTGCGGGAACGTCAGCTTCTATGGCAAAAACCTATGGCTCGGCCAGAGCTGGACGTTCCCCGGCAAGCTTGCCGGGGCAAAACTTGTCGAGAACGCCTGCTTCAACTATACGAACCATAGGGTCCGCAGGAGCAGACTGTTCCTACGCAACTTTGTCGTTGGTCTTGGGGACCTTGGCGACGGCTTCAGGAAGTTCTGCCGGCAAGTAGTCACCGGAGACCAACTTTCTCTTCTTACTTTGTCCAATTATTGGTGTAACGGATGGTTGAGTTAACTTGAGCACAAAGATCCCTGGTTCCACAGGTAGCTTTAGTGCAGCACACTTTGACAGGCCATCTGCAACGTCATTTTGAGCTCTTGGAACGTGCTCCATCTGTAGGCCTTCAAAGTGCTCTTCAAGCTTTCTCACTTCATCGACGTAAGCTTCCATCAATGGGCTCTGGTAGCTCTTGTTCACTTGGCGGACAACCAACTGCGAATCACCCCACACAATCAGCTTCTTGATCCCAAGTTCTGCTACGATTCTGAGGCTGGCAAGCAAACCTTCATACTCTGCAGTATTATTCGTTGCTTGCTCCTTGGGAAAGTGCATCTGGACGACGTACTTGAGGTGCTCGCCGGTGGGCGCGACAAGCAGTACGCCAGCGCCGGCGCCTTGCAACGAGAAGGCACCATCGAAGTACATTATCCATTCCTTTCTTGTTTCTTTGACGGGGATGCTTGTCTCTGGAATTTCTTCATCTGGCGTTGGTGTCCATTCCGCTATGAACTCTGCCAATGCTCTGCTCTGGATAGTAGAAGTACTTTCAAACTTGAGGCCAAAGCTTGACAGCTCCAGTGCCCACTCGACAATCCTGCCCGTTGCTTCTGGATTTTGCAATATCCTCTTCAGCGGAAAGCGAGTGACCACTTTTATCTCGTGTGCTTGTAAGTAATGGCGCAGCTTTCTCGAGGCCATGAGGAGGCCGAAAAGCAGCTTCTGCACCCCAGAGTATCTTGACCTAGCCCCCTGCAAGAGGGAACTAACAAAATAAACTGGGCGTTGCACCATCTTTTTCCGCACCTCTTCTTGCATCTGCGCAGACTTATCCTTGTCGGGGCCAGAGCTTGTCGGGGAAGCTCCCTGCTTGTCGCTGGATGTGCTTGCCGGGGCTGTAGGCTCCTCATCTGTCTCCCTTTCCGCTACCAATGCAGCACTAACCACTTGATTGGTTGCTGCTAAGTACAGCAGCAACTTCTCTTGCGGCCTAGGTGCGACAAGTATTGGAGTGGAGGACAGGTACCTTTTCAAGTCTTGCAGCGCTGCCTCCGCTTTCGGAGTCCATCTCATTGGACCCGCCTTTTTCAAGATTTTGAAAAACGGCAGGGCGCGTTCTGCGGAGTTAGAAATGAACCTGCTGAAAGCAGCCACGCAGCCGGCAAGCCTTCGTACATCCTTGACGCGCTTCGGAGCTTCGATCTGCTCGATGGCTTTGATCTTGTCGGGATTGGCTTCAATCCCCCTCTGGGACACAAAGAACCCGAGAAGCTTGCCGGAGGGGACTCCGAACACGCACTTCTCGGGGTTAAGCTTGAGTTGTATCTTGCGCAGATTCGCAAAAGTTCCATCTAGATCTTGAATCAGGGTATCCTTGTCCTTGCTCTTGACCACTATATCATCCATGTAAGCTTCTACATTCCTGTGTATTTGTGGCTCAAAAGCAGTGTGGACTACCCTCGCGAACGTTGAACCTGCATTCTTCAATCCAAAGGGCATGCGTATGAAGCAGTAAGTGCCACATGGAGTAATGAACGCGGTCTTCTCTTCGTCTTCTTCAGCCATAAATATCTGGTGGTACCCGGAGTATGCATCAAGGAATGAAAGCAACTCGCACCCAGCCGTGGAGTCAATGATCTGGTCAATGCACGGCAAGGGAAATGGATCTTTGGGACAAGCTTTATTCACATCGGTGAAGTCTATACAAAGCCTCCACTTCCCATTTGCCTTGTGCACGACAACAGGGTTGGCCAACCACGTGGGATGAAATACACCTCTAACAAGGCCTGCTGCTTCCAGCTTCTTGATTTCTTCAGCGATAAACTCTTGGCGCTCCACTGCTTGCTTTCTGACCTTCTGCTTGACAGGTCGCGCGTGAGGACAAACGGCAAGCTTGTGCTCAATCACTTTCCTGGGAACACCGGGGATGTCAGGCGGTTGCCATGCAAACACATCGACATTCGCCTGCAGGCAAGCAACGAGCGAGCTTTCCTATTTAGGATCGAGCGTAGCACTGATGATGAAAGTACCACCAGTGCCGTCCACCTTGGCGGACACCTTCTTGGTTGTGGGCGGAGCTGCCATCGCCTTCTTGCACTTGCCGGTTGAGCTCGATGGTGCGTCCTCGACAGCAGCGCACCACTCCGAGGAGGTGCGTTTGCCGGAGTGGGCCCCAGAGCTCTTGCCGGACTTGGTCTTGTTCTTCCCCTCGGGAGCTTCAGCGGCAAGTATCTTGCTGTCCGTTGCGGCTGCTGCGTCCCGGTAGATCTTGTCGGCATAGATAAGCGCGTCCTTCTTGTCGCCGGGGACAGAGATGACGCTTATCGGGCCTGGCATCTTGAGCATGTTGTAGGCATAATGGGAGGCTGCCATGAACTTGGCGAGCGCTGGACGGCCAAGTATCCTATTGTAAGGCAATGGGATATCGGCAATGTCAAAGGTGATCCTCTCGGTCCTGAAGTTCAGCTCTCCGCCAAAAGTCACTGGCAGTGTGATCTTCCCCTTCGGCTTGCTCCTTCCCGGGTTGATCCCTTGGAATGTGCCGGTTTCCTCGAGCTCGCTGTCGGGGATCTGTAGTTTCTGGACCACAGCAGAGGAGATCAGGTTCAGGCCGGCCCCTCCGTCAACCAGCATCTTGGTGACCTTGAGGTTGTGGATGGTTGGTGAAACCAACATCGGCAAACACCCGACCGCAGTTGTGCGGTCAGGGTGGTCCTCAACGTCGAAGATGATGGGCGTGCTGGACCATTTCAGAAGTTTGCGCGACTCGACGGGCGGCTCTGCTGCATTAACTTCCCGCACCCATTGTTTGAGTTGGCGGTGGGAAGTATGCAGAGAGGCACCTCCATCGACGCACAGAACTTATGTGGCCTTCTGGAACTCCTGCTCGCTGTTGTCTCCGTCATCCATGTCTTCGTCGACGTCTTCGCCTTCGTCCTTGTCGCGACCGCGGGGAGGTCTATCTCCTTGCCGCTGCTTGGCCTTGCCGTGGCGTCCTCCCCGGCCATTGAATGGCCGCTTCTTGTCGGACTCTCCCCCACCTCCCTGGGCCTTCTCCTTGTCGCGTCGGTCGTACTCAGCCTTCTGCTGTTCGACGAGGTACTCGACCCTTTTGCAGTTCTGGAGATCGTGGCCCTTGGTGCAGTGGATCTTGCAGTACTGCTTGTCGGAGCCGTCCTGCTTGTCGGCGGCTGCTACGGGGGTAACTTCCTTGCCGGAGCCACCAACCTGAGCTTTCTTGGCGCCAGCCTCCTTGCCGGACTGCTCAACGACCAGTACATCCTTGTTCTTCTTTTTCTAGTTGTTCCCCCGCCGGTTCTTCCTTGCCGGGGCGGCATCCTCACTATCTGTTCCTCCTGCTCCAGTATCCTCCCCAGGGAGTCTCCTCCCTTCTTCAGCCCGTGCGCACTTGTCGGCTAGGGCATAGAGCTCACTGACGTCTCGTATCTTGCACATCGCCATTTCCTCCCTCATCCTGCGGTTACGCACGTTCTGATGGAACGTGCTAATAACCGCGGCAGGGTGGACGTCCGAGATGTTGTGCTGGACGCGGCTGAATCTCTGGATGTACTTTCGCAGGGACTCTCCTTCCTTCTGTGCGAGTATATGAAGGTCGCTCTGCTGGCCATGGGGCTTGTGGCCGCCAGTGAAGGCGCCGACAAACTGATGACACAGGTCGGCCCAAGAAGAGATGGAGTTTTCCGGCAAGTGCATGAGCCAAGATCCGACGTTCGGCTTGAGCATGAGCGGGCAGTAGTTCGCGAGTATCTTCTCGTCTCGTCCCCCGGTGGCCTGCACCGCGATGGTGTAGATGCTGAGGAACTCTGACGGATGAGTCTTGCCGTCGTACTTCTCGGGTACGTCGGGCATGAAGTTTTTCATGCTGGGCCACTGGACTTGCCGCAACTCACGGGTGAACGCAGGGCAACCCGCCGCGTACGGCAAGTCGCCTGCTTCTCCGGGCGCGTGCATGTCGACAGAGGGCCCAGCGTGTTGGTCGGACTGTCGTCGCGCTTCTCTTCGACGCTCGATGCGGGTTCGAGCGTCCTCTTGTCGTCTGTCGTCAAGGACTTGGCGTTGATCGCGGCGAGGTCGCGGATCCGACGACGCCGTGGAGTCGTCGTCGATGTTGATCCGGCGAGTCGGCGATTTCGGCCTTCGGGGCGGGGAGTGCACGGTAGTTGCACCCCCGGCGGTCTTGTCTCCATCAGCCCGCGCCTGGCTGACTTGCCGCGGCCGCGACGTCGTCGGCTTCTGCGGCGTGTCGTTGTTGGCGAAGGCGACGAGGCTCTGGATGGTGGCCCTCCAGTCTTCGGCCTTGTCTGCCGCTGGAGGGAAATCGAGGAGCAGCTGAGCTCGAGCTAGAGCTTCTGCTGGAGTGGAGGGGAGCGGTGGCGAGCGGTGCGAGGAGCGAGATATGCTCGGACTTCTAACTGCGTTAGAAGGAGCAGGGTCTCGTCCCGGCGACCGCGCCTTGCTCGTGCCAGCACGTTGGCCTTGAGCGTCCCGCGACCCGCCAGCTTGACCTTGTCCCAGCAAGCGTATGGTACCTTGGGTACCACGTCGCTGCCGGTCCGGCACCTCCTGAGAGGGGCGTGCTGCGTGCACGGAAGCCGAGGTCTTGGAGTGCGCCCGGTCGTCCGTCTTGTCTTTGTACTTGGTGGCGCCGTGAGTTTCCTCGCCGGCGTCCGTCCTTCCGCCGGCGTCTACCCCACCAGCCGTTGGCTCTGGCAGTGGTGGGATCGACGCGGACGGGCCTGCTACCTCTGAAGCCTTCTTCTTCGGCGGCATGTCGATGAAGTTGATAAAGTTGCTTAAGAATTCGCCCGGGTGAACGCCGGATCAGGTTCGCACAACCTCGACGCCCCCTACCTGGCGCGCCAAAGATGTCGAGGAAACTGATCGCCCACGAACACCTATGGGACCGGAGCCCCTTTTCGGTACGGCAAGGGAGCGGAGGATGCACGAAGAGCGGATCGAGGCGAGCACGCGAGCAGTTTACCCAGGTTCGGGCCGCACGGATGCGTAAAACCCTACTCTTGCCTTGGTTTGTATTGTGTTCTTAGCTCGGGAGCAAGGAAGGCTACAGTGCTTGTCGCTAGCAACACCGAGCGTGAGAGTGATCGAAGATCGGAACCTCCTCTACGTTGCGCATGGGCCTCCTTTTATAGGTCGAAAGGGGTCACCGACAGGTGGCAACGCTGATGAGGGTAAAAGTGTAAAAACGGTGGTAGTTGGAACAGTGTATGCATAGTGCTCTATACCTAACCCTGACGGCAGGGGACAAGGGCATTAAATGCCCGTCGCCGTCGCCCCAAACAGTGCAAAAAAGCGTCCGTTAGGGCATCTCCGTTCGCCACGAAGGTGGCCTCGTCATCGCAGCTCACCACCGTGTACCCCAGGCTGCACAGCCTTCCGCCACGTGCACCTGGAAGGGCCACAGGGCGACGCGTGGACGGATGAGCTGGAGCGCGGGCACGTAATGGAAGCTTGCCGCGGCTTGCACCTTGCCGCGGTTGTTAACTTGTCGCGCCCGGGAGCTTGTCGCTCTCCGGGCCTTGCCGGGGCGGGCGATGCGCTACGGCAAGTCTCCTGAAATGCCATGTTTTGGCCTTCCTGGCAAGCTCCTCTTGTCGGGGTCTTGAGCCAAAGGGGTGGTTTTGAGCCTGGAGCGGTCTTCCCGGCAAGCTCCTCTTGCCGGGGTCTTGTTTCTTTAACTTGAATACTTTGTTCTTGAATGGCTCCGAAGGATTGATGGCTTATCGCCCCTCGTTGGTTACCCCAAGTGGAAGGTTTGAGATGCAGTGTAGCGGAAGTTTTCCCTTGGCAAAGATACCAAGGATCAATTTCCCTGAGACTCCCAGTTTCAACAAGAAGGTGTCAACTGCTAACGGCGCTAGATATTAGCAATCAACGTGGACCTGCACACAGATACAAATAACTTTGCTCCCAACGAGTACAGAGAGGTTGTCAATCCCTCCGGCCTTGTAGTTTACAAAGGATCAAACGCAAGTGATAATAGTGATAGGTAATGCTGCAAATAGTAAGTAAAAGCTGAAAGTAAATAGCGGATGTGATCGATGATGGTAATATGGACCGGGGTCCCATGATGTTCACTAGTGATGTCTCTCTCCCAAAAGACGATAAAACAGCTATGTGAGGTAAACGAATTACAGCTGGGCAATTGACAGAATTATGTGCGCAAACCAATGCTCACTATGTTACAAGAAAGGTAGAGGTTCAAAGCATGGGCGGTACGCCAAGGCAAGTAGACCGAAATCCATCTGCATCTACTACTAATCATCCACCTTGAGATATCTATCCAGAACATCTCGCTGGTATTAAGTTGCGAGTCCCACCCATAATGTAAACTCAAAGCAACAGACAACTGCATTAAAAGAACTTTGCGTAAAGTAAACAATCCTTGCACCCGCGGGCACAGGCACCGTTGTTTTCCCCCTTGTGGCAATAGCACATCCCCTAGACTCATGTTTCTGTCACTCAAGCTAGTCATCGAGGGGCATGAACCCACAATCAAGCATAACGTTCCCTCTTGGAGTCACTACCTACTACTTGGCCAAAGCAATAAATAACAACGTGGAACATGCAAGAATTACTTACGAACATAAATATAAAAGAGGTAGATCAAATATATTACTCAAACACAATCTGAACATAATCTCACAATCCATCGGATCCCAGCAAACTCATCATAGCAACAGCATAAGGATTACATATGTGCCTCGATCATGTAGGGCAACTCACGAGGACTAATTAGTGAAGCACAAGAACGGGAGGAGAACATCACATAGCTACTGGTCATGGACGCCTCGCGACAAGGACTAGGTTACATTCTCATGCAAGATCGTCAAGTGATTGCATACGCATCCCGACAGTTGCGTCCACACGAGGATAACTATCCTACTCATGATCTAGAGCTTGCAGCTGTAGTCCATGCACTCAAAACATGGCGACATTACCTCCTTGGTAATCGCTGTGAAATCTTCACTGATCACCAAAGTTTGAAGTATATCTTCACCCAACCGGATTTGAATCTCAGGCAAAGACGTTGGGTTGAGTTGCTCACCGACTACGATTTAGGAATCACTTACACTCCTGGAAAGGCCAATGTCATGGCTGATGCACTAAGTCGTAAGTCATATTGTAACAATTTAATGTTACAACAAAGTCAACCACTTCTCCACGAGGAATTTCGTAAGCTTAACCTTCACATTGTTCCTCGAGGATTCCTTTCCACCTTGGTGGCGAAACCTACCCTTTTGGATCAGGTCATCAAAGCACAGAAGGTTGATCCCGGAATTTCCCGTATTAAGAGGAACATCAAGAAAGGAGTTGCAGGATGTTTCTCAATTGATGATCAAGGAGTCGTATTCTTTAGCAACCGCTTAGTGGTTCCTAAATTACGAAACCTAAGACGTCTGATCTGCAAGGAGGCTCATGAATCTCCTCTCACGATTCATCCCGGTAGTACCAAAATGTATCAAGACCTACGTCAAAGATTCTGGTGGACTAGGATGAAGAGAGAAATCGCTCAATTTATTGCTAACTGCGACGTTTGTCGTCGAGTCAAAGCAGAGCATCAACGGCCTGCTGGCAGCCTTCAACCTCTAGCTATTCCTGAATGGAAATGGGATAAAGTCGGTATGGACTTCATTACCGGGTTTCCCAGGTCCAGGAAAGGGAATAATGCTATTTTCGTCGTTATCGACCGCCTCTCTAAAGTAGCTCATTTCCTGCCTGTTCGGGAGAGTATTACCGCTAGCCAGCTAGCAGACTTATATATCTCTCGAATAGTATCACTTCATGGTGTACCGTTGGAGATTAACTCAGACCGTGGAAGTCTTTTTACTTCACGATTTTGGGAAAGTTTCCAGAATGCTATGGGAACTCATCTCTCTTTTAGTACTGGTTTCCATCCGCAGTCAAGTGGTCAAGTGGAACGAGTCAATCAAATTCTGGAAGACATGCTTCGAGCCTCTGTCATTTCTTTCGGTATGGAATGGGAAAAATGTCTTCCATTTGCCGAATTCGCTTATAACAATAGTTATCAAGCCAGCTTGGGCAAAGCTCCCTTCGAAGTTCTATATGGACGAAGGTGTCGAACACCTCTTAACTGGTCAGAGACCGGGGAAAGACAATTCTTTGGCCCGGATATGATCCAGGAAGCAGAGGAACAAGTTCGCATCGTTCATGAGAGATTGAAAACTTCCCAGTCTCGTCAAAAGAGCCAATATGATAGTCATCATAAGGCTGTGACTTTTGAAGTCGGCGATAAGGCTTACTTCGGGTTACTCCTCTTAAGGGAACCCATCGATTCGGTATCAAAGGCAAATTGGCCCCTCGTTACATCGGTCCTTTTCGCATTCTTGCCAAACGAGGAGAAGTTGCCTACCAATTGGAACTACCTCCGCACCTCTCCAGAGTTCATGATGTTTTCCATGTTTCTCAACTCCGGCGTTGCTTCTCGGATCCTATCCGCGGAGTGGACCACGAAACGCTTGATCTCCAAGACAATCTCACATATCGAGAATACCCCGTTCGTATTCTTGATCAAACCGAGCGCACCACTCGACGCCACAATATCAAGTTTCTCAAGGTTCAATGGTCACATCATTCCGAGAGTGGAGCTACTTGGGAAAGGGAGGATCGTCTTCGACTTGAGTACCCCACCCTCTTTCCGGAGGAACCCGAATCTCGGGACGCGATTCTTTTAAGTGGGGGTGAGTTGTCACATCCCTAGCTAGCACTTGCATTAGGACCTGACTAGAGTGTGCATCATGTTTACTTTCAAAGAAACTTGAAATGGGATTAACAGAAACCCCAGCACCCCTCCCCTAACAACTAGGGTTTGCTAAAATATTTTCCAATGTACCCAAAATGCCCTTCAAAATGTTCATCATTTCTGCCTTGGTCTTAAACCTCTGCCAAAAATGGTGCACAATTTTCTAGGACAATCTAGGGCTTTGGATTAAATCATATGGTATTTGAATTTGGGCATTTAAATGCTATAAAATATTTTAAATGCTCAAATAATCATAAACTATAATGTTTCCTACTATTCATACTATATACAGCACGTATGACAAGTGTTATGAGTTATAAAAATGTTTAGGCATTTTTATTAAATGAACAAAGTTGCAAAAGAAATAAAACAGAAAGATAAATAGGAAGAACACTTACCTGCCGCCCACCCGGCCCACCTGCCAGCCCAGCCCAGCTGCCGCTCCAGCGAGCTGCTTGGCTCGGCCAGGCAGGCAGGCAGGTGCTCGACGGCGACCGCGCCGCGCGCCACGCAGCTGCCCGCTGCCTTGCTTCACCCCCTCGCCGTCCTGGAGGGATGGATCGATCGTCCACGTCCTCCTCGACCCCGCAGACACCTCCGCCTCCCCCCAGTTCCTCTCCTCCGCTCTCCCCGCGCCATGGCCGACGCCGCCATGATCGCACCGTCGTAGAAGCCGCGTCCACCGTCGTCCCCGAGCTCCGCCGTGGTGTCCCTCGTCTCCGCCGTCCTCGACTGCTTCGAACAGGCCGAGCCCCGAGCGCTCGCCCGCCCTGGAGACGCCCCTGACCTCTTCTTCCCCAACTCCGGCCACGGAGATCCCCCTCGCCGTTCTGCTCAGCTCCGACCACCCCCGAGCTCGCTCCGGTGCTTGCCGCAACCCCTGTGAGCCTAGCTACCTCCTCCCCCTCTCCGTTGGCTCCCTTTTGCCCTGTAACACACTGCACGAAGCTCCACCGCACGCACCGCCGCCGTGCTCGCCGCCGGTGATGCTCCGGCGACCATTTGGTCACTAGCACCAGTCCAACGTACTCACCACAGCACGTAGATGCGAACGGTGCTACGCACGCATCGCCTAGGCCCCTGCAACCGCACCTCCACACACGCCCGACGCCGGTCGCCGCCGTCGAGCTCGTTGCCGTTGTCTCCGGCCACCCCAGGTCCGGCGACCACCTCCATCCGATGCGCAAGAGCAAGAGCTCTCCAACGCACCTAGCCGCAGCTCGAGCCGTGCACCGTAGACGTTTTCCGAAGCACGCCGCCACGTTTGGCCTCGCCGGCGGCTAAACGCCGGCGAGTTGGACCTGTTTTGACCACGGGTTTGACCCCCTTGATCAATGACATGTGGGCCCTGCCCGCAGGTCAAACCTAGTTTAGGTGTTAATTTAATATTAATTAGATAATTATTTTAGTCACTGACACGTGGGCCCTGGCCCCACTGACAGCTAATTAGTTTTAGTTTAACTCTAATTAACTCAGTTAATTAGCTGTGACACTGACATGAGGGACCCACTGGTCAGGTTTGACCTGGACTGGTCCTGTTGACTGCCTGACGTCAGCATGATGTCATGCTGACGTAGTAAAGGTTTTTCTGGGATTTTTAGATTTAAAATAATTCAGGAAATTCCAGAAAATACCCAAAACTTCTAAAAATCATATAAAATCAACCATAGCTCAGATGGAAAAGATTTATATATGAAAAATGATCAGAAAAATCCAATCTTTCTAATGGCACTGGTTTAATGCATGTTTGAACAAGTTAACTTGCTGTATATATCAAGAACATGATAATGCACTTATTTAAATAATAGTTTGAACTTCAATTTGAATCCTTGATTCAAATAGGTTCAAACCCTTCTGGTTTTAGTTGCATTAGCCAACACACATGCATCATATTGTTGCATTTGTTTGTTAATGATTGTATCGCCGGTATTCCCTGTGTTAGGTCCTGCTCCCGAGGATACTGCTGCGTATCCAGTTGAAGAGTAGTACCCGACAACTACCTAGTCAGGCAAGCAATCATTGATCATTCCGATACAACCCAATCTTCTCGCTCCTGCTCTCTTTTACTGCATTAAGGCAACAGCGCGTGAACTGCTACTTGCTGCGGTAGTTGAACACTATTCCCTTGCATGACCTGTCATTGCCACAGTAAATAGTTGAAACCCACTAGCATGTGTAGGAGTTGATTGAGCCATGTGATGTGTGATCCACCATGCTATTTACTTATGTTGCCTGCTATTCTTAGAGTTGTGTCTGGTCTGGTTCATCTGGGTTATGGATCAGAGTGAAACAATCTTTAGATAAAGAGAAGGAAGTGTGGAATACGCTTGGTAAAGGTATCGATGAAAGGCCATGTAGGAGTACGTGGTGGGTTGTTTCATTGGAACCGTACATAGGACCTGAGATCTGTATGTGTGGTTCAAGTTGCAGTTACTACCATGCATTGGGCCCGAAACCAATGGACCCTCTCGGCTTATTAATTACCCTTGATCTCTGTCCAGGAGTTGCAACTAGTTTCTGGTGTTTATAGCTTACTAGAGGTCGTGCACAACGCTGACCCTCGGGTGGGTTGTGATGCGACAGGTACGTGGCACGGTGTACCGGTTGCCCATTTGGTGACTCGGGAACCCTGTACACATCGTTTGGGGCCGTGAGCTACACCCCGGCCGGATCTCCCCACGGATGGAACCCAAATAGGCGATAAACCTGGACGAGAGACTTGAGTAGTTAGTCAGGTCGTGGCCGACACCCTCGCTGGGCTTCCGCTTGAAGGTTGCCGAGTACACGCCGAGTAAACGGCGATAAGTGGTTAAAGCGTGTGTGAAGAAGTACACCCCTGCAGGGTTATCAAACTATTCGAATAGCCATTGTTCGCGGTAGGAACTACTTGGTTACTCTTACAGTTCATAGACAAGTTGATGGATACTACGAAAAGCCTCAAGATAAGCATGAGTGCCGTGGATGGCCCTTCCGTAGGATGACGGAAGAGGATCCTCGGTAGTGTATTGATGTGGTGAGTAGAGGACTCGTGTTCGTAACAATATCTTGCAATCCGTTGAGAGTTGTAGTATAGGTTAGCCAAGGTCAAAGCTGGCATTCTGCTATAAACTCCACTACCCCCTTTGATAATGTTGCATGTATGATAGGTTCTGTGGTAAGTCTTGCTGAGTACCTTTGTACTCATGTTTGCTTAATAACTGTTGCAGAGGAGAACCCTGCCCCTGCTGATGGGTTCTACATAGACGTTGACGTCGACGAGTAGCTTGACACCCAGACGGTGATCTGGAGCTTGTGAAGGGCCTTGTAGATAGTCAGGCTACACCAAGCCTGTTTTATTTTCTAAGTTGTCTGTACTCAGACATGTAGCTTCCGCTTGTGCTTGTATGACTGTATGACTTGAGTGTTGGGTCATGTGACCCCTATCTGTATGGATATGTTATGTATGGCTCTTGGAGCCTTTTAAATAAAGTACTTTGAGTCATAGAGTTCTGTTGTGATGCAATGTTGTATTTGCACATATTGAGCATATTGCGTGTATGATTGAAATGCTTGGTATGTGTGGGATCCGACACCTAGTTGTTTTCCTTTGGCAGCCTATCTTACAGGGAAATGCCTCCTAGTGATTCCAATGAGCCTTGGTAGCTTGCTACTGCTCGGAACACGTAGGCTGGCCGGCATGTGTCCTTCTTCGTTCCTGTGTCTGTCCCTTAGGGGAAATGTCACGCGTTGCTCCTTTAAGTCCATGTAGCTTGCTACGACTTGGGTTCATACGTTGATGACCGACACGTTCGTTGCTGGGTCATGGATGCCTGTCTCTGTAATTTAGTGCCACTTTTGGTTTATAACTAGCCATGTCGGCCCGGGTTCTCTGTCATATGGATGCTAGCGACACTGTCATATACGTGTGCCA
This sequence comes from Secale cereale, assembly GCA_902687465.1. NCBI lineage: Eukaryota > Viridiplantae > Streptophyta > Magnoliopsida > Poales > Poaceae > Secale > Secale cereale. Next base: position 231,375,963 of record LR738712.1, read on the forward strand.
AAATGCGCAAACGGTCCCGGGCCAGGTAAGGTGGCACCCGTGGGGTTACCGTGCGTGAGGCCGCAAAGTGATATGACGTGTTACAGCTAGATCGGTGTGACTTAGGATCGGGGTCCTGACAGCGTTGGCATCAGAGCTGGACTGCCTGTACGTTTCTCAAGCCAAACTGGTCGATGTTGAGTCTAGAAAAATTCTTAGTTATATGTAGGGGAATTGATTGTGGAAGGGAACGTAAGGCTCTTTTACTCCTTTACCTTATGCCCTTCTGATCTGAGTCTGTCTATTCTTTCTACGGGGATTTAGGACTAGGCCTCTTATCCTTACTAGGTTCACGTGTTACTAATCCGTAGATTCTTAGGATTGTTGGTTTCAAGCCTCAGTTCAGTTTCTATCCTTTTGAGTATGATGATTGTTGAACCGGAACCTTGATATGGAATTGTTGAGTGGCTATGCTATCATTTGTATGATGTCTCAAATCTTTGTTTGAGCATTTACAGTTGTTATGCTGCCCGATTTCTTCCAGAAACACTAATGCCTTTGCATTATTTCGTGTTTCAGATGTCTGGCCGCATCCCTCACCAAGTGGTTCGTTTGACTCGGTGCATTAATGTGCCCGGTCACACGGCCATGCTAGTCCGTGTGATGACTGAGACCGGTTATCGCTGGTATCCTGAATACACTGTGGAGGAACAGTATCGGGATTTCAATCAAAGTCAGTATTTCTGCACAGTCCGGATATACCCCTCATATCCCGGAGATAATGATCCCATCCATTGGTCTTATGGACTCGGGATTACCATCGAGATGGCAGTGCAGGATGCCGCTTATTCGATGATGACCATTCTCCGTGCTAGGCATGCCCTGTTGCTGAACACTGAGTTCTGTTACATGCCAGCTTCACTCCTCGGAGAGGAAGGCTACTACACTGGTCTGTATACTGATGCTGCTCATGAAGAGCCACTGTTTCAGACTACTGTTCAGATGTTGGAGCATAGGGACCGTGAGGTCCGTGCCCTCCGAATGGAGCTGTATAACACTCGAGCCGCTCACTGGACTACTTTGACACGGCTTGCACCTGCTGTGCACGCCGGATATCTGGACATGCGGGATTTGTACCCTGTGCGGACTCGTCTGCCTGATCGCATGGATTGGCGTGAAGTTGGGGGTATTACACCTCCACGTGGGCGTCGGTTACCACCAGCATCGGGACCGAGACCACACCCATGCCCTTATGGTCCTCAGCCTTCGAGTGCTCGCGAGTTCCAAGATCCGTCTGTACCACTTCCAGGCTACGGTGGTAATCTTTACGAGGATTACTACGCGAATGTCTGAGCTAGTCCGTGGTAGTAGTAGTATAGTAGTAGTTGTATTTCCACAGTCCTGCGCGTCTTGTGGAATATGACTTAGTGTGTACTGAGTTCCGGAGGTGTAGTTAAATAATGTATAGGAGCTTGGAATGCCTCTGATGGGATGTATCGTCTTTCACCGCAGTTGTACTTTAGCCTTGGCTTGTACTAAACTTTGTATGGTGTGTATGACTACTGGTGTATATATAGCAGTTCCTATATTACCATGTCGTACGGATGAACATCTCTGCATTCTGTGTCATCCATTACATTCTGCACTTCTATGTCAAATTTTTGCCATCCTTGTCTAAACCGTTGTTTTGTTTTCCTAGGATGGTCAACACTCGCAACACTCCTGCTGCTCAGGAGCAGGGTGAGGCTAGTGGGGCTAGAGATGGAAATCTGCCCCAGCCACCCTCTTTGGCGGAAGTTATGCTTGAAGCAGAACGGAACAAGAGAGAGACCAACCGTCTGCTGGAACGCATAGAGCAAAACACTGGGTTCCGTTAGAGGAATGACGTGGTGTCAATCCACGATTTTATCAAGATGTGTCCACCGAAGTTCCATCACTCCACTGAACCTCTGGATGCTGATGACTGGCTGCGTAGTATCACCCACAAGCTACACTCTGCCCGTGTGGCCGAAGCTGACAAGGTTATCTACGCCGCCTACCATCTTGACGGCCCTGCCAGTCTTTGGTGGGAAAACTTTGAAGCTATGCGTCCTGCTGGCCAAGTCACTACCTGGGTTGAGTTCAGTGAGGCATTCCGTGAACATCACATTCCGGAAGGTCTCATGGATCGTAAGCGGGAGGAATTCTGCAATTTCACCCAGGGCCGTTTGACTGTGGATGGCTACAGTCGCGAGTTTGGTAATCTGGCACGCTATGCACCTGAGGAAGTATCCACCGATGCCAAGAAACAGGCGAGGTTCCGCAAGGGACTCAGCCCTGAACTTCGTCGAGATCTACGTCTGCACGAGTGCACTTCCTTCCAGAAGTTGGTTAACAAGGCTATCAGTGCTGAAACGGGCCAGACCGACTTCGAGGCTACCCGCAAGCATACTCGAGACTTTGGTTCCTCATCCGGCTCTGGCTCTCACAAGCGCCGTGTGTGGGTTCCTAACACTGCTCTGCCACCCAAGTATACACCGAGGCCATCCTATGAGGCGCCTCGTCCAACTCAACAGTTTGCACCTGCTAAGACCTATGGAGGTCCACCCTCCAACTTTGCTCCACGCGCCACCACTGTGACATGTTTCAAGTGTGGAGAACCGGGACACTACATGCGTGATTGTCCCTAGAATCAGCCAGGAAAACCCGTTGGCCGTGGTAAGCCAACCGGCAAGGTGAACTATGTCAAGCCAATCCCCACTGCACGTGGTCAGGTCAACTATGTTTCTGCCGAAGAAGCTTATGAGGATCCTAACGTCGTCCTTGGTACGCTTCTCGTAAACTGCCATCCGGCATCTGTTCTTTTCGATACTGGAGCATCCCATTCGTTCATATCTGAGAGCTATGCTCGATTGCACAACATGACTTTTTGTGACATGCCTACTTCCATGGTTATTCAAACTCCTGGTTGAAAGTGGAAAACCTCTATGGTAAGCCATGGAAATGAAATCCTTGTCGATAGACTTGTTTTCCTTGCATCTTTAATCGCTCTCAAGTCCTCGGACATAAATATCATCTTGGGTATGGATTGGATGACAACCCATTACGCCAAAATTGATTGCTTTACTAGGACCGTTCAACTTACACATCCATCCGGCAAGATAGCCAATGTCTTGACTCGAATGGCTGAACGTCAGCTCTACTCTCTTAATGCCAGCCCTCTACCAGAACTCGAAGATATCCCGGTAGTCTGTGACTTCCCGGATGTTTTCCCAGAAACACTGCCAGGAGTTCCACCTGACAGAGATGTCGAGTTCGTGATAGATCTTATCCCTAGAACTGTCCCAATCTCTAGGAGACCTTATAAGATGGCACCACTAGAATTAGCTGAGCTAAAGAAACAAATCGATGAGTCCTTGCAGAAAGGTTTCATCCGTCCTAGTTCTTCCCCTTGGGCTTGCCCCGTCCTCTTCGTCAAGAAGAAGGATGGAACGGAGCGGATGGTTGTAGATTACCGACCTGTCAATCTGGTCACCATAAAGAATAAGTATCCGCTTCCCAGGATCAACGGCCTGTATGATCAGCTCGCTGGATCCTCAGTCTTCTCTAAGATGGATTTGAGGTTGGGCTACCATCAAATCAAAATCAAGAACGGGGACATTCCTAAAACGGCTTTCGTTACTCGTTATGGCCAATATGAGTACACCGTCATGTCCTTCGGATTAACCAATGCCCCAGCTACTTTTTCTCGGTTAATGAATTCTATATTCATGGAGTATTTGGATAAATTTGTCGTGGTATACCTCGATGATATACTCATTTTCTCCAAGAACAAGGAAGATCATGCCGAGCATTTAAGGCTGGTATTGACGAAGCTTCGAGAGCACCGCCTTTATGCCAAATTCTCTAAATGTGAATTTTGGTTGCCAGAAGTAACCTATCTAGGTCATGTGATCTCTGGCAAGGGTATTGCTGTCAATCCCGAGCGAGTTCAAGCCGTACTTGATTGGACTCCTCCTGAATCGGTCAAGCAAGTTAGGAGTTTTCTTGGCTTAGCGAGCTATTACCGACGTTTTGTCGAGAACTTCTCCAAAGTTGCTAAACCTCTAACCGAACAACTCAAGAAAGATAAAAAGTTTGAGTGGACCCCACAGTGCGAGTCCAGTTTTCAGGAACTGAAAAGACGCCTGACATCTGCACCTGTACTGGTACCACCAGACTTTTCCAAGGATTTTATAATCTTTTGCGACGCCTCGCGACAAGGACTAGGTTGCATTCTCATGCAAGATCGTCAAGTGATTGCATACGCATCCCGACAGTTGCGTCCACACGAGGATAACTATCCTACTCATGATCTAGAGCTTGCAGCTGTAGTCCATGCACTCAAAACATGGCGACATTACCTCCTTGGTAATCGCTATGAAATCTTCACTGATCACCAAAGTTTGAAGTATATCTTCACCCAACCGGATTTGAATCTCAGGCAAAGACGTTGGGTTGAGTTGCTCAGCGACTACGATTTAGGAATCACTTACACTCCTGGAAAGGCCAATGTCATGGCTGATGCACTAAGTCGTAAGTCATATTGTAACAATTTAATGTTACAACAAAGTCAACCACTTCTCCACGAGGAATTTCGTAAGCTTAACCTTCACATTGTTCCTCGAGGATTCCTTTCCACCTTGGTGGCGAAACCTACCCTTTTGGATCAGGTCATCAAAGCACAGAAGGTTGATCCCGGAATTTCCCGTATTAAGAGGAACATCAAGAAAGGAGTTGCAGGATGTTTCTCAATTGATGATCAAGGAGTCGTATTCTTTAGCAACCGCTTAGTGGTTCCTAAAGTACGAAACCTAAGACGTTTGATCCTCAAGGAGGCTCATGAATCTCCTCTCACGATTCATCCCGGTAGTACCAAAATGTATCAAGACCTACGTCAAAGATTCTGGTGGACTAGGATGAAGAGAGAAATCGCTCAATTTATTGCTAACTGCGACGTTTGTCGTCGAGTCAAAGCAGAGCATCAACGGCCTGCTGGCAGCCTTCAACCTCTAGCTATTCCTGAATGGAAATGGGATAAAGTCGGTATGGACTTCATTACCGGGTTTCCCAGGTCCAGGAAAGGGAATAATGCTATTTTCGTCGTTATCGACCGCCTCTCTAAAGTAGCTCATTTCCTGCCTGTTCGGGTGAGTATTACCGCTAGCCAGCTAGCAGACTTATATATCTCTCGAATAGTATCACTTCATGGTGTGCCGTTGGAGATTAACTCAGACCGTTGAAGTCTTTTTACTTCACGATTTTGGGAAAGTTTCCAGAATGCTATGGGAACTCATCTCTCTTTTAGTACTGCTTTCCATCCGCAGTCAAGTGGTCAAGTGGAACGAGTCAATCAAATTCTGGAAGACATGCTTCGAGCCTCTGTCATTTCTTTCGGTATGGAATGGGAAAAATGTCTTCCGTTTGCCGAATTCGCTTATAACAATAGTTATCAAGCCAGCTTGGGCAAAGCTCCCTTCGAAGTTCTATATGGACGAAGGTTCTCCTCGACCCCGCAGACACCTCCGCCTCCCCCCAGTTCCTCTCCTCCGCTCTCCCCGCGCCATGGCCGACGCCGCCGTGATCGCACCGTCGTAGAAGCCGCGTCCACCGTCGTCCCCGAGCTCCGCCGTGGTGTCCCTCGTCTCCGCCGTCCTCGACTACTTCGAACAGGCCGAGCCCCGAGCGCTCACCCGCCCTCGAGATGCCCCCGACCTCTTCTTCCCCAACTCCGGCCGCGGAGATCCCCCTCGCCGTTCTGCTCAGCTCCGACCACCCCCGAGCTCGCTCCGGTGCTTGCCGCAACCCCTGTGAGCCTAGCTACCTCCTCCCCCTCTCCGTTGGCTCCCTTTTGCCCTGTAACACACTGCACGAAGCTCCACCGCACGCACCGCCGCCGTGCTCGCCGTCGGTGATGCTCCGGTGACCATTTGGTCACTGGCACCAGTCCAACGTACTCACCATAGCACGTAGATGCGAACGGTGCTACGCACGCATCGCCTAGGCCCCTGCAGCCGCACCTCCACACACGCCCGACGCCGGTCGCCGCCGTCGAGCTCGTTGCCGTCGTCTCCGGCCACCCCAGGTCCGGCGACCACCTCCATCCGATGCGCAAGAGCAAGAGCTCTCCAACGCACCCAGCCGCAGCTCGAGCCGTGCACCGTAGGCGTTTTCCGAAGCACGCCGCCGCGTTTGGCCTCGCTGGCGGCTAAACACCGGCGAGTTGGACCTGTTTTGACCACGGGTTTGACCCCCTGGGTCAATGACATGTTTGCCCTGCCCGCAGGTCAAACCTAGTTTAGGTGTTAATTTAATATTAATTAGATAATTAGTTTAGTCACTGACACGTGGGCCCTGGCCCCACTGACAGCTAATTAGTTTTAGTTTAACTCTAATTAACTCAGTTAATTAGCTATGACACTGACATGAGGGACCCACTGGTCAGGTTTGACCTGGACTGGTCCTGTTGACTGCCTGACGTCAGCATGATGTCATGCTGGCGCAGTAAAGGTTTTTCTGGGATTTTTAGATTTAAAATAATTCAGGAAATTCCAGAAAATACCCAAAACTTCTAAAAATCATATAAAATCAACCATAGCTCAGATGGAAAAGATTTATATATGAAAAATGATCAGAAAAATCCAATCTTTCTAATGGCACTGGTTTCATGCATGTTTGAACAAGTTAACTTGCTGTATATATCAAAAACATGATAATGCACTTATTTAAATAATAGTTTGAACTTCAATTTGAATCCTTGATTCAAATAGGTTCAAACCCTTCTGGTTTTAGTTGCATTAGCCAACACACATGCATCTTGCCATGTCATAAACATGCATCATATTTTTGCATTTGTTTGTTAATGATTGTATCGCCGGTATTCCCTGTGTTAGGTCCTGCTCCCGACGATACTGCTGCGTATCCAGTTGAAGAGCAGTACCCGACAACTACCTTGTCAGGCAAGCAATCATTGATCATTCCGATACAACCCAATCTTCTCGCTCCTGCTCTCTTTTACTGCATTAAGGCAACAACGCGTGAACTGCTACTTGCTGCGGTAGTTGAACCCTATTCCCTTGCATGACCTGTCATTGCCATAGTAAAAGTTGAAACCCACTAGCATGTGTAGGAGTTGATTGAGCCATGTGATGTGTGATCCACCATGCTATTTACTTATGTTGCCTGCTATGCTTAGAGTTGTGTCTGGTCTGGTTCATCTGGGTGATGGATCAGAGTGAAACAATCTTTAGATAAAGAGAAGGAAGTGTGGAATACGCTTGGTAAAGGTATCGATGAAAGGCCATGTAGGAGTACGTGGTGGGTTGTTTCATTGGAACCGTACATAGGACCTGAGATCTGTATGTGTGGTTCAAGTTGCAGTTACTACCATGCATTGGGCCCGAAACCAATGGACCCTCTCGGCTTATTAATTACCCTTGATCTCTGTCCAGGAGTTGCAACTAGTTTTTGGTGTTTATAGCTTACTGGAGGTCGTGCACAACGCTGACCCTCGGGGTGGGTTGTGATGCGACAGGTACATGGCACGGTGTACCGGTTGCCCATTTGGTGACTCGGGAACCCTGTACACATCGTTTGGGGCCGTGAGCGACACCCCGGCCGGATCTCCCCACGGATGGAACCCAAATAGGCGATAAACCTGGACGAGAGACTTGAGTAGTTTGTCAGGTCGTGGCCGACACCCTCGCTAGGCTTCCGCTTGAAGGTTGCCGAGTACACGCCGAGTAAACGGCGATAAGTGGTGAAAGCGTGTGTGAAGAAGTACACCCCTGCAGGGTTATCAAACTATTCGAATAGCCGTTGTTCGCGGTACGAACTACTTGGTTACTCTTACAGTTCATAGACAAGTTGATGGATACTACTAAAAGCCTCAAGATAAGCGTGAGTGCCGTGGATGGCCCTTCCGTAGGATGACGGAAGAGGATCCTCGGTAGTGTATTGATATGGTGAGTAGAGGACTCGTGTTCGTAACAATATCTTGCAATCCGTTGAGAGTTGTAGTATAGGTTAGCCAAGGTCAAAGCTGGCATTCTGCTATAAACTCCACTAGCCCCCTTTGATAATGTTGCATGTATGATAGGTTCTGTGGTAAGACTTGCTGAGTACCTTTGTACTCATGTTTGCTTAATAACTGTTGCAGAGGAGAACCCTGCCCCTGCTGATGGGTTCTACATAGTCGTTGACGTCGACGATTAGCTTGACACCCAGACGGTGATCTGGAGCTTGTGAAGGGCCTTGTAGATAGTCAGGCTACACCAAGCATGTTTTATTTTCTAAGTTGTCTGTACTCAGACATGTAGCTTCCGCTTGTGCTTGTATGACTGTATGACTTGAGTGTTGGGTCATGTGACCCCTATCTGTATGGATATGTTATGTATGGCTCTTGGAGCCTTTTAAATAAAGTACTTTGAGTCATAGAGTTCTGTTGTGATGCAATGTTGTATTTGCACATATTGAGCATATTGCGTGTATGATTGAAATGCTTGGTATGTGTGGGATCCGACACCTAGTTGTTTTCCTTTGGTAGCCTATCTTATAGGGAAATGCCTCCTAGTGATTCCAATGAGCCTTGGTAGCTTGCTACTGCTCGGAACACGTAGGCTGGCCGGCATGTGTCCTTCTTCGTTCCTGTGTCTGTCCCTTAGGGGAAATGTCACGCGTTGTTCCTTTAAGTCCATGTAGCTTGCTACGACTTGGGTTCATACGTTGATGACCGACACGTTCGTTGCTGGGTCATGGATGCATGTCTCTGTAATTTAGTGCCACTTTTGGTTTATAACTAGCCATGTCGGCCCGGGTTCTCTATCATATGGATGCTAGCGACACTGTCATATACGTGTGCCAAAATGCGCAAACGGTCCCAGGCCAGGTAAGGTGGCACCCGTGGGGTTACCGTGCGTGAGGCCGCAAAGTGATATGACGTGTTACAGCTAGATCGGTGTGACTTACGATCAGGGTCCTGACACCTGGAGCCCTGGTGGCCCCCCTCCGGCTGTACTTTGGCTGCTGGGAAGCTTCTGGAACGCTGATTTTTTATATAATTTTTCCAGGATTTTTCCGGCAGTTCTCGTAATGGGAAAACCTGAAATACAAAAACAGCAGAAAACAGAAACTAGCACTGGGGTGCACTAAGTTAATAGGTTAGTCCAAATATGATCAAAAGTGTATGGAAGTGTATAAATATCATAGCAATATCACCCAAAAGAGGCATGGAGCAAGCATAAATTATAGATACGTTTTGGACGTATCAACATCCCCAAGCTTAATTCCTGCTCGTCCTCGAGTAAGTAAATGATAACAAGAATAATTTCTGTGGTGACATGCTATTAACCATATAGGACTTTTCATAGTCATATGACAAAAGCTTACTGAGACAATGAATCTGTAGTAATTAAGTTGCCTCATGAGAAAATCACAAATAACTGAAAGTTTTACAATATGGCATTGAAACATCAAATAGATTTGTAATGAGCATGGTGTGCAAATATGATAAAGTGATATCTCGCTTGCCCCTTTTAGTGAAGCAAAACATAAATGCAGGGGCACCTCCAAGGTTTAAGTGATGACTAGATACAATGATTTCAAAATAAACGATATCATAATCATGCAAAAGACAATGCTACTTTGGGACAATGCACATTACACTCAGAATGACAATCATCCTCTCAGTAGTTGGTGCTTTAAAAGAAGGTGGAGACTCTCAAACCGTGGCTTTTGTTGGAAAGGTTGAAAACCCTTAGTCGGAAACAAAGACAAAACATGTACCAGAGCTCTTGGTTTTAAAAACAGAGGTAATAATTATTTTTTTCTTAGATCATGCATGTTTCGTCAACGAATGCTAGCAGATAACTCAATTACTTTTTGAGATGGACAAGTTTCGAGGAACGGCTCCCGAATGAGGACGATCACATCCTCTTAATCTCCTTTGTTTATCACTGCCAAAGTTTTCTGATTTCTCATGAACAAAGTGTGAAGGAGGGTTTGTTTGTTATATTAATTTTGAGCCGGGCGCACTCAATGCCAGTTCCTTCTCGTATTATGGGTTTGCACATTATACATGCAATCCCGGGGTGAAGCTTGTCCAATCTTAAAAAGATCATGAATTAACTACTACTTCCTCATGGACTTAAAACAGAGGCACAAAACAGGAATGCATTTTTTTCTTTTCTTTTTTAATAATTTCGAGATGGTACATGAAAGTCTTCATTAGGAATGGCAGGTAAATACCATGTAGGAAGGTATGGTGGACTCATATGGCATAACTGGTTTAAAGGAATTTGGATGCACAAGCAGTCAGTCCGCTTAGTACAGGTGGAGGTTAGCAAAAGACTGGGAGCGACAAACTAAGAGAGCAATGACGGTCATAATCATGCAGACCGACAAAGCAACATTGAATCAGGCATGGTAGTTATATCGCTACTCAGAAACAAAAGATCATCAAGGCTTGACAGACTTTCTTTACAGTCTTAAATATGCGTGAGCATACGCCAAGTCAATCAAAATAAATTCTTGAAGGAAGATATTACTAAACCATACCACATCATAGGCAAACAAATCATGTCGGTACTCCAATAACACATTGGAAACCCCCAGCTATTTGACACTAACCATAAGAAAACATGAATTACTAAGCACCATTATGCACGTAGCATCTTTATCATAGACATACCAACCAATGCAATGGAAGCAAACTCTCTTAATAAGATAATCATGATAATTAAAGAGAGTTCAAGCAACCAACTAAACAAAAGCTCTTTAAAAAGATAAGCATGAAAACTAAAAGATAAGCATGATAGTAGCTATTGAAAGACAAAGAACACACACAGCAAAGATAGACATGAAAATTCTATGTTATGTTCTAGGTAGAAGTGGAGCGTGTTTTTCTCCCACATAAAGAAAGCTGAGTTCCGACTCGTTATGAAAAGCTAAAGAAAACTAAAAAGGAAAACTAAAGCAAGACGCTCCAAGCATAGCACATAACACATGAAGTGATAAAAATATAGTGGAACGAAAGAAGAACTGATAATGTTGATGGAGAAGGGGATGCACGGGGGCATCCCCAAGCTTAGACGCTTGAGTCTCCTTGAATATTTCTTTGGGGTGCATGGGGGCATCCCCAAGCTTGAGCGTTTGACACTCCTGAATCTTTTTTATCATCTTCCCTCGCACACTTGAAAACTCCCTTCATACATAACTCATCATAATCTGATTAGCGAGGTTAGTAACCATAATAAAATAATTGTTCCTTGCTGGAAATAAGGATATTCTTGAAGGTCTACTATTTCTCAAGATTGCCAAAAGGTTTTTGCAAAGAAAAAGCAAGCTCTAGGTTTGCAAAATGAAGGAAAGGCAAAACATGACAGAATCTGTGAAAAATAGAACAGCAGGTAGTAAATGATTTTTTCGGGGCACTTCTGCAACTCTAATTAAAAAACTCAAAACAGAAGCACGAAAGAAAATTATATAGACCATGCTGTCGAAACAATTCAGACCAAAAATATGATCTGGTGACTTTATACGAATTTTTCTATCCAAGGACAGAATCTGTTTCCTGGACAACACGTCACAACTTTTGAACTTTCTTGCAATCAGAGGCTATACTTGGCACAAAGTTGAAAAGGAAAGATACAATGATGATGCTACTGTAGTAACAACATCAAGACACAACAAAAAGCAAAATAAAATTTTATTCATGTGGGCTGCCTCCCAAAAGCGCTTTCTTTTATGCCTTTAAGCTAGGCATAATGCAAAGAGGAATCAATGACCATCATAATAATCGGAGCTATAAATTGCTTCAAATGGTTCCTCAACAAGTTCACTCTTGTTCCTTCTAGGAAAGGGGTACACACCTTTTGCCTTCCCGCGTAAGCGGATTTGTCCCTTACCTATATCAATGAAGCCTTTAACTACTCGGAGGAAGTCCCTTCCAAGCACTATATTTCCTTGGTTTGGCTCCATGATGAAGAAATCAACCATTGTAATCCCTTTAAGGAATTTAACTGGCACGTCTTTTATTCTTCCGTGGATTTCAAAAATATCTCCATTAGTGTGTTCATGATAAGATGGTAATCTATCCATGTTAAGTTTTAAAGAATCATGAACAATTTTTGGCATAGTAGAAACCATAGATCCAATATCACAATAAGCATGGAAGTCTTGATTAGAGATGCTAATTCTAACAAAAGGCTCTCAATCATTGTCTATTTCCAAAATGTCTTTCTTATTGGGTTTGGGTTTCTCTTCCTTCATCATGTCTAGAGCATCCATTCTCTTCTCAATAGTAGCAAGTCTATCTATGACAGTATCAAAGTTATGATCATAAACAAAGTAACTAGATAGACCATGTATAATTTCAAGAGCTCTAGCTTCATCACACTCTAGGAAATCTCCCTCAGCTATAATATCAAGAGAGTGTTTACACCATTTAAAAAGACCATGGTAAAAATTTCTAAGCACAATTTTTATAGGTATCCAAGGCATAATTCTCCTATGTGCATCAGAAATTCTGTCCCATGCCTTCTTCATATTTTCTCCATCCTTTTGATGGAAATCTAGAACTTCTGATTCCCTCAAAGCACCAAATCCTAACATGCTTGACTAAACAGAAAGGACTACTAACAGAAAAGCAAATAATTTTTTTTTGTGATTTTTGATAAAAGTTACTAAAGCAAAACTGAAAGGTAAACTAACAAGACTAAAAGCAAAGGTAAAAGATAGCGTGCAACTCCCCTATCCTGAAGAGTGGAGTCCCCGACAATGGCGCCAGAAAACTTTGCTTGATGGCTTCTCGCCCCTCGTTGGTTACCCCAAGTGGAAGGTTTGAGATGCAGTGTAGCGGAAGTTTTCCCTTGGCAAAGATACCAAGGATCGATTTCCCTGAGACTCCCAGTTTCATCAAGAAGGTGTCAACTGCTAACGGCGCCAGATATTAGCAATCAACGTGGACCTGCACACAGATACAAATAACTTTGCTCCCAACGAGTACAGAGAGGTTGTCAATCCCTCCGGCCTTGTAGTTTACAAAGGATCAAACGCAAGTGATAATAGTGATAGGTAATGCTGCAAATAGTAAGTAAAAGTTGAAAGTAAATAGCAGATGTGATCGATTATGGTAATATGGACCGGGGTCCCATGATGTTCACTAGTGATGTTTCTCTCCCAAAAGACGATAAAACAGCTATGTGAGGTAAACGAATTACAGCTGGGCAATTGACAGAATTATGTGCGCAAACCAATGCTAACTATGTTACAAGAAAAGTAGAGGTTCAAAGCATGGGCGGTACGCCAAGGCAAGTAGACCGAAATCCATCTGCATCTACTACTAATCATCCACCTTGAGATATCTATCCAGAACATCTCGCTGGTATTAAGTTGCGAGTCCCACCCATAGTGTAAACTCAAAGCAACAGACAACTACATTAAAAGAACTTTGCGTAAAGTAAACAATCCTTGCACCCGCGGGCACAAGCACCGTTGTTTTCCCCCTTGTGGCAACAGCACATCCCCTAGACTCATGTTTCTGTCAATCAAGCTAGTCATCGAGGGGCATGAACCCACAATCAAGCATAACGTTCCCTCTTGGAGTCACTACCTACTACTTGGCCAAAGCAATAAATAACAATGGGGAACATGCAAGAATTACTTATGAACATAAATATAAAAGAGGTAGATCAAATATATTACTCAAACACAATCTGAACATAATCTCACAATCCATCGGATCCCAGCAAACTCATCATAGCAATAGCATAAGGATTACATATGTGCCTCGATCATGTAGGGCAGCTCACGAGGACTAATTAGTGAAGCACAAGAACAGGAGGAGAACATCACATAGCTACTGGTCATGGACCCTTGGTCCAAGGGAGACTACTCACAACTCATCCGGGAGGCGTCCATGGTGGTGGAGAGGCTCGCGGTGGTGATCCTCCCCTCCGGCAGGGTGCCGGAAAGAGTTCTCCTAGTGCTCCCGATCTTGGAAGCGGCGGCGGCGGCGGAACAGAGATGAGATCGCGAAAAAGGGTTCCCGTCTTGAGGGTTTCGGGACACGATATAAATATATGCCAAAGGGGGGCATCAACGTGGCTCGGGGGGCCCAGGCGACCCTGGTGGCCCCCCTCCGGCTATACTTTGGCTGCTGGGAAGCTTCTAGAACGCTGATTTTTTTATATAATTTTTCCGGGATTTTTCTGGCAGTTCTCGTAATGGGAAAACCTGAAATACAAAAACAGGAGAAAACAGAAACTGGCACTGGGGTGCACTAAGTTAATAGGTTATTCCAAATATGATCAAAAGTGTATGGACGTGTATAAATATCATAGCAATATCACCCAAAAGAGGCATGGAGCAAGCAGAAATTATAGATATGTTTTGGACTTATCAAGGATCCATTGTGGGCCTTGGCGGGCGCGTGGCGAGCCCTGCCACGGGACGCTGCTACTGCCCGTGCCCAAGTTGGGATACTAAGGTACCCCTACTTTAGTACACCGACACACACCTATTTGAGAGAGTTAAATATGGCCTAGGAATTGTTAGAACAGTCTATGTGCTTCACTTATATATTTTGAGTTAAATAGTTTTTGCTCTAGTGCTTCACTTATATCTTTTAGAGAACGGTGGTGATAATATTTTGAATACAATTTTTGAACTCTCATGCTTCACTTATATCCTTTTGAGAGTCTATTAAAACAGCATGGTAATGTGTTTAGGCTATAAAACTAGTCTTCACATGATAGACATCCTATATCAATGTAGTAAAAACTTTCACACTAAGTGCATTGAATATGATGAGAAGTTGAATGCTTGATAATTGTTTTGAGATATGAGGATAGTGATATTAGAGTCATGCTAGTGGAGTTATTATGAAATTGACAAATTCTTGTGTTAAGGTTAGTGATTCCCGTAGCATGCACGTATGGTGAACCGCTATGTGACGAAGTTAGAGCATGAGGTATTTGTAAAGTGTCAAGCTTTGTGTGGAGGTCGGGGGCGCGTGATGGTTAACTCCTACCAACCTCCCCCCTAGGAGCATGCGTTCATTGCTTTGTTTTGATGACTCATAGATATTTGCAATAAGTATATGAGTTCTTATGACTAATGTTGAGTCCATGGATTATACGCACTCTCACCCTTCCACCATTGCTAGCCTCTCTTGTACCGTGCAACTTTCGTCGGTACCATACACCCACTATATATCCTTCCTTAAAACAGCCACCATATTATTCCTCAAAACAGCCACCATACCTACCTATCATGGCATTTCTGTAGCCATTCCGAGATATATTGCCATACAACTTTCCACCATTCCGTTCATATGACACGCATCATATTCTCATATTGCCATGCATGATCATGTAGTTGACATCTTATTTGTGGCAAAGCCACCATGCATTTTTCATACATGTCACTCTTGATTCATTGCACATCCCGGTACACCGCCGGAGGCATTCATATAGAGTCATACTTCTTGTAGTATCGAGTTGTAATATCAAGTTGTAATTCAATGAAAGTGTGATGATCATCATTATTAGAGCTTTGTCCCATGTGAAGAAAGGCTAAATCAATAAAGCCCCTCCACAAAAAGAAAGGCCAAAGAAAAAAGAAAGGCCCAAAAAAAGAAAGATAAAAAGAAAATAAAAAGAAAAGTAAAAGGGACAATTGCTACTATCTTTTTCCACTCTTGTGCTTCAAAGTAGCACCATGTTCTTCATGATAGAGAGTCTCATGTTTAGTCACTTTCATATACTAGTGGGAATTTTCATTATAGAACCTGGCTTGTATATTCCAACGATAGGTTCCTCAAATGCCCTAGGTCTTTGTGAGCAAGCAAGTTGGATGCACACCCACTAGTTTCTTTGTTGAGCTTTCATACATATTTAGCTCTAGTGTATACGTTGCATGGCAATCCCTACTCACTCACATTGATATATATTGATGGGCATCTCCATAGCCCATTGATACGCCTAGTCGATGTGAGACTATCTCCCTCCTTTTTGTCTTCTCCACAACCACCCCTCTATTCCACCCATAGTGCTATGTCCATGGCTGACGCTCATGTAATGGGTGAAAGTTGAAAGGTTTGAAAGAATAGAGTATGAAAACAATTCCTTGGCTGAAATCGGGGTTGTGCATGATATGAATATTTTTTGTGATGAAGAGGGAGCATAGCCAGACTATATGATTTTGTAGGGATAGCTTTCTTTAGCCATAGTATTTTGAGAAGACATGATTGCTTTGTTTGTATGCTTGAAGTATTACTATTTCTTATGTCAGTATAGACTTTTGTCTTGAATCTTTCAGATCTGAACATTCATGCGACAATTAAGAGAATTACATTGAAAAACTATATTGGTTAGCATTCCACATCAAAAATTCTGTTTTTATCATTTACCTACTCGAGGACAAGTAGGAATTAAGCTTGAGGATGCTTGATACGTCTCCAACGTATCTCTAATTTTTTATTGTGCCATGCTATTATTTATGTTGTTTTGGATTTTTAATGTGCTTTGTTATACACTTTTATATTATTTTTGGGACTAACCTACTAACCCAAAGGCCCAGTCCAGATTGATGCTTTTGCCTGTTTCAGGGTTTTACAGAAAAGGGATATCAAACGAAGTCCAAATGGAATGAAACCTTCAGGAGAGATATTTTTGGAGAAAATCACGCACCGGAGACTTGAGAACCACGGAGTAGGGGCCACGTGGTGCCCATGAGGGTGGGGGCGCCCCCCCTAGCGCGTGCCCATCCGCCTCGTGGGTCCCACGTAAGGCCCTCGGTGCCCTCCTTCCTCCTATATAAGCGTACGTACTCTGAAACCATCAAAGCAACAGAGAAAACCCTAGTTCCACTGCTGTAACCTTCTGTTCCTGTGAGATCCCATTTTGGGGCCTGTTCCGGAGATCCGCCGGAGGGGGGATCTACCATGGAGTGCTTCTACATCATCATCATCGCCTCACCATGAGTTGTGAGTAGTTTACCACAGACCTTCGGGTCCATAGCTAGTATCTATATGGCTTCTTCTCTCTCTCTCGATCTCAATACAAAGTTATCCTTGGTCTTCGAGGAGATCTATTCAATGTAATCTCTTTTTGCGGTGTGTTTGTCGAGATCCGATTAATTGTGCGTTTATGATCAAGATTATCTATGAGAAATATTTGGTTCTTCGTATTATTATAATATCCTTGCAAGTCTATTCGAATTATTGGTTTGTTTGGCCTATTAGATCTATAGTTCTTGCAATGGGAGAAGTGCTTGGCTTTGGGTTCAATCTTGTGGTGTCCTTTCCTAGTGACAGTAGGGGCAGCGAGGCACATATTGTATTGGTGCTATCGAGGATAAAAAGATGGGGTTTATATCATATTGCTTGAATTTATCCCTCTACATCTTGTTATCTTGCTTAAGGCGTTACTCTATTCTTATGAACTCAATACACTAGATACATGCTGGATAGTGGGCGATTTCTGGAGTAATAGTAGTAGATGCAGAATCGTTTCGCTCTACTTGTCTCGGATGTGATGCCTATATATAATTATCATGCCTAGATAGTCTCAAAATTATTCACTTTTCTATCAATTGCTAACCAGTAATTTGTTTACCCGCCGTAGAATATCGCTATCATGAGAGAAGACACTAGAGAACACTATGGCCCCCGGGTCTATTCTCAACATATTAATCAACACCTACTTTACTTTTTCTGCTTTTACTTTCTTTTCTTATAAAAAATATCAAAAATATAAACTATCATCTCTATCAGATCTCACTTTCGTAAGTGACCGTAAAGGGATTGATAACCCCTTATCGCGTTGGCTGCAAAGTTCTTTTTTGTTTGTGCAGGTGCGAGGGACTCGCGCGTGGTCTCCTACTGGATTGATACCTTGGTTCTCAAAAACTGAGGGAAATACTTACTCTACTGTGCCGCATCTCCCTTTCCTCTTCGAGGGAATACAACGCAAGCTCGAGAAGTAGCACTATTTGATTATGTATCATCAGTCTGCACCTGAGCTTCATTATCCTCTATTTCTTCCAATATTATTTGATCTATATTTACTCTTCGCAAAATGTAGAATAATGGCAACGCTTATAAAGAATTTTCTTTGGGGAATTATTTGAATTGTCTTTCCATCAACATGGAGAAGGGCTTTGTCCAGCCTGTGTTAACATGTAATGTAAGTTCTTCCTTCTCAAGCCTTCAAACTTTGTTCTAGTATAGATTTGGATAGGAATCATTTCCTCCACTGCTGTTTACATCTGATTGGATGTTTGCAACAACTACCAGTTTTAAATTGTAGTTGTAAAAACATGTTCCTTATGCAGAACAGATCCATTTATTTGCTTATATAATTGTGAAACATGTTACGTGTCTCATTGTTTGTCTTTCAGAGTCGTATCTCTTATGCCAGGCAGAACTTTAGGAAAGATAGTGAGCCAAACCATCTTGAGGACAGCGAGATGACCCCGAGGTCCTGTCTTGATGAAGACAGTGAGTTGAAGCTATTCACCAGCAAGTGGGAGACAACCTCTGTGCAGTCGCTGCCTCAATCAGTTCCAATTCTTAAGTCTCAACTTAAAGCGGAAAGGCTTGCTTCAGCTCAGCTCCGACTTGAAGTCAAAGATGTAATGAAGATGTCAGGGGACTGCCTTGCGCAATATGGTGCCATACAGCTAGGGATGAAGCATCTATCATTGACACAACTGAGGTCTCATCAGCTTGCTCGGCTACTTGCGGGGCCCGAGCTTGCCAGGTCTAGTGCCTTCTGAAGTGCTCTCGGTTTTGTATATTCTTTTGTCGGCGCGTTTATTTATACTTGTGGCGACCTTTGATGCCCAGTGTATGAAATCCGCGGTCATGTTGCGCTTTATTATCACCGGTAGCGAACTTTGATTCCTAGTGGATGTAATATGCCGTAATTTCTTTGTTGTATAGTCTAGGTTTTTTCTTTGGTCGGTATGCTGTAATTTAGGCCGGAAGGTTCAGTGGATCTCAGTGTTGTCGGTCTTCCGGCCAGCCCGTTACTCATATGGGCCTATAATCATCTTGGGCCATTAGCAGGTCTTAACCTATAGTAGTTTCCCGCCTTTAATAGGCCATGGGCTACATATTTACTGTAGTGACACTGGGCTTCCTACGGGCCGTAGAAACAATGGGCCTTCTACGGTCCGTAGAAACAATGGGCCTTCTACGGGCCGTAGAGACAATCGGCCTTCTACGGGCCGTAGATTCAATGAGCCTTCTATGGGCTGTAGAGACAATGGGCCTTCTACGGGCCGTATCATCAATTGGCCTTAGACGGGCCGAATGATCGGTTGGCCCAACATGGGCCGAAAATAGACCACATTATGGTCGTAAATGGGCTATTGTTGGAGTCGTCCGATCATGGGTCGGCCATAACGGGCCGTCGTTAATAGGTCGTATTTGATGACGATATGAAAACGTCCCAACATATTAACGGGCCACAAACGGGCCGACTGTAACCACGGGCTGAATTTGGCCCACAAGCAGAAAATGGCAGTAACGGGCCGTAAGTAACCGAATGTTGGAAATGAGCCCAAGAATAAATGGGCCCTGAGAAGGCCAAAAGATAACATGGGCTGCAAACGGCCCAATGGATTAATGGGCCACTAATGGGTATAAAGTGATACACTGTTCATTAAGGGCCAGTTTCATCACGGGTCGTTAATGGGCCAAGACTAACAAAAGGGCCTCATATGGGCCGAAAGACGTCATGGGCCATACATGGGCCGGAGCTTAAAATGGGCTGGAATCATATTGGACGGCCCAGATGACGCTACTGGGCCTAATTCGGATAGGTCGTAATGGGCCCTGGGTTAGCAGGCTGTAAATGGGCTATATGCGAAAATACCGTTAACAGGCTTTCTGTGGGCCGGCCCGCCACCAGTTGACCAAGTCAAACGGGCTGGCCCTTTCACATGAATGGGCCTCTGTTGGGGCATGCCACGTGTCAACGTATCATAGGCTTTTTGTGTCCAATGAGAGGATGACATCTGTCCCAACGGTGAGCCGACACGTGTTTCCTCCAACGAATGACGATTTTACATGTGGAAAATCCCCATTGGTCGGGGCTGTTAACGGGTTATCGGATCCAAAATCGGACCCGATAGCTTAACGGCGTTCCGTTACGATGGATGCCACGTGTCGGTCACCCTTGACGAAAGCAGTTCTGTGACACGCGATTTATCTTCATGGAAGTGGACACTTCCGTGATGATAATTTTGGTAATGTCATGGAACACTTCTACGACAACACATGTATGACTATCTTGATTCTGTCAAAAATTGTCATGGACGTACATGCATGACAGAAAATGTGACCTACTTTGACAAACATGTATCATCACGGAAGTGTATTTTTTTGTAGTGGTGGGTCCAGATTAATTTCATACAGACTTACTATACACTTGGACATATCATCGTATCGTCCACTCGGAAGGCAGTCAACCACTCGGTCATATGGCTCACTCGGAAATGCGAGGACCTACATTCGACAAGGCAGTTGAAGCATCATCTAACATTACTTCGTCAATTCCCCCACTTTGTAAGAGGTGAGGCGGAGGCGCACTCTATATAAGTCACCCCCCACCACTAGATGAGGCATGCCCTCATTCTTCTCCTCTAACTCTCATATCTCTCACCACTAGTCTCAGGACTTAACTCAGGCATGGGGATCCCTTCTCATCTCTCTCACACACACATTGTAATCTCCGGATACATATTCAGATAAAACAAAGCATCTCCGGAGCACGAGACATAGGGCTGTTATTTCCACTGCGAGAGGCCCAAACTTGCTAAAATCACTGTGTCACCCATATGCATCTCGATAGATCATGCTCCTCCATCCTATCCCTTATTATTGTCGGAATCGTTCCCACGACAGTTGGCGCCCACCATGGGGCAAGGCGTCTATCGAGCCATGCTGCAAATGGTTTTATTTCTTCGATCTTCGTCCGTCGATCAACAATCATCGATGGAGAATTTGATTAAGGATGTTTCAAACACCGCTCCATTCACTAGAAAGGCATGATACTCTTCGTACAGAGGAATCGGGAAGTTTCATTCGATCATGTCTTTTTCTTTACAATCGATCTTTAATCTACTAACGGTTGTTTTTTCTCTATGTACACACGCTCATGTGAGTCCCGTGGAGTTTTGATCAATCAAAAGGAAAAAAGGTACAAGACAAGGAGGACGTCTGCTTCATCTTCTTCACATCAACCAAAGAGCACGAGTAACAGTGCCACTGTTCGGACGAGCGCCATGGAGGCCGAGCTCCCGACATGGCCATTCTGCAGTTGCATGTCTTCTTCGTCGCCAGCCGCCAACGTCTCCATGAAGTCAACTGCCACCTCCCCGGCTTCACCGACCTCTGACGTGTCCATCCACGCCGGAACCACACCTCTAGCGGTATTCCCGAATCCCGCCACTGGCCTGTTGCTAATGGTGCAGTGGTCCTCCCTTCCTGCTCCAGATAGACACGAGCTTGGCCAGCAAATCGGAGCTCCTCGGTCCGGCCGTCTGCTCAACAGTGATGCCCATAGTGGAGGCGTCCCTCCCGCTAGCATTGTAGGCGCACCGCACACTCCTCCCTCATCAGCTTCTCTGACGTGGTCGTTGTGGCGTGCGCGCAGACCCGGCGTAGCGAGGAAACAGGGAGCCCGTCAGGCCCCCGGTTACGGCCGTTCTTCCCTCCATCGCCGGCTGCTTGCCATGATGCCTTCTTCTCCTTTAAACATGCAAGTTGAGTGTTCACATCTTCCTTGATTACCTGCATGCAGGTAAATGCGCCCAATTACTGGAAATGGTAAGATGGGGTGGTCTTCGATGCGAGATTAATTGGCTGCCTATGCGCCTGCCTCACAATTGATCCGGCGTTAGTCCAGTTTTTCTCTCACCACTTGCACAAGTTGCGCAAACATGCAACTTGTGTCCCGGCCCAGCAGCCCCTTACTCCGAACCAGTGCTCCCGTACACTCGGACGTACACTCGAAAAGACACCTAAAATACAAAGGATTATTCAGATATTATTTCCATCCAGATGACTAACGTGCAGGCTCTCGGCCGCCCGTGTGGCCATCAGTTGTAAACGTCCTCATCTCTCCGATGCCATCGTGCGTCGCCATTTGGAGGACACGTCTTCATCGGCTTGCCTGACAAGCTAAGTGTATTTTATAGTTCATCCTCATACATTGTACATACGGGCAACTAAACGTCCAATATCATTCGGGTGAGTTCCGCACTCAGACGAACAATGTGCAAGTTTTCTCGGACAATTAAATGTCGAGACATTCGCCTACCGCACACCGTCAGCCTGTTGGATACGTCTCCACCACTCGGCTGCCCCAGCGTCACCGCTTGACTGGGAACATCTTCATCAACTTACCCAATTGGCCGCCCCGCACGCCGCCACTCTGCGGGACGCGTCTACAACACTCGGATGCGTCTACATCACTCGGACACCCCGTGCGCTGCCACTCCGTTGGACGCGTCTACATCACTCGGATGTCCCGCGCATCGTCACTCCGCCGCATGCATCTTCTTCAATTGGCTGCCCCGCGCGTCACCACTCCGTGGGATGCGTCTACATCACTCACCACCCCGCGAGTCGCCACTCCACGGGACGCGTCAGCATCACTTGGATGCCCCGCACGTCGTCACTCCATGGGTTGCGTCTACATCACTCGGACGCCCCGTGCATCGCTGTCGGGGTAAAACCATGACTACATATGTGATGGAGGTCCCTTTTGGTTCGGCAAGGGGATGAGCACATTGCACAAAGAGCAGAGAAGCATCGAGCAGCACGTCGGGGATCACGCAGGGCAATTTTACCTAGGTTCAGGCCGTCGTGAGGCGTAAAACCAGACTCCTGCTTTGGTGGATTGATTGTAGAAATGGCGGAAAATGGACACACTCCTCTTGCCCGGCAAGGTTGCCTCGGTGTGAGGTCGTGCGTATGGGTGTATGCAGGTTTGAATGGCCGAATCCCTTCTATGGTTGCCATGGGCCTCCTTGTATTGGTTAAGGGGTCACCATAGTGGCAAATCAGTCTTTTTAGGCTGATTAGATAGCAAACAGTGCTACCATACCTAACTTTGCAGCTGACGGAGTGCATTAAATGCACCGCTTAGTGTCACATCACAGCTCGTTTGGCAAGCCCTTGTCGGGCTCGTCTTGCCAATTGCGCTCTTGTTTGCTTGACACGTCTCTGGACGGGTTTCATTTGGTGGTTCTTGTGGTAGGAGATGGCTGCCATGTATCCAGAGATGGCCACTAAGCCACCTTAAACCTGACATGTAATGCCCAGTATGCGACTATGTCTCCCACGTGTCGAGGCATGACTTAAAGACATAAGCGCATACTAGAATGATCTCAAGTATGGTATCTTTGCACATCTCATGTAAAATTCAGGGATGAAATAGAAAAGATAGTTGGCTTCACTCACCACGTCACACAATCAATACAATAACATACATCATCCAAATAACAAAAGGTCCGACTACGGACAAATCCAAATGAGAAAGATATCATAAAACCACAAGGCCGGATCGCCCCTAGTAGGAACCACTACTAATCGTCGGGAAACGAAACATAGTAACGTCCACGCTCTTCAACGAACTCCCAGTGAAGTTCTTGTCCATCTCCTGCATTGTTCTCAGCGGTACCTGCATTTGGTGTGTGTTGTAATCTGTGAGCCACAGAGGACTCAGCAATCCCGTTCCCGGGTATCAAAACTACCAAAGCCTTAGGTGAGGAAAGGCTATAAAAGTGTCTGCAGCAAGCACTACGCATCTAGCTCATGAGTTAAGAGCGAGAAGAGAATAAGTGCCAACGGTCGCCAAGTTGATCAAGAAGTGATCCTAACAAGTCACGATCAAATATAACCCCACCGTGTTCACTTCCCGAAGCCCTTCGGAACGAGAACGTCACAGTTACTCACACAGGTAGTTTATTCTTATGAATATGGTGTCAAGTTATCTATAACCGGATATTAACAAATTCCCATCTGCCACATAACCGCAGGCACGGCTTTCGAAAGATCAAAACCCTGCAGGCGTGTCCCAACTTAGCCCATCACAAGCTCACGATCTGCGGAGTCGCAACTCCAGAGTGGGAAGACCCGAGTATTCTCGGAATCCCGTGCTCAAAATATTTCGACAAAGGTAAAACTAATCCAGCAAGACCTCCTGGCGTGCCGAGACCCTGATAGTAGCCTCGCGTATGTCGTCTCAGGCCACGACCGGATGAGCGAAGCGTACAGGTGCCAAAATACCCCAAGTTGCCAAGAGGCGGACCCGCACAGTGCTCTAGTTTGGACCAACACTCAAAATGAGCACTGGCCCGGGGGTTGATTAATAAATCCTCGGGTTAATTACTCCCTCGGCAAGTTTTAGTTGTTAGACAAATGTAGTACCAATGTCGGGCCTCGCTGGAAAAGCTTTAAGCAGTGTGAATTATCAAGGGGGGCCCATAAACCCCAACCGTGTTAGGAACGCAAAATCAAGGAACATAACAACGGTTTAAAGGGTCCTAAGGTGGCATGAGCGGAACAAAACACTGAGCAAAAGGCCAAGCCTTTCACCCATTGCCAAGTATATAGGTGTGTTAATATATTTAAGAGATATTCTGATATTCCCACAACAAGTTCTAACATGGAGCAATCTTCATCTTCACATGCAACTAACAACGCTATAAGAGGGGCTGAGCAAGCGGGTAACATAGCCAAACAACGGTTTGCTGGGATGGTGTCAAAGGTTAGAGGTTTCATGGCAACAATAGGAGGCTGACAAACAGGAATAGACATCGAGGCATATCTAAAGAGCGAGACAACTAACATAGGCAAAGATAGAGGTGATATCGGGTAATGGTCATCTTGCCTGGAATCCCGCAAAGGAAGAAGAACGAGTCCAACATGAAGTAGTCGAACAACTCCTCACAACTCTAGAACGAAACCGAAGCTAACAAGAGAAGCATACCGAAAAGATGCAAACAACACGGTAAACAAACAAGCTCAAACATGGCAAGATTCACAAACAAGTATGATGCATGTCCGGTTTAAATATGCATGGCATGGCAAAGTGCACAAACAACACTACAAGTTAAGTGGACCTCAATATGCAACGAGTTACATATTGACGAAACACCACATTATATTTATTTAGTTGGCTCCCGTTTATTTTCAAGACAAGGTTAAATGTTTGTTAACATGGAAAGAGGTGAAGCTTAAACAACTACACTATCTAGTCATTTTAAAAGAGGCCAGAAATAAAAACAACAATTCCGGAAACTCCCCATGTGCATATTTAGCATTTATTAAAGCAAATAACAACTTTAACCATTTAAATGTTGTTATCATGATGCAGATGACAAATGCAAGTTTTATGCAATTTTTAGTTAAAAGTTAACATAAGAGATGTGAAGCATTTGTCACCGTGGCGGAAAGAAAGAGGCCACGTCGGTGATAACCGAAAATGATGTCGCAACAACATTTCGGTACCGGTAACTCATTGAGACACCGATGCAAACAAAAGGGTCGATGTGAGCATGTCAAGCAAGATGATGGGGCGCTCCCGGTAATCGGGTTCTCACGTTCGGTGGCAAGGCAACAAGGGCACTTCAGACGCGGTGCAACAAGTGAACATCTCATAAATCACAAACGCATTCGTTCTCGGGTCATCGTCTCGGCGGTTATACCATCGAAGCATGCATTTCGGGGAGGTTCAAGTCGTCGAGGGAAGTAGCCGTTCACGTTCGTATTCATACACGGGTCATCGAAGAACTTGACGTTTCGAAGGGGTACTTGGCGAACAACGGTCGTCGTGGTACTTGGAGTATCTTCATGTGGTCGAACTAGGCGATTTCGTAGATGGTAGAAGATGTACTCGATACTGTCGCCGTGTAGTCGTTCTCGGCGTTCTTGGGGCATCGTTCTCGGAGGTCAAACATGTAGTCGTACATGGATGTCGTGGTACTCGATGTCGACGATGGTTTTCGGACTTGGGTCTCCAGGTGCATGTCTTGATGGGTTCGAGGGCTCCAGGCGTCGTGGTACTTGGTTTCTTGGCGAATCCAGGACGGTCTTGTGACTTGCCGGTCTTGGATCTTGTGACGAAAGTGGTCCAAGGAACTTGCGTTCCGGTCATGTAGTCATTCGGGCGATGGAGTCGAACTTGGCGTATCTGGTGCACACACAAAAACAACCACAGTCAGGCTTCATGGAGGCATCGGTTCTAGCTGCTCCTTCTCGGGAGGAGGCGCTGCAAGAACGGCCGGAGGTTGCCGTAGAAGGACGAAGCAGGGAGGCGGAGCTCCTGGAGGGCTGGAGGTGACAAGGACGGCGGGCACGCGTCGCAACAGCGGAGGCGAGCCATCCATGGCGCGCGTAGGAGGTGGAGGGGATGGCGGGGCGAGGAGATACGGGAGGCGGCGCTCGGGTCGACGACATCAGGTAGGGCCGCAACGGCGAGGCGAGTTTGGCGAGGCCGAGGCGGGGCCCTCAGACTCCAGCGGTGGCGAGGCTCGGTGTCGGGACAGCGGGGACAGGGAGGAGAAGGTGGCGCGGAGGGAGACGTTGGTGGTGCGCTGGAGGGGAGGCGTAGGCTCGCCGGCGTCCTCGAGGAGGAGGACTTGGCGGTGACGGCGACGGGCTCCTGGCTGGGCGGTGGTGCAGAGAAGCTCGGCGGCGGCGGGGTGCGGTTCCCTGTGCGGAGGCAGAGTGGCACGGACGGGACTTGCGGTGCGGAGACGCACGGGAGGCCGGCTACGGGTGAGAGAGGGAGAGGAGGGAGATGCGGGCGCGGGCTCGAGGGGATCGGGAGGGAGTGCAACGAGGGAGAGGGAGATCGAAGCGGAGGTAGCGGCGCTGTGGGAGAGGCTCGAGGGGAGAGGTTCGTCCTAGGGTTAGGAGTAGGTAGGGGGGCCGGCTGGGCCTAGCAGGCCTGATGGGCCGGCTGGTGGGAGGCCGCAGTGGGCCTCTGGCCTGCTGGGCTCACTGCTCCCTCTCTTCTATTGTTGTTTTCCAAAAAAAACAGAAAACAATAAAGAAGAAAAGAAAAGGAAGGAGGTGCTAGGGATAGAATTAGGGCATGAGGTTATTTTTCTCGGGCTCAAAAAAATGAGCATAATCCAAGAAAATAGAAGTGGCATGATCGAAAGATATAATTCAAACATATTTGAATTTAATTCAAATGGGTTTGAACTAAGACTTGATTTTTGAAGTGTCCAAAAATGCTCGGATTTTTGGATGAACCTCGATAAAATGGATAAGAATTGTAGACAAGGTTTTGAAGTCAAACTTGAGATGGAATAGGCATGGGAATTTTGCAAGTGTGTTTAGGTGATTCCAAAACAATAGAATATTTATATAATAGCTCCATAAATATTAGGAGGATATGTTATAAAGAGAAGTCATCCTTCCCTCGATGTAAATGGATCAAAGGTTCACACGGTTTATTTAGTTGAGTTGCAACAATTAATGACATGATGGCATGATGACATGATGCAATGCACAAATAAAAATAGAGCAAGCAAATAAAACACACGGCGAAATCCGGAATAGCTGGAAGTCTTCTGGAGCGCCGATCTCGGGGCGTCACAACTCTCCCACACTAACAAAGGATCTTGACCCGAGATCCTGGAGATGGTACCAGATAGAACAGTAAAAGGAAGAGGTAAAACAAAGTTGCTTCTTCGACGAACGAGTGAAACCATGAACCTTGAGGTTGACAAATTGAAAGCAGAATACAACGGAGATGAACGAAGAAGAAAACACTCCGTTAGAAAAGAGGAACAAGGTACATTACGAGAATGAAGAGCTTAGGTTACAAGATAGGCAATGAAACCACTCCGGTTAAAACAAGGTAGAGAAGGAATAAGAACGAAAAAATTTGGACAGCATTCCGACTGTAAATGGAAGGAATTGAACACGAACTTGTGAAGTTGGGATGATACTTGATGAAATCAACAACACACTGCCTCCAAAACGATTGAAAAAATGGCACAAGGGGTAAGAAATATTTCAGACAGCACTCCGGTTGAAAAGGGAGGCAAAACTTGATAAGATGAGATAACTTGAATGGAGGACACGACACTCCTGTTAAGAGGACAAACAAAGGGAAGAACATGATCTTGATATGACAAGATGATGGTTTGAAGAGAGGAATATCACAATGCCTCCAGAATGAATGAATAGATGCTAGATCAATGAAAGAAATGAACGGAGAAGAAAATGATAACTTCTCCCACAACTGAATTTGAAAGAGCATCCTTACAATGATGGATTGGACAAAGTTGTTGGAAATTCAACGAGAAGAATAAGCTTGATGTGGGCTTATGGAAAACATCTCAACTTGAGGTGAAATTCTGCCACTAACTAAAACAATTGAATTGATTGAGAGCACCAAGAGATGAAAAAATTTATTTCACCGGGAGGAGCAATGAAGAACTTGGGTCATTAATAGCACCATAAATAGCAACATTCCCAATGGAAGGCTTTAGGTGAAATGTATACCACGATACTCCAACAAAGAAAAATGAGGGGTAGGAAAGATCTCCTGAACAAAGAAAATGATGGGTTTAAATATCTCATTCCTGACAACTTGTAAATCATGCAACATGAAGGGAAATTGTCATAAAATGATATACCACCACCTCAAAAGAAAAAAGGTAGAAAGAATTGCACTTTGTAATGCAAGAAGAAGAATACTTGTGCTCCAACAAGAATCTTGATGAAAACTTTGAGGACGAATTAAATCATGATGAACCACCATGAAGAACTCCGGTATCAAAAGGATGGGAACTGAAAGATGAAAATAATAAGATTGAAGCCTTGCAATGCTTTAGATGAAGCTTTGTGACAAGATAATTGATATAGTTTGGAACTCCGGAAAAAGAAAGTTGGAGCACTTCAAACCGAGAATATGATATCACGAACGAACTCCGGACGATGGAATTAAATCACCTTGAAGGAATACGAATAAGAATTATGTCATGCTTATCCTTCACCAATTTAAATTGATGACAACCAATGGATTTGGCATACTACTTATTCTCGTTGCAAAGAATTAAAGAGAGATCTCACACAAACTTGGGTAAATCTTAAAGGAACCACTGATAGGATTATGAAAAGAACAAATGAATTGATACTATAACAACGAAAGAGTAATCTGGAATGAACCACCATGAAAATATGGAGACGAACGAAGAGGCGTCAATTAAGAATAGTGGAAGGACGAAGTTGCAAACTGAGAACGAAGAAATCTTCTGAAATAATGGCCTTCGGAGGATCACAATGGGAAGAATTCATGAAATGATCTGAAGGGAGATGAAAACAATTCCAACAATCGAAAACAATTATGAGGATGACATGAAGCTAGAACCACGAATCTTTGGAAGAACGGGTAAGGATTCAAGAGGAACTCTTCTTCGGTCTTCACATGTTGAGAAGAACGACGAGAATATCATGAAGAATTTTTGCGATACTCCAGAAGAATGGAAATATAAAGGTTGAAGCAACAATGAGTGAAAGCGATCTTGGAGGATACATTTGACTAATGAGAAATCCATTCTTACATCAAACTTCGAAAAGAATTTCAGAATACTCCGGAAAAAGAAGAGTCGGGTAAGATCGTGGAAAAAGACCTGTGGGTTAGGGCCCACTCAAAAGAAATCACCGTTGAAAAAGATTGCTTAAGAGATATTGCACCGGTTGAATTAAATGGCTTGAATGAGATAACAATCTCAAAATAGCTTGAACGGATTAAGAATTGAAACACCAATCTTCTGAGATACCTTGTACACTCCGGAGAAGAGTTAGAGAGAGTTGAATAAACAAGAGAGACTTCGAATAAGAAATTCAACATGGGAAAAACATGTGAAACAAGAGGAAGGATATAATCAACACCAAGGCTTGAATTAAATCCACCGGAGAACAAAATGAGAATGGAACGACAATGAAGTTGAAGCTTCCTTAGCGTCTTCCCGAGAAATCACCGGATAAGGACATTGAAGGAAAATAATGAAGAAACATCCCATGAATAAAATGGATACTTGATTAAGAATTCTGGCTCCATAAAGAAAAGGGTGGGAGGGCTATGTCGGGGGAAACTGTCCTCCCACGAGCACCTATGGGACCGGAGCCCCTTCTACGTTGCGGTAAGGGAGCGGAGGGAGCGCGGAGAGCAGATCGAGGGGCACACGCGAGCAGTTTACCCAGGTTCGGGCCGCGATGACTCGTAAAACCCTACTCCTGCTTTTGGTTGTATTGAGTTTTTGGAGCTCGGGAGCTTGAAGATCTACAGTACCAGCTACACCGAGCGTGGAGTGAGCGAGTTCCTGGGATCGAACCCTCTCTACGTTGTGCATGGGCCTCCTTTTATAGCTCAAAGGGGTCACCGACAGGTGTCAACGTAGAGGAGGGTAAAAGTGTAAATTTGGTGGTAGTTGTAACAGTGCATGAACAGTGTATGAACAGTGGTCTTCACCTAACCTTGACGGTGGGGGACAAGGGCATTTAATGCCCGTCGCCGTCGACCCCAAAAGCGTCTGTCCATGCGTCTCCATTCGCCATGGCGGTAGCCTCGTCACCGCGACTCGCCAGCGTGTCCCTCAGGCTGCACAGCCATCTGCCACGTGCCCCTGGAAGGTCCCCAGGGTGACGCGTGGCCGAATGAGCTGGAGCGCAGGCACACGGTGTGAGCTTCCCCCGGCAAGCACCTTGCCGGGGCCGCTATCTTGTCGGGCCCGGAAGCTTGCCGCTTCCCGGGCCCTGTCGGGGCGCACGATGCGCCGCGATGTATCTTTTGCGGTGTTATCCTTTGGCCTTCCTGGCAAGCACCTCTTGCCAGGGCCTTGTGCTGAAAAGATGCCCTTGAGCCTGGTGCGGCCTTCCCGGCAAGCTCCTCTTGCCGGGGTCTTGTCTTCTAACTTGAATACTTTGTTCTTGAATGGCTTGAAGGGGTCTGGAGCGGGCCTTGGCAAGCGCGTGGTAAGCCCTGCCGCGGGAAGCTGCTACTGCCCGTGCACAAGTTGGGGTACTAAGGTACCCCTACCTTAGTACACCGACAGGAGCCCCCGGGCCTGGGCCACACACGGTGCCGAGCGCTGTTGGGCCAGGCCCAAGACAGTGCACGGGCACACGCGGCCCACGGCGAGCCGTATCCCTCTCCGTATCCGCCGCACCTCTCCCTAACGGCATGCGTCGATTGCGGCGTCGTGGGAGAGATCGTGGCTTGTTCTTTAATGGGAAATGCGGAACGTCCCCCACTTCCCCCTTAAAAGCAGAGAAAGCAGGGGTAGTTTCCCCCATCGTCTTCATTGTGCCTTGAGTCCTCAGAAAGCCCCGCCGCTCCCTGCATCTGCCCTTCCTCCATCGTCTTCCCCACCCGCCGTGCCGCCGTCCTCCCTCGTTGCCCCCGCCATGGCCCCGAAGAGCGACCAGGCGAAGAGCGACAAGGCGAAGGGCGACAAGGCGAAGAAGGAGAAGTCCGAGCAGGCGGCGAGGCTGGCAGCCATGCGGAGAAAGAGGGTGGTCTTCCCGCCAAGGCTCGGCCCGAGGGAGCTGCAGGACAAGTACTACTTGTTCTGGGCGAGGGAGACAAAGGATCATCCCCGCACCCAAGTCCTCCCCGCCGTGGCCGTCGACATGTTCCCGGGAGGTTACTACTTCTTCGCTGCATTCTTCTACTGCGGTCTTTGCCCTTCGTTCTCGGAGTTCTTCTGCGATGTAATGAATACGTACGGCTTCCGTCTCTTAGATTTCACCCCCAACGCCGTCCTCACCTTGGCTGTTTTCGCACATCTGTGTGAAAACTACGTTGGGGTCCACCCAAATGTAGCTCTTTTCCGCCACTTCTTTACGCCTAGAGTAGAATCCGGATCCCCCCTCTCCGGCGGCATCTCTTGGATCTTCAGGCTGAACAAGAAGGAGGCGTACTTGAAGGGAGAGCTCCGCGGCAAGTGGGAGGAGTGGAGGGCAGATTGGTGTTGGATTCTAGAAAAGGATCCCGAGCAGTTTACCTTGCCACGCCAGACTGCCATAGTGCGCGGCAAGTATTGGAGTGACTTGGCCCCGGAGGACGACAAGCTGCAGATCGCCCTTACTAGGATTCTTCGTCTCCGGGCTACCAATCTGACTGTGGGTGAAGTTGGAGCTGATTTCCTCCGCCGCCGCATCGCCCCTCTGCAGGAAAGGAAGAGGCCTGCTTGGGAGTTCTGCAACGCGGCAGACCGCATGAGGCTGCGCCCCGGGTTGAACTACAACTTCACCGTCCGGGAGCTGAAGGGGCTGGTCCGGGAACTGTTCAAACACGACCCCAAGCACCCGGAGTGGTTCAAACCGTCGACCGTAGTAGTCCCCTTGTGCAACAATACTGCCCTCAGTGCCATCCGCGCGGCAATGCCTGAGTGCGACTCCCACGGGGTCGTCCCCACTTGGCTGGAGCCTTCAGCGGAGACCGTGCAAGCCTTCTTCGACAACTTGGTTGAAAAACCACGCAACGCTGATGAGAGGAAGGGGCTCACCCGGGAGACCACCGCGCGAGATGTGGCGTACATTGCCTCCAGGATGGAGGAGGCCGCCGTGGCAGCAGCGGCAGGCGAGTTCGGATATACTGTTGATGAAGCAGAGGCAGCGGACGCGGTGAGCCAGGCCGAGGAGGAGGAAATCCTCAAGCTACTGCAGATCACGCCCGAGGAGTTTGCTGGGGAGCCTGCCGGGATTGGCGAGGCTGCCGGGCAGGGTACCGAGTCCAGCGGGCCTGCCAAGGAGGAGGAGGAGGAGGAGGCCGAGTCCGGTGATTCCGATGAAGACTCCGGCGGATCCCTGAATCTTGACGACGACGCCTCCTCATCCTCGGAGAACTCTCCGCCACCACCAAGCCCAAGCTCTCCGCCGCAACCGAAGAAGCGCCTCCGCAAGGCCGTCGAGACGGTGAGGCCGCCGGCGCCCCAACAACGACCGCAGCGCCGGGCGACGCGCGCCACCACGACAAGCAAGGTCGTCAAGGAGGCGCCCCGTGCCCGAGCGACAGGCGGAGGGGGGTCTTCTCGGAGTGACTCCGGGGTACCTTCTGCTCCTCGGTCCTCAGCGACGACCGGTGCTGGGTCTTCACAGCCCGCAGCTCCGGAGCCCGCCAAGCGCCCAAGGGAGCCCTCTCCTCCAGCTCCTCACGCTGGAGCAGCCGAGGCGGGATTTGACTTCTCCGCTCTTAGCTCCGACGAAGAGGAGGAAGAGTAAGTACTTGCAATTTTCATTTCCTTTGATTTTGTCTTGATTTCTCTTGCTTGGTTCTGATCTTGTTTTGGCTTCCAGGACCTTGACCCAGCGGATGGCGAAGAGGGCCAAGATCCCTGTGGTCGAGATCCAGGACGACGAGCCCGCCGCAGCGGCAGGAGACGCGCCAGTGGCAGTCTTGCCGGATCAGCCTGCTGCTCCGAGGAGCAGCCCCCAGCGCAGCCCCCAGCGTAAGTCTGGTATCCATTTTTCTGCTTGACGGGCGCGCTCGAGGTTATTGCTCATACTGATGTCTTGTTGTCTTGTGCAGAAGTGGAGCCGCAGCCGCAGGAGCACCAGGAGGTTGCCCCCGACGAGCCGCTTGCTCCACCCTCCCCGCCAAGGATGAGTTCCCCGACGAGGGACGATGCTCCGCCAAGGATGGGTACTCCGCCAAGGGCGAGTACCCCGCCAAGGGCGAGCACCCCGACAAGGGCGGACTCCCCGCCAAGGGAGGGCACCGGAGGCCCTCCGCCGGCGGGGGCTTCTTCTACGCCGCCAAGGGATAACTCCCCGGCGAGGGACCCCGCCATCGAAGAGGCCCGCGCAGGTAAGCCCTTGTAGTTTCTTCTTCTCGAATTCTTCTTTTTGGATATTTGCTTGACAAATCTTTCTTTTCTTTTTCTTCTGTTATCAGACCCGCCCGCTCCGGAGCCGATGGAGACGGAAACCATCGTCGAGGAGGAGGCGCGCGGCGAGACTGGCGACGGCACCGCCGCGGAACGGCGCCGACGAGCCAGCTGCCGAGGAGACTGCCCCAACCGCCGACGCCGCGGCTGGGGAAGGGACCGGCGACCATACCGCTAGCCCGGAGGCCGCGGGAGCGCCGGACGCTGCACCGGCCGCCGACCCCTCCGCCTCCGCACCTGGGTCGGGCATTTATCTGGAGGCCGCCAAAGGGGTGTTCATTCAAGTCCCGTGGGCGTCATCATCAAGGGCACCCGCGGAGGGAGAGACGTTTGACGGAGAAGTCCTCGCCTCCGCCGGATTGAAGGTTGTAGATGCGCCCGGCAGCAGCGACGAGCCCGAAGAGGAGCGGCTCCTTCGCCGGCTCCTGGCCTTGTACCGGGCCAGGCAGGCGAAGTTGGAGTCTCGGGAGGCTCTGGCTGCCAAGGCTAGTGCTGACCTGGAGAAGCGCGCCGCGGAGCTCCGTGCCGCCAACCAGGCGGCCCTCTGGAACTTGGCGGAGGAGCGCGAGGAGCTTGCCGGGGCGCAACAAGCATTCGTCCTCGAAAAGGCCGAGGTCGAGGAGCAGCAGCGTCTGGCCGCCGAAGAGCTGTCTCGGCGGGAAGGGGCGCTCAACCAGCGGAAGGTCGACCTCCACATCCACGAGGACGACCTCACCGCTCAGGAGCAGGCTATTGGCGGGGCTCTGCAGGAGGCGAGGGATGCTGCCGCTGCCGCAGAGACCGCCAAGAAGGATCTGGAGGCCAGAGTGGCGCAGTTGGAGCTGTTCTTGAAGGCAAGAGAAGACAGGGTCACGGCGCTCAACGTGGAGCGGGAGAAGGATGCCCACACCAACTCGGAGCTGCAAATCCGCCTCTCCGAGAAGGGTAAAGAGCTCACTGATGCCAGGGACTCCATTGCTGATCTAGAGCTGAAGGTCTCCACCCTTACTGACTCGCTTGACGCTGCCCGGGACCGCGAGACGAAGCTGAAGGACGATCTCCGCGCTAAGAGGGCCGTGCTGGAAAGCACCGCCGTCTCGCAAAACCAATTCCAGCAGACGGTGGAGCGATGGACGGAGGACCTCGTCACCTCCGCCGCCAACATCGACATGGAGATGATGACGTTGAGGATAGAGCATCTCGTGTACTCCCCCGACGAGAACCTCCCTCACAACGCCAAACTGAGTCTGTTCTTCAGGGGGGTGGCGCCGGCGCTTGCACGGCTGTGGGAGAAGATCCCCGAGCAGCTGGCCAATGAGGCGCGCCGGCTCTGCATGGGCACCATGGAGCGGCTGCTGTCGAAGATTGTCTATCGCAACCCCGGGATCAACCTCGTCAACGTCCTCCGCACCTTGCCGCCCGAGGCTGATCAGGAGGCGTTGAAGGCCCAAGTTGCCCACATTGTAGCCAAGGTGGGCAAGATCCAGAGGGTCGACGGGGACCATAGGGATTAGGCACCTTGCTTCCTTCGCCGCTGCCAATTAAGTCATAGGCAGTAGTTGATTAGAACAGCGGCAAGCTATCTCTGTAATATATACTTTTATTTTGGGTAATCAATGAAGTGATATCTCCCTTGCTTTTGGTCCTTCACTTTGTATGCTATTCACCTTGCGCTTTTAGGGGAACTTGCCGGCAAGGGGCCCTTGCCGCGAGCGCTGAGTGCGGGACTCTTAGCAGCCTGCTAGCAAAGACCTTGTCGGCAAGTAACCTTGCCGCAGCTAGTCGCAGCACACTTATATTGCTGAGCGAACTCGAAAACGAAGTAAGGGCGCGACACTTGTCGCAGCTCACTCAAGCCGTTGAGCGTGCTCAAAACAAAGTATGGGCGCGGCTAGCCACGGGTAGGTTCCTCCGCGCACAGGTTTTCCATACAAAGTGCGGTTGTTCAAGGAAGGTAACTAAAATTTAAAAATTTGAATGCTCAAACTTTGGTAACTTAGCTTTCATTGGATTTTTTGTTTCCCGGCAAGACTTTTCTTTCTTGAATAGCACTTGGTCCATACTTCTATCTCCTTCCCCCCCCCCCCGGCAAACTTGTGCGCGAGGAACACTCCTTCTGTTTTAGAGAGAAAGACAAAAGAGAAGGAAATACAAGCACGGAGCCTTGCGGCTTGTTACTGCTTACCGGGAGTGTGCGCTGCACGAAATGTCAGATGATACATGCCAGTACAAAGAAAAGCACGAAATGACAATTGGCGCGAAGCACAAAAGTTTTACTGATGCATGGGGTCTGCGCCCGGCTTTGTACAAAGGTTTACATGCGACAGCGGCAAGACTTGTACAAAAGGTGGTTGCCGGAGCGGATCACGGCAACCGCGCCTTATGGGTGAAACTTGCGAAGATGCTCTATGTTCTAGGAGTTGCTCACCGGTAAGCCTTCTTCGGTCTCAAGGCGGACAGTGCCGGGCCTTGTGACTTGTCTCACCCGATAAGGGCCTTCCCACTTAGGCGTCAACTTGTTGGAGTTCTTGGCGGACTGAACGCGCCGAAGAACAAGGTCGCCTTCCTCGAGACTCCTGGCCTTGACCTTGCGGCTATGATAGCGACACAAGGCTTGCTGGTATCGATCAGCTCGTACAGCAGCCTGGAGACGTTCCTCCTCGAGGAGCAATGCATCATCTTGTCGCAGTTGCTCTTGCTCGAGCTCGTCGTAAGAGAGCACTCGAGGAGATCCGTATACGAGTTCCGTGGGGAGAACTGCCTCTGCTCCATAGAAAAGAGAAAAGGGTGTCTGTCCGGTGGCTCGATTTGGTGTCGTCCTGATTGACCAAAGAGCCGCCGGCAACTCCTCTATCTAGTTTCTTCCACACTTGTGCAGCCTGTCAAAGGTTCTTGTCTTCAGTCCGCGCAGCACTTCAGCATTGGCCCTCTCCGCTTGACCGTTGCTCCTTGGGTGAGCAACAGAAGCAAAGCAGACCTTGGCGCCAAGGTCTTGGACGTACTGCATGAAGGTGCGGCTTGTGAACTGTGTGCCGTTGTTGGTGATAATCATGTTAGGGATTCCGAAACGGCAAACTATTGATCTGAAGAACCTGACTGCTGACTGTGCTGTCACCTTTGTCACTGGTTCCACTTCTGGCCACTTTGTGAACTTGTCGATCGCGACGTACAAGTACTCAAAGCCCCCGACTGCACGGGGAAAGGGGCCGAGGATATCGAGCCCCCAGACCGAGAAGGGCCAGGACAAAGGGATTGTCTGGAGAGCTTGAGCTGGCTGGTGAATTTGCATGGCATGGAACTGGCACGCTTCACACTTGGTTACTTGTGCAGTTGCATCTTGGAGGGCTTCTGGCCAAAAGAAACCTTGTCGGAACGCCTTTCCGGCAAGTGCTCTTGCGCCAATGTGGTGGCCACATATGCCTGCATGTATCTCTGCCAATAGCTTCTGTCCATCTTCCCGGGAAATTCACTTCAACCTGACACCGTTGAGTCTTCTTCTGTACAGTTCGTTGTCGATGAACTGGTACATACTTGATTGCCTGGTTATCTTCTCTATCTCTTCTGGTTCTTCGGGAAGTTCTCCAGTCTGAAGAAAACGGACAATTTGCTGTGCCCATGCTGGAACTTGCGTCTCAACAACAAGGACTAAAGGCATCAACGCTGCTGCGGGAACCTCAGCTTCTACGACAAGAACCTGCGGTTCTGCCGGAGCTGAGGGTTCCCCGGCAAGCCTACCGGGGCAAGGCTCGTCGGGAACGTCTGCTTCAACTGTACAGACCCTTGGGTCAGCAGGAGCAGACTATTCCTCAGCATCTTGGTTGTTGATCTTGGGGACCTTGGCGGCGACTTCAGGAAGATCCGCCGGCAAGTAGTCGCCGGAGACCAACTTCCTCTTCTTGGTTAGCCCAACTGATGGTGTGACGGATGGTTGAGTTAGCTTGAGCATGAAGGTCCCTGGTTCCACAGGTAACTTTATTGTAGCACACTTTGAAAGGCCATCTGCGATATCATTCTGAGCTCTTGGAACGTGCTCCATCTGTAGGCCTTCAAAGTGTTCTTCAAGCTTCCTCACTTCATCGACATAAGCTTCCATCAGAGGGCTCTGGTAACTCTTGTTCACTTGTCGGACCACCAACTGTGAGTCTCCCCGCACAATCAACTTCTTGATCCCAAGTTCGGCCGCAATTCTGAGGCCGGCAAGCAGTCCTTCGTACTCAGCAGTATTGTTTGTCGCTTGCTCCTTGGGAAAGTGCATCTGAACAACATACTTGAGGTGTTCTCCGGTGGGCGCTATGAGTAACACGCCAGCGCCGGCGCCTTGCAGCGAGAAGGCACCATCAAAGTACATTATCCACTCCTTGCTTGCTTCTTGGACGGGGATGCTTGTCTCTGGAACTTCTTCATCCGGTGTTGGGGTCCATTCCGCTATAAACTCTGCCAAAGCTCTGCTCTGTATGGTTGAAGTACTCTCAAACTTGAGACCAAAGCTTGACAGCTCCAGTGCCCACTCGACGATCCTGCCTGTTGCTTCTGGATTTTGCAATATCCTTTTCAACGGAAAGCGAGTGACCACTGTTATCTCATGTGCTTGGAAGTAATGGCGCAGCTTTCTTGAGGCCATGAGGAGGCCGAAAAGCAACTTCTGCACCCCAGAGTATCTTGACCTAGGCCCCTGCAAGAGGGAACTTACAAAATAAACTGGGCGATGTACCATCTTCTTTCGCACTTCTCCTTGTTCCTACGCATACTTGTCCTTGTCGGGGCCAGAGCTTGTCGGAGAAGCCCCCTGCTTATCGCTGGATGCGCTTGCCGGGGACGTGGGTTCCTCATCCGCCTCCCTCTCCGCTACTAACGCAGCACTAACCACTTGATTGGTTGCCGCTAAGTATAGCAGCAACTTCTCTTGTGGTCTAGGTGCGACAAGTATTGGAGTAGTGGATAGGTATTCTTTCAAGTCTTGCAGCACAGCCTCCGCTTCCGGAGTCCATTTCATAGGACCTGCCTTTTTCAAGATTTTGAAGAAAGGTAGGGCGCGTTCTGCAGACTTTGAAATGAACCTGCTGAGGGCATCCACACAACCAGCAAGTCTCCTTACGTCCTTGACGCGCTTCGAGGCTTCAATCTGCTCGATGGCTTTAATCTTGTTGGGATTGGCTTCAATCCCCCTCTGGGACACGAAGAACCCGAGGAGCTTGCCGGAAGGGACTCCGAAGACGCACTTCTCGGGGTTCAACTTGAGCTGTATCTTGCGCAGATTCTCAAAGGTTTCTTCCAAGTCTTGGATCAGGGTGTCCTTGCTCTTGCTCTTGACCACTATATCATCCATGTAGGCTTCTACATTTCTGTGTATCTGTGGCTCAAAAGCAGTGTGCACCACCCTTGCAAATATGTTGAGCCTGCATTCTTCAATCCAAAGGGCATGCGTATGAAGCAGTATGTGCCGCATGGAGTAATGAATGCAGTATTTTCTTCATCTTCCTTGGCCATGAATATCTGGTGGTAACCTGAGTATGCATCAAGGAATGAAAGCAACTCACATCCGGCGGTGGAGTCAACAATCTGGTCAATACGCGGCAAGGGAAATGGATCCTTGGGACACGCTTTATTCACATCAGTGAAGTCTATACAAAGTCTCCACTTCCCATTGGCCTTGCGCACAACAACTGGATTGGCCAACCACATAGGATGGATTACGCCTCTAACCAGGCCTGCTGCTTCCAACTTCTTTATCTCTTCGGCGATGAATTCTTGGCGCTCCACGGCTTGCTTCCTGACCTTCTTCTTGACGGGCCGCGCATGAGGACAAACAACAAGCTTGTGCTCAATTACCTTCCTGGGAACGCCGGGGATGTCAGACGGTTGCCATGCAAACACGTCGACATTCGCCCGCAGGAAGGCAACGAGCGCGCTTTCCTATTTGGGGTCGAGTGTAGCACCGATGGTGAAGGTACCACCAGTGCCGTCCTCCTTGGCGGACACCTTCTTGGTTGCCGGTGGAGCTGCCATTCCTTTCTTGCACTTGCCGGTGGAGCTCGATGGTGCGTCCTCGACGGCAGCGCAGCACTCCGAAGAGGTGCGTTTGCCGGAGTGGGCTCCAGAGCTCTTGCCGGACTTGGTCTTGGTCTTCCCCCAGGAGCTTCAGCGGCAAGTGTTTTGCTGTCTGTCGCGGCTGCTGCATCCCGGTAGATCTTGTCGGCGCAAATAAGCGCATTTTCCTTGTCGCCGGGGACAGAGATGACACTTATCGGCCCTGGCATCTTGAGCATGTTATATGCGTAGTGGGAAGCTGCCATAAACTTGGCGAGCGCAGGACGGCCAAGTATCCCATTGTACGGCAATGGGATATCGGCGACGTCGAACGTGATCCTCTCCGTCCTGAAGTTGAGCTCCCCACCAAAGGTCACTGGCAGTGTAACCTTCCCCTTCGGCTTGCTCCTTCCCGGGTTGATTCCTTGGAACGTCCCGGTTTCTTCGAGCTCGCTGTCGGGGATCTGCAGTTTCTTGATCACAGCGGAGGAGATCAAGTTGAGGCCGGCCCCGCCGTCAACCAACATCTTGGTCACCTTGAGGTTGCGGATAGTTGGTGAAACCAACATCGGCAAGCACCCGACCGCGGTTGTGCGGTCAGGGTGATCCTCAAGGTCAAAAATGATGGGCATGCCGGACCATTTCAGGAGCCTGCGCGACTCGACGGGTGGCTCAGCTGCATTCACTTCCCGCACCCATTGCTTGAGTTGGCGGTGGGAAGTGTGCAGAAAGGCACCTCCATCGACGCACAGAACTTCCGTAGCCTTCTGGAACTCCTGCTCGCTGTTGTCTCCTTCATCCATATCCTCATCATTGTTTTCGTCTTCGTCCTTGTCGCGGCCCCGGGGAGGTCGGTCTCCTTGCCGCTGCTTGGCCTTGCCGCGGCGTCCTCCCCGGCCATTGAACGGCCGCTTCTTGCTGGGCTCTCCTCCGCTTCCTTGGGCCTTCTCCTTGTCGCGACGCTCGTATTCAGCCTTCTGCTGCTCTACGAGGTACTCTACCCTTTTGCAGTTTTGGAGGTCGTGGCCCTTGGTGCGGTGGATCTTGCAGTACTGCTTGTCGGAGCCGTCCTGCTTGTCGGCTGCCGCTACAGGGGCGGCCTCCTTGCCGGAGCCACCAGCCTGTGTCTTCTTGGCGGGAGCCTCCTTGCCGGATTGCTCGACAGCCAGTACCTCCTTGTTCTTCTTCTTCCTGTTATTCCGCCGCCGGCCTTTCCTTGCCGGGGCGGCATCCTCGTTGTCGCTTCCCCCTGCGCCGGTATCCTCTCCGGGGAGTCTCCTCCCCTCTTCAGCGCGTGCACATTTGTCAGCCAAAGCGTAAAGCTCGCTGACGACCCGGATCTTGGTCATGGCCATCTCCTCCCTCATCCGGCGGTTACGCACGTTCTGGTGGAACGCGCTGATAACCGCGGCAGGGTGGACATCGGGAATATTGTGCTGAACGCGGCTAAACCTTTGGATGTAGTTGCGCAGGGACTCTCCCTCCTTCTGGGCAAGGACATGAAGATCGCTCTCCTGGCCGTGGGGCTTGTGGCCGCCCGTGAAGGCGCCGACAAACTGGTGGCACAAATCTGCCCATGAAGAGATGGAGTTCTCCGGCAAGTGCATAAGTCAAGACCTGACGTTTGGCTTAAGCACGAGTGGGAAGTAGTTGGCTAGGATCTTCTCGTCGCGTCCCCCGGCGGCCTGCACCGCAATGGTGTAGATGCTGAGGAACTCCGAGGGGTGCGTCTTGCCGTTGTACTTCTCGGGTACGTCGGGCTTAAAATTCTTCATGCTGGGCCACTGGACTTGCCGCAGCTCTCGGGTGAACGCAGGGCAACCAGCCGCGTACGGCAAGTCGCGTGGTTCATCGGGCGCGTGTGTGTCGACAGCGGTCCCAGCGCGCTGATCGGACTGTCTTTGAGCTTCTCGTCGACGCTCGATGCGGGTGCGAGCGTCCTCTTGTCGCCTGTCGTCGAGGACTTGGCGCTGATCGCGGCGAGCCCGCGGATCCGACGACGCCGTGGAATCGTCGTCGACGTTGATCCGGCGGGGCGGCGTTTTCTTCTTCCGCGGCGAGGAGTGCACG
Organism: Secale cereale; assembly: GCA_902687465.1. NCBI lineage: Eukaryota > Viridiplantae > Streptophyta > Magnoliopsida > Poales > Poaceae > Secale > Secale cereale. The sequence goes on from LR738712.1 coordinate 231,417,963, forward strand.
GTAGTTGCACCCCCGGCGGTCTTGTCGCCATCGGCCTTCGCTTGGTCAACTTGCCGTGGCCGTGAAGTTGCCGGCTGCTGCGGCGCATCGTTGTTGGCGAAGGCGATGAGGCTCTGGATCGTCGCCCTCCAGTCTTCGGCCTTGTCCGCCGCTAGAGGGAAGTCGAGGAGCAGCTGAGCCCTGGCCAGGGCTTCTGCTGGAGAGGATGGAAACGGTGGCCAACGGTGCGAGGAGCGGGACACGCTCGGACTTCTAACCACGTTAGAAGGAGCATGTTCCCGTCCCGGCGACCGCGCCTTGCTCGTGCCAGGACATTGGCCTTGAGCGTCCCGTGACTCGCCGGCCTGGCCACGTCCCAGCAAGCGTATGGTACCTCCGGTACCACGTCGCTGCTGGTCTGGCACCTCCTGAGAGGGACGTGGTGCGTGCACGGACACCGAGGCCTTGGAGTTCGCCCGGTCGTCCGTCTTGTCCTTGGACTTGGTGGCGCCATGAGTGTCCCCACCGGCGTCCACCCTTCCGCCGGCGCCTCCCCCACCAACCGTCGGCTCTGGTGGTGGTGGGATCGACGCGGACGGGCCTCTGACCTCCGAAGCCTTCTTCTTCGGAGGCATGTTGATGTAGTCGATGAGGTTGATGAAGCTGGTGAAGTTGCTGAAGTTGGATAGGTTGATGAAGAATGCGCCCGCGTGAGCGCCGGATCGGGTTCGCACAACCTCGACGCCCCCTACCTGGCGCGCCAAAGATGTCGGGGGAAACTGTCCTCCCACGAGCACCTATGGGACCGGAGCCCCTTCTACGTTGCGGTAAGGGAGCGGAGGGAGCGCGGAGAGCAGATAGAGGGTCACACGCGAGCAGTTTACCCAGGTTCGGGCCACGATGACGCGTAAAACCCTACTCCTGCTTTTGGTTGTATTGAGTTTTCGGAGCTCGGGAGCTTGAAGATCTACAGTACCAGCTACACCGAGTGTGGAGTGAGCGAGTTCCTGGGATCGAACCCTCTCTACGTTGTGCATGGGCCTCCTTTTATAGCTCAAAGGGGTCACCGACAGGTGTCAACGTAGAGGAGGGTAAAAGTGTAAATTTGGTGGTAGTTGTAACAGTGCATGAACAGTGGTCTTCACCTAACCTTGACGGTGGGGGACAAGGGCATTTAATGCCCGTCGCCGTCGACCCCAAAAGCGTCTGTCCATGCGTCTCCGTTCGCCACGGCGGTAGCCTCGTCACCGCGACTCGCCAGCGTGTCCCTCAGGCTGCACAGCCATCTGCCACGTGCCCCTGGAAGGGCCCCAGGGCGACGCGTGGCCGAATGAGCTGGAGCGCAGGCACACAGTGTGAGCTTCCCCCGGCAAGCACCTTGCCGGGGCCGCTATCTTGTCGGGCCCGGAAGCTTGCCGCTTCCCGGGCCCTGCCGGGGCGCACGATGCGCCGCGATGTATCTTTTGCAGTGTTATCCTTTGGCCTTCCTGGCAAGCACCTCTTGCCAGCGCCTTGTGCTGAAAAGATGCCCTTGAGCCTGGTGCGGCCTTCCCGGCAAGCTCCTCTTGCCGGGGTCTTGTCTTCTAACTTGAATACTTTGTTCTTGAATGGTTTGAAGGGGTATGGAGCGGGCCTTGGCAAGCGCGTGGTAAGCCCTGCCGCGAGAAGCTGCTACTGCCCGTGCACAAGTTGGGGTACTAAGGTACCCCTACCTTAGTACACCGACAGGCTGTGAAAAACCAAGAAAACTTGGGATGAATGAAATAGACACCATTGAGAGAGAAATAAAACAAGGATTGATCTTGCACAAATTGAAAGGATCGGGTTAACTTGAAGAAAAGCGCATCGGTTGAAAGAATTTAACAGGACAATCTCGATGATCAAGAAGGACTAGCACTCTCATGGAAATATGAGAACACCACTTAGGAAAGGTATGGAATCAACACTTGACATCGAAGCAACTCGTATACCAGAATCAAATCAAAACAACGGATAGAAATGTTGCAACATAATCTTCACAATATCATCCGAACAGAGAATTGACCGAATGAATTCCATAGCTTAATGGTACAACACTTGTCGAGAAGCCACTTGGGAGAACAAAAGGTAAATAAAAAAACAACAAGGAGCAGATAGAACAAATACAAGATAGAAGTTTCGTTCCACGTATTCGTGCTGAAAGCTCATGGAACGTGTTAGAAAAGGGTTTTGCAATCCCCGGATCAGCATAGCCAAGGACCCTTTAAGATGCAACTCCGGATTGGAACAACGCCCATAAAAACTCTTCACTCAATGTTGAACCCCAAACTCCATATCATGCACTCGTTGGAAGAATACCTACAAGCTACTAGAAGAACCCACCTATTAATTTCCGAAGGTTTTCGGTTATTCAATCGGGTGTTGGGGATACAGGGGAAGCACCGCGCACTCAACTCTAATCCTACATCCAGTTGTATCCATCCTTCAACACATAACCTATCATTTTCGGAAACCGTTTACCTCGGACCTTCAAAACGCATCCGCTATACTAGTTGTGGCAATACTCCCGAATGATCCCAACAGTACTAGGTGACGTCGGGGTTATCTCACCACTAACCGCATAGAAGAGTTTTTGATGTCGGCCATATTAAGTATTCTAGAACCGCTACGATACATTTGTGACGACAACACCTCGGAGCTCAACTCCCCGGGAAATTGCCACAACCACTAAATGATAGGAGGCATCGAGAACAATGTTCTCGTCACAAAGATATCGGAACAATCCAACCAATACTCGCGTGATCCTAAAAAATATTTAGTGAATTTTAGAGAGTAGAAGAGATAGAACAACATCAGGAGTCCTCACCAAAGTGATAAAGGGATGAGGAGTAAAAGAAATCCTACTCTCCGATATATATATATAGGACTCAAAACATTTTATGTGTGTGCCTAGACTCAACCGTCAGCGGTTCGATCAATCAGGGGGCTCCTTGGTCGGAGAAGGCTCTGATACCAACTTGTAATTTCCAGTATGCGACAATGTCTCCCACGTGTCTAGGCATGACTTAAAGACATAACCGCATACTAGAATGATCTCAAGTATGGTATCTTTGCACATGTCATGTAAAATTCAGGGATGAAATAAAAAAGATAGTTGGCTTACACTCGCCATGTCACACAATGAATACAATAACATACATCATCCAAATAACACAAGGTCCGACTACAGACAAATCCAAATGAGAAAGATACCATAAAACCAGAAGGCCGGATCGCCCCTAGTAGGAACCACTACTGATCGTCGGGAAACGAAAGATAGTAACGTCCATGCTCTTCAACGAACTCCCAGTGAAGTTCTTGTCCATCTCCTGCATTGTTCCCAGCGGTACCTGTATCTGTTGTGTGTTGTAATCTATGAGCCACAGAGGACTCAACAATCCCGTTCCCGGGTATCAAAACTTCCACTGCCTTAGGTGAGGAAAGGCTATAAAAGTGTCTGCAGCAAGCACTAAGCACCTAGCTCACGAGTTAAGAGCGAGAAGAGAATAAGTGCCAATGGTCGCCAAGTTGATCAAGAAGTAATCCTAACTACTCACGATCAAACATAACCCCACCGTGTTCACTTCCCGAAGCCCTTCGGAAAGAGAACGTCACAGTTACTCACACAGGTAGTGTATTCCTATGAACATGTTGTCAAGTTATCTACAACCGGATATTAAAAAATTCCCATCTGCCACCTAACCACGGGCACGGCTTTCGAAAGATCAAAACCCTGCAGGGGTGTCCCAACTTAGCCCATCACAAGCTCACGATCTGCGGAGTCACAACTCCAAAGTGGGAAGACCCGAGTATTCTCGGAATCCCGTGCTCAAGATATTTTGACAAAGGTAAAACTAATCCAGCAAGACCTCCCGGTGTGCCGACACCCTGATAGTAGCCGCGCGTATCTCGTCTCAGGCCACGACCGGATGAGCGAAGCGTATAGGTGTCAAACCCCAAGTTACCAAGGGGCGGACCCACACAGTGCTCTAGTTTGGACCAACACTCAAAACGAGCACTGGCCGGGGGGTTGATTAATAAATCCTCGGGTTAATTACTCCCTTGGCAAGTTTTAGTTGTTAGACAAATGTAGTACCAACGTTGGGCCTCGCTGGAAAAGCTTTAAGCAGTGCGAATTATCAAGGGTGGCCCATAAACCCCAACCATGTTAGGAACGCAAAATCAAGGAACATAACACCGGTTTATCGGGTCCTAAGGTGGCATCAGTGGAACAAAACACCGAGCAAAAGGCCAAGCCTTCCACCCATTGCCAAGTATATAGGTGTGTTAATATTGTGATATTCCAACAACAAGTTCCAACATGGAGCAATCTTCATCTTCACCTGCAACTAACAACGCTATAAGAGGGGCTGAGCAAGCGGGTAACATAGCCAAACAACGGTTTGCTGGGAAGGTGTCAAAGGTTAGAGGTTTAATGGCAACAATAGGAGTCTGACAAACAGGAATAGGCATCGAGGCATATCTAAAGAGCGAGACAATTAGAATAGGCAAAGATAGAGGTGATATCGGGGAATGGTCATCTTGCCTGGAATGTCGCAAAGGAAGAAGAACGAGTCCGACATGAAGTAGTCGAACAACTCCTCACAAATCCGGAACGAAACCGAAGCTAACGAGAGAAGCATACCGGAAAGATGCAAACAACACGGTAAACAAACAAGCTCACACATGGCATGATGCACAAACAAGTATGATGCATGTCCGGTTTAAATATGCATGGCATGGCAAAGTGCACAAACAACACTACAAGTTAAGTGGAGCTCAATATGCAACGAGTTACATATTGACGAAACACCACATTATATTTATTTAGTTGACTCCCGTTTATTTACAAGACAAGGTTAAATGTTTGTTAACATGGCTAGAGGTGAAGCTTAAACAACTACACTATCTAGTCATTTTAAAAGAGGTCGGAAATAACAACAACAATTCCGGAAACTGCCCATGTGCATATTTAGCATTTATTAAAGCAAACAACAACTTTAACCATTTAAATGTTATTATCATGATGCGGATGACAAATGCAAGTTTTATGCAATTTTTAGTTAAAAGTTAACATAAGAGATGTGAAGCATTTGTCACCGTGGCGGAAAGAAAGGGGCCACGGCGGCGATAACCGAAAATGATGCTGCAACAACATTTCGGTACCGGTAACTCGTTGAGAGACCGGTGCAAACGAAAGGGTCGACGTGAACGTGTCAAGCAAGATGATGGGGCGCTCCCGGTAACCGGGTTCTCACGTGCGGTGGCAAGGCAACAATGGCACTTCGGACGCGGTGCAACAAGTGAGCATCTCACACATCACACAAGCATTCGTTCTCGGGTCATCGTTTCGGCGATTATACCTTCGAAGCGTGCATTTCGGGGAGGTTTGAGTCATCGAGGGAAGTAGCCGTTCACGTCCGTAGTCGTACACGGGTCGTCGAGGAACTTGATGTTTTGAAGGGGTACTTGGCGAACAACGGTCGTCGTGGTACTTTGAGTATCTTCATGTGGTCGAACTAGGCGATTTCGTAGATGGTAGAAGAGGTACTCGATAGTGTCGCCGTGTAGTCGTTCTCGGCGTTCTTGGGGCATCGTTCTCGGTGGTCAAACATGTAGTCGTACATGGATGTCATGGTACTCGATGTCGATGGTAGTTTTCGGACTTGGGTCTCCATGTGCACGTCTTGACGGGTCCGAGGGTTCCAGGCATCGTGGTACTTGGTTTCTTGGTGAATCCACGACGATCTTGGATCTTGTGACGAAAGTGGTGCAAGGAACTTGCGTTCCGGTCATGTAGTCGTTCGGGCGATAGAGTCGAACTTGGCGTATCCGGTGCACACACAAAAACAACCACACATAGGCTTCATGGAGGCATCGGTTCCAGCTGCTCCTGCTATAGAGGAGGCGCTGCAAGAATGGCCGGAGGTTGCCCGCAGCAGGACGAAGTGGTCGGCGTCGTCCTTGGCGCTGAGCAGGGAGGCTGAGCTCCTGGAGGGCTGGAGGTGACAGGGACGGCGGGCGCGCGTCGCAACAGCGGAGGCGAGCCATCCATGGTGCGCGTAGGGGGTGCAGGGGACGGCGGGGCGAGGAGATACGGGAGGCGGCGCTCGGGTCGACGACATCAGTTAGGGCCGCAGTAGCAAGGAGAGTTTGGCGAGGCCGAGGCGGGGCCCTCAGACTTCAACGGTGGCGAGGCTCTGCGTCAGGACAGCGGGAGGCGCGAACGGGACTGGCGATGCAGCGACGCACGGGAGGCCGGCTGCGGGTGAGAGAGCGAGAGGAGGGAGATGCGGGCGCGAGGTCGAGGGGATTGGGAGGGAGTGCGACGAGGGAGAGGGAGATCGAAGAGGAGGTAGCGGCGCTGCGGGAGAGGCTCGAGGGGAGAGGCTCGTCCTAGGGTTAGGAGTAGGTAGGGGGGCCGGCTGGGCCTAGCAGGCCTGATGGGCCGGCTGGTGGGAGGCCGCAGTGGGCCTCTGGCCTGCTGGGCTCATTGCTCCCTCTCTTCTACTGTTGTTTTCCCAAAAAAACAGAAAACAACAAAGAAGAAAAGAAAAGGAAGTAGGTGCTAGGGATAGAATTAGGGCATGAGGTTATTTTTCTCGGGCTCGAAAAAATAAGCGTAATCCAAGAAAATAGAAGCGGCATGATCGAAAGATATAATTCAAACATATTTGAATTTAATTCAAATGGGTTTGAACTAAGACTTGATTTTCGAAGTGTCCAAAAATGCTCAGATTTTTGGAGGAACCTCGATAAAATGGATAAGAATTGTAGACAAGGTTTTGAAGTCAAACTTGAGATGGAATAGGCATGGGAATTTTTCAAGTGTGTTTAGGTGATTCCAAAACAATGGAATACTTATATAATAGCTCCATAAATATTAGGAGGATATGTTATAAAGAGAAGTCATCCTTCCCTCGATTTAAATGGATCGAAGGTCCACATGGGTTATTTAGTTGAGTTGCAACAATTTAATGACATGTTGGCATGATGACATGATGCAATGCACAAATAAAAATAGAGCAAGCAAATAAAACACACGGTGAAACCCATAATAGCTGGAAGTCTTCTGGGGCGCCGGTCTCGAGGTGTCACATGACACCACACTGATTGGCGATGGACGTTGCTGTGCGGTGCAGTTTTACCTTTGCATGCCCCGGCAAGCCTACCGGGGTGGTCCTGATGACTTGAAGCCGGGTGAATCCCCCCTCCCCCTGCTAGGCTCTCATGCCCAGGAGGGATAGTTTCCCTTCTGGCGGTTGTCAGTGTCAAAACCGGCAGATCTCGGGTAATGGGTCCCGAACTATGCGTCTAAGGATCAAAGGTAACATGAGGCAAGGGACACTTTTTTTACCCAGGTTCGGGCCCTCTTGATGGAGGTAATAACCTACTTCCTGCTAGATTGACTTTGATGAGTACCGGAGCTACAAGAGTTGATCTACCTCGAGATCGTAATGGCTAAACCCTAGATGTTTAGCCGGCATGATTATGAATGCCTCTACGGACTAAACCCTCTAGTTTATATAGACATCGGAGGGGGCTAGGGTTATACAGAGAAATGAATCTTCATATCCTCACGCCAAGGAGAGTCCCATCCAGACATGGGGGAAAGTCTTCCATGTTGTATCTTCATGGCTTATTAGTCCAGCCCACGTTACGTAGCCCAGACACCCGAGGACCCTGTAATCCAGGACTCCCTCAGTAGCCCCTGAACCAGGCTTCAATGACGATGTATCCGGCGAGTAGATTGTATTCGGCATTGCAGGGTGACAAATTTATTCGGCGAAACATCATGTTTTGGCTCCGTCATCATTTTGAACCGTTTTTTGGGCCTCCCGCCTTGTGTTCTAGTACGCAACACCCATTGACACGTCTTGTTGAAGCAGAGATCGTGTCCCCTTATTGCGGGATTCTCATCAATACAAGCTTTGGTAAATTAATGGTGCCACCCGCATGACCCCTTGGGAACAGGCGAGTTTCAAGGCTTGAGGGAGGGGGACACTTGATATTGCAGTCTATATAAGCGGATGGAATCTAACTCCTCCGCCTCGCGCCTCATTGTCTCTCTGCCTCTCCATCCTCGAGCTCCAGCGCCCAAGTTCCAAGCTCTTCTTCCCTTTCCAACTCCCCTGACCATGGCCGGCTCTCAAGGCAAATGGATGGCCTCCTTCGTTACGGAGGAGAACATCAAGGAGCTATGGGAAGCGCGGTATCTAACCAGGAGATCAAACACAAGCTTCCCAATCTGGGGCAGGACATCCCTACCACGCAGCCCGGCGAGAGGGTGGTGTTCGTCCCCCACTTCCTCCGCGGACTCGGATTCGCCCTTCACCCCTTTGTAAGGGGTCTCATGTTCTACTATGGGCTGGATTTTCACGATCTGGCCCCAAATTTGTTTTTTCACATCTCGGTGTTCATCGTCGTGTGTGAGGCCTTTCTCTGCATCCCTCCACACTTCGGCTTATGGCTCAAGATTTTCAATGTGCAGCCGAAGGTGGTTGACAAGCAACACGCGGACTGTGGTGGTGCCATGGTGAGCAAGCTCCCCAAAGTTAATTGGCCAAAGGGGGTTTTGTGGATACCGTCAAGATATGGCAACAGGAATGGTTCGATATCATAGAACCCCGCGGCTCCAAATGGGCACCCGCTCCAGCCTTTAGATCCGTACCCCCACCGAGGCTCACATCCTGGACCGACAAGGGTCCGGACTGGGGGTCAGTCCCTGAGGTGCCGTTGTTGCAAACGCATCACGAGTATGATAGCAAAGGACATTACCCTTGCTGATGTAATGCAAGTGATGTTGATCCGCCGCGCACTTCCCTGCCAACGGCGGCCCCACGAGATGTGGGAGTTCAATCCGGAAGGACCATGAACCCTACAACGGTTTTATGACACGACACATAAGGGGATTTGGAGGCTACTTTTCAAGAAGCAGAAAAAGTGGCCCAAGTCATCAGACGACACAAGCCTCGATTGTAACCATCCGGCCACCAAGGTAAAATCTTAAAACTCCAAACATCAATAGGTTCGTCGCTCCAAAGGAGAAATATTGAGTAGTCCATCCCCAAAATAGGTCTGGATCAAGAAGGCGGAGCAGATGCGGTGTCCGGCTCCGCTCCCCGAAGACCCAGGCAATCCTCAATTAATGATGATGATGGTCTCGGCGCCATACGAGATTCCAGTTAAGAAGGACAAGCAGAAGAAGAAAGAGAACGGTACTTTGGATGCAATGTCGGGAGAGGCTGATAACCCGTCCTCCTACGAGGGTGATGACAATGACGGGGAGGAGGATGGAGAAGAAGATCCAATCCGCAAAGGTAAGAAGAGGGCGGACTCCGAAGAGCAGGAAGCCGAGGCCTCCAAGAGGGACAAAATCGTCATCCCTGATGACTCGGAGTCAGATGCCGAGGCCATCCCGAAGCATCGTTGCCGGACCAAGCCCCAAGTCGACTTGTAAGTAGCCTGGGACCCTTCAGTTTATATGATCACTATGTCCCGTGATGATAACTCTAAATTCTATCTTTTAGTCTGGCCCGTGATCTTCCCCAGCTATCCTCATCCTCAGGAGATCTGGCGCCGGAGATGATGGAGAGTGAGTCGCCTCCATTAGCTTCCCCGCCACGTACGGCGGATGATGCTGAGGTAGTATCTCAAAGGCCCTCCCCAAACCTTGAAGTGGCTTGGGGGGTGTTTTAACAGCGCCAGAGGGTAATGCCTCGGCTGTCGGAGGACTACAGGGTGCAGCCCCCATGGAGACCGGCGACGGGAGCACCGGTCAATCCGGCCCCCAGCCGCGTACTACTCCGGAGGTCCGTAAGGCTCTAGAGTCTAATGAGCGACCCCTACAGGAGAAGAGGTAGTGGCGACCTTTGCCAATACGAAGGCGGGACATACCACGGCAGAAGCACTCCAAAGTGCCTCCGTCCTAGACGAGCACCGCATCCTGATGGGTACGGTGTCTGAGAAGATCCAGTCCGCCAAGAGCGGGCTAAACAAAGCCTTCTCCAGCCTGTTGGCGGGCTTCGAGGTACGCAATGTAATGTTTTTTTGGTCATTTTTACAAGAAACATGCCTATATATAGATAGCAGCCCCCTGAGACTCTGTTCGGTATTTGAAAGAAAAGCGAGCAGATGATCGATAATCAGTTGTCGGGTGGTAACATACTTTCTGTTTGCATTAAAACAGGCTTTGCTGTTAGCGGTGACTGCTCAATCGGCAGAAATTTCCAAACTCAAACGGAAACTGGAGCGAGCCGATGAGAACCTAGTCCTTGTTAACAGTGGCTTGACCAGGCGCAAGGTATAAGATACATCTTGCTGTGTGCCTGTTTTATGTCCGTGCCTTGTGGAGTTTCAAGAGCTGCAATGTGCATGTATGTACAGATTGTGTCGCCGCGGTGTAGATCCTCAGCGGTGAGCTTGCCCGAGCCAAGGAGCAGGCAAGGGGAAGCCAGGCGACTGCTGATAAAGCGGTTGCGGATTTGACGGCAGAACAGGCTGCTCGGCACCGTTTTGAGCGACGGGTGACCGAGATGGAGCAACAGCTCAAGGATATCACCGCCAAGTGTGAGTCCTTGTAAAAAGAAAATAATGAGAAGGGGACCGAACTCGCCAAGGCCCGTCAAGACACTTCGGAGGCGCGGTCCGAATCCCACGCAGCGCGCGAAGAAATCCGTCAAGCCGTACAAATAGTGGCTGATAAACCCTTTCTTTTACATGCTAAATTTGGGGACCCGAAGTATGCCTTACTTAATCGACATGGAGTTCCCCAGACGCATATGCGGACCTGTCGAAGAGTGCTGCGGACGGTGCTCAATTCCTCCAGGCCCAGGAGGGGTACGCGACAGAGAAGCTCTTTTGGTCACAGTTTGCGGGGCCGAAGCATCCCGGACTGCTAAATGACCAGATGGCACATTGGGTGGAGCTGCATAAGATGTCCAGCGCGGCCATGAAGGACGTCATAGTCCGGCTATGGCCGGACGAAGATATTCCAGACAGCTACTTTGGCCTCGTGCAGCATCTCGTCAATGTACTGCCCTGAATCGAAAATAGCAAGAGGTGGTCTTGCATAGAAGGGGCGTGAATAGCCTTTGCCCGTGTCAAGATGCACTGGGCGAAGATGAAGGTCGAAAAGGTGGCAATTGAGGGTCCGCCTGAAAGCAAGGACCACCGCACACCAAAGCGCTATTTTGAGGACGTATAAGCGGGTGCCTGCCTTATAGAAGGCCAATGCTCCAAGCATGTGGTGTTCGAACGAATGAGTCCAAACTGTTTCGGGAGTTTGTATCCTGAACAAACTCTTTTGTAATATATCCATTTACTTATGAAGAGTTTTATCCTCCTGTGCGGCCATTTTTGAACCTGAGAGTTCCCAGTCGTCGGCTTCAATCCCCGTGTAGACACTACCGGGGTGTTTGGAGTTGCACATGAATACACTTAACCCAACGTCTTGGTCCATGAAGGAGGTATCAGTGCGGCGAACCAGGCAATCAGACTATTCAGTTTTATTGCTCTCACTTAGCCATGGGAGTTTTAACAATGGGTCTACGAAGTAGCCCCAAGTATGTACGTGGCTCCCAATGTGGGTGCGTTACATATGTGACCGGGAAACAGTCATTCGTGTAACACGGGAAAAAATCTCTAAAGATTGTAATAAGTCGCTGAGCAGCCGACCAGCTCTCGCCTCATCATGACAGTCAGTTTTCAAATTTCCCTACTGAGGTGCTTGAACGGGCGAACCGGAAACACAATCGCAGTAGTTCTCCGTTTACTACCATAGCCGATAAGACAGAACGTAAGGTAGCAAACACATGAGCCGGGCAACCCAACTATTGACCAAAGACATGATTCGAAGCTAATGCATTTACTGCCGAGCTTGGGACGCCGAATTGTTTTGATAAGCTATTCGAACTTTTTATTTGGCAACACATATGTTACCTTATAGAGCCCCTGGCAATTTATGCCGAGGTGTGTTCGTGAGACAACTAAAGAGACGACATTTGAGTAAACATGATGCCGAATAAAAATTTGGCTGACTGTAATCTGATTGACACATCAAAGCGTAGTCTTACAGAGGGTACCACAATCACCAAGGTCATTTCACATGCCGGGGGTCTAGGGCTGAGGGAAAAAACCTCTATACAGGTTCCTTGAGGGGAGCTTGTGGTCTACGAAATCCATTGCACCTTCCTACCGCACGTCTGCACTGCTTTTGCCACAGTAAGAAAGATTCCTTGAGGGGAATGGACTTCGTGTTGGGAAACGTAGTATTTTCAAAATTTTCCAACGATCACGCAAGATCTATCTACTAGATGCATAGCAACGAGGGGGAGAGTGTGTCTACGTACCCTCATAGACCGGGAGCGGAAGCGTCAAGTGACGCGGTTGATGTAGTCGAACTTCTTCGCGATCCAACCGATCAAGCACCGAACGTACGACACCTCCGCGTTCAGCACACGTTCAGCTTGATGACGTCCCACGAGCTCTTGATCCAGTTGAGCTTCACGGGAGAGTTTCGCCAGCACGACGGCGTGGTGATAGATATGATGTATCTACCGGCGCAGGGCTTCGCCTAAGCACTGCAACGGTATGACCGAGGTGTGTTTCTGTGGAGAGGGGCACCGCACACGGCTTAAACAATTCAACTTGTGTGTCCTAGGGTGCCCCCCTGCCCCCGTATATAAAGGAGCAAGGGAGAGGTCTGCCCTAGAGGGGGCGCGCCAAGTGTGGGGAGTCCTACTAGGACTCCCATGTCCTAGTAGGATTCCCCTTTCCTTTCCAGAGTAGGAGAGAAGGAAAGAGGTGGAGAGGGAGAAGGAAAAGGGGGCTACACCCCTTGTCCAATTCGGACCAGAGGGGGGCGCGCGCCTCCTTCCTTTTGGCCTTTCTCCTCTATTCCCGTATGGCCAAATAAGGCCCATATACTCCAAAAAATACCCGAATCTCTCGGAACCTTTCCGATGTCCGAATATAGTCATCCAATATATCGATCTTTACGTCTCAACCATTTCGAGACTCCTCGTCATGTCCCCGGTCTCATCCGGGACTCCGAACTCCTTCGGTAGATCAAAACTCATAAACTCATAATACCGATCGTCATCAAACGTTAAGCGTGCGGACCCTACGGGTTCGAGAACTATGTAGACATGACCGAGACTCATCTCCGGTCAATAACCAATAGCGGAACCTGGATGCTCATGATGGCTCCTACATATTCTATGAAGATCTTTATTGGTCAAACCGCATAACAACATACGTTGTTCCTTTTGTCCTTGGTATGTTACTTGCCCGAGATTCGATCGTCGGTATCTCTATACCTAGTTCAATCTCGTTACCGGCAAGTCTCTTTACTCGTTCCGTAATACATCTTCTCGTGACTAACTCATTAGTCTTTTGCTTGCAAGGCTTATTATGATGTGCATTACCGAGAGGGCCCAGAGATACCTCTCCGACACTCGGAGTGACAAATCCTAGTCTTGTTCTATGCCAACACAACAAACACTTTCGGAGACACCTGTAGAGCATCTTTATGATCACCCAGTTACGTTGTGACGTTTGATAGCACACAAGGTGTTCCTACGGTATTCAAGAGTTGCATAATCTCATAGTCATAGGAACATGTATAAGTCATGAAGAAAGCAATAGCAGTAAAACTAAACGATCATAGTGCTAAGCTAACGGATGGGTCTTGTCCATCACATCATTCTCCTAATGATGTGATCCCATTGATCAAATGACAACTCATGTCTATGGTTAGGAAACATAACCATCTTTGATCAATGAGCTAGTCTAGTAGAGGCATACTAGGGACACTCTATTTTGTCTATGTATTCACACATGTACTAAGTTTTCGGTTAATACAATTCTAGCATGAATAATAAAAATTTATCATGATATAAGGAACTATAAATACCAACTTTATTATTGCCTCTAGGGCATATTTCCTTCAGTCTCCCACTTGCACTAGAGTCAATAATCTAGCTCACATTGCCATGTGATTTAATACCGATAGTTCACATCGTTATGTGAATAACACCCATAGTTCACATCGCCATGTGACCAACACCCACTACAAGAAATATGTCAACTTGTGACCACCACTATTGGTCACTGAATGGTCACAAATTTCCATTTGTGACCTTTTTGTGACCAAAAACATAAGGTCAAAAGCTGGCCGTCATAAACTGACTATAGCGACCTTCTCTGTGAGAAGGTCGTAGACGTTTTTGACCAAAACAAAAGGTCGTTGAACCAATGACCTTTTGTTTTGGTCATTGGATGTCTGCCCAAGCCACGTCGGATTCGACGTGGCAATCTGACGTGGCAAAATTGCGACCAATTGAAAAGGTCACTGATAAGATTCAGCCCGGTCCGTTTAGGTGTTTTACATGGGCTGGGCCCACTAATACAGCCTTTTTACTGTATATTTGTTCTGTTAATTTTCTCTAGCTACATGGGCCTGGCCCAACAATTTGGCCTTTTTATTTTCTGGGCCATGGCCTTTTTGTACAAACATCTTAAGTTTTCTTTTTTTAGAAAATGGGTCCACAGGTCCCACTTGTCAGGTTCTGATAAGTGGTTCCCACCTATTAGGCTGAGATTCTTCATATTTCAATTTGATAGTAAAACAATAACCAATATTTAAATTGGCAAGCAGGAAACACACAAAATACTTCAAATAACAATAGCCAGATTCAGTACAAGCTCTACAAATAACACATAATACAATACTTCACAAGCTCTACAAGTGTAATAACTAGATACAAGCTCTACAAGTACGGGGATCACAGTTACAGGCTCTATGTGTGTTCTCTTCTTCAGCATGGAGCTCCTTCAACATTGATCAAATGTCGGACTCGCGGACAGCCAGTTAGGACTGGGCTAACAGAACGACAACATGCCTTCCACGGTCGCCCTGTTACATGAATCGGCTAAGAAGAATCAGAAAAACTGGAGCCAATATAATATGAACATTCCATTAAAAAAAGTAGTAAAGGAGTACAAGACAATTCTTTATATAATGATAAACACACTTCAGCTAGTACCGAGCTTTTTTAGCCGAGCTAGTTAAAATGAGATATTCATACAAGACAATAGAGACAATATGAATATGCATGGCACAAGTGCAGGTCCTAGTTACTGGCTACACATGTACCATCAATAAAACGGATAGAACAATAATGGGAACAACTCCAGATTACACACAAAGCTCTATCCATAGTGCCAGCTATGGATAAAATCATGCACACTCCCAAAAGAACTTAGTTACACAGTATAATTCTGACTATACTATAACCAGAGAACTAAAGATTGTCACACATTATAATTCTGACTATAATATAACTAGAGAACTAAACATTCTACGTACTTAGAACTCAACTAATAAGTGAGAATGATCTGATTGTGTGCAAATAATCTTTTTTATTTGTTTATATTACTAAAGCAGACATATCTTGTGTGAACTAAACCTTCGCATTGTGTCATTATCCTACTATCACTAGCACAACAAGCTGTAGGTTTGCATACTTCATGAACCATGTACATCATGACAGATACAATATCATCCAATGCTCGACTATGACAAAAATTGAACAATTACACCTCATAAAGGCAGAGCATAGAATCATAGAGCAAGTAGGAGGGGTAGAAGGGGAGCTGAGGATCCCACTGGAAGGGGTTCTAGCCTAGGCTCAACTTCATCACCATGATGGCGGCCAGGGGAGGCAACCAAGCCTACCAGCGCATAGCCACCACCATAGCCGCCGGAAGGAGTGAATCGCCATCACATGGGTTACCGCCACCAAAGAATCTGGAAAGGGGTGAAGTATGCACATTTTAGTAAAAAATATTGGCATCAAGAACCAGGCAGTAGCAAGCATAAGCTAAATTATAGTAAACGATGATTAGTATACAAACAGTGTGGATATGTTTGCTAAATGTATTTTGCACAAAAAGGTGAGGCTCCCAACAGCCCAATATTATCACTACTACAGTTCGGATTTTGATAGTAAAGCTGACATGTGTAATCATATAGCTATTTCAATCATCATCAATCAATACTATAACAAGAACAGTTAACTGAAATGTTAATACAAAAGCAGCAGCAGGAGGAGTAGGAGGAAGAGGGAGATACCTGGGAGAGATGGAGAAAGTGGTTGTCCTCAGGTGAAACCTTGACGGACTGGTTAGGCTTAACCTCAAGGCCTGCACAAAAGTTAAACATGAGGAGGAGGGTCAATTACATAACAAATCTCAGTAATTTTTTCATCAGGTAAAGAAAGTGGAAATGAATGAATCATATGCAGTTTAACATGTTTGAGCAGGCAGACAGGCAAAAACACAGGGATGGATGATTAAAAAAATTAAAGGACTTGGGGTTTAGGGTGAATCATACAGTTTTTGCTGCAGATGGCTACTTTTGACATGATTTTAACTGAAATTACAGTTTTTGCTACATTAGTTTTGCTGCAGATGGCTACTTTTGACATGAATCATACAGTTTTTGCTACAGTTTTTGCTGCAGATTTTAACCAAAAAAATGATGTAAAGATGGCAGTAGCAGTACCAGTTCACTGTCAATCACACTAACTAGCAGTAGCACACACACATAAAGTAACCTAGCAAATTTGCAGAAGCACGTACAAGCTCTAGACACCGCTCGAGCTTTCTAAAATCACATACTTATCATCATCGAAATTCCATCTAGGCCAAAATAATTAGGAGAAAATAATTTGCAGTAGTCGTCGTCGGTGAAGGCGGCGTCGTTGTGGGCGAGCAGGGCGGGGCCCTGCCACTGCGCGAGGGCCGGGGCGAGCAGCGAGCGGGCCCCGTGGGTGCGGCGGTCGAGGCAGAGGCGGACCTGCGAGGCCCCGGCGTCGTCGGCGTTCTGGATGAGCTCCCGCAGCGCGGTGGTGCCCTCCGGGTAGTTGGCCAGCACCTCGCGGATGCGGCGCGTCAGGTCCACCCGCAACCCGAAGTCCTCCAGCAGCATCGCCTCGCCTGCACTGAGCAAATTGAAACTCGTAAAAACAGAGCAAACCGAACCAATTATGGACTCAACAATGACACTGATAGGAGTATTTCCTCGTATCAGTAAGGGTCGGTCTTTTGTTTTGACTAGAGTGAATTGTAATCAGCAAAGTTTATTTCAAAGAAAGGGATTTTCTGCATAAACAAGAGACCAAGCATGTGTTATTATGAAGTTGCAGGAGATTGATTGTGTAGAACATCAAGACCCAAATTGTACAGCCTAGACAATCAATGGTGGCAAATTAATGGTGGCAAATTGTACAGCCAAACTGAACAATCATGAGCAAACCTCCTTAATGGGGTAACAAACAACACAAGTGAAGAAGACAAGGACTCACATCAGAATGCAACGCAGCAGCCTGCCAAATCGAATCGAATCGAATCGAATGGAATCATCCATGGCGTCGCCCGAGCAGAACCTCCTCCCCACCCAAGGCAGCTCGTCCCTCTGCTGCTACGAGCACGAGGAGGCCCAGCCCCATGGCCGCCGGTGTCGGACCAGGAGGGCTCTGCTGCTGCTGCTTGTCCTGGGACGGGAGGACGAAGGAGCAGCTCCAGGGCGTCGGGGTCGGGGCCCCAGCGCTGGGGCCAGGAGGTTCGGGTGGCTGCGGATCTGGACGGCGCCTTGGCTGCTGGATCTCCCTCTCCTCTCCTCTCCTAGTGAGGGAAGAGAGGGAAGGGGCCGCGGTGGGAGAGGAGGTCGCCGGATGTGCGGGAGGACGGCGGTGGGTGGCGGCGATGTGGCTAGGTGGCCGGCCCGGCGATCGGGTCGGGTGGGAGGGGTCGGGCTAGCGGGGCATTGGCGCGCTAGGGTTTGGGGGG
>LR738712.1:231436080-231542254 GCA_902687465.1 Secale cereale
GGGGGACGAGAGGGTGGCGGCTGTGGGACGAGAGGGGGAGAGTGGATCGGGGGAGAGGAGGGGATCTTTTTTTTTGAGAGAGGAGGGGATCTGAGTTAGGGTTTGGGTGAGAGGGTGAGGAGGTGAGGGCTGCCGTTGGATCTAGAAGCATCCGACGGTGGTTGATACATGATCCGCGTGATATGCCTCTGGACCAATCAGAACGCACCAAACAATCTGAAGATCTTTTGACCATATAAATTGGTCATGATTGATTACACACAAATTTTTCGTTCCATTTTTCAATGCTCAAAATGAGTTTTTTTGTGAAACACCTATCAAATATCCGTTCAAATAATGTCATATTTTGCAGAAGTTTAGATCTTAGATTGGCAAACAATATTGACAAAGATAGTTTTATTTCTTTTGCACGAAAAATTCATTTTCCATTTTTCGAGTGCCCAAAAGGAGTTTTTTTTGTGAAGGACCTCCCAAATAATTGTTGCAAAATTTGACCAAATCATTTTTATAAAATACTAGGCCATATTTAATGCACAATTGACCAAATGGTTGGGTGTAAAAAGTTTTGATCCACCACTCGTGAAAAAGACAAATTTCCGCCGATTCAGCTGGAAGCGGGTCAAATTTGAACTGCGGCTGCCTCATAGTTTGCTATTTATTTTTTCCAAAAATCATTTCTAGGTACATAAGTACCTATTTAATCAGAGAAACACCAAAAAAATTCCAAGATTCAACCACTAGCTAGGAACGGTCATTCCCGCCGTTTTGACCGCATTTTGAAACAGGCATAAAAAATTCAAAAAAAATCAAAAAATTGGAACACCTTTGCATTGTGTCATTATATATGACCAAGTTACCAGGAAAAATATTGAACTTGTAATACGACAATTCTATTAAAAAAGTGTTCTCAGAAATGAGCCATCATGCGTGAAGATTCATGGCTTTCAATCCAAATGATCAATCCTATGGCCACATTCATGGCATAGTTTGTTCAAATGATCTCATATTGTGCACAAGGGTGCATCTTGGAATGGCAAACAATGTTGCCTAAGGAAGTTTTCATTTTCTTTGGACGAAAAATTCATTTTCCATTTTTCGAGTGCCCAAAAGGAGGTTTTTTTGTGAAGGACCTCCCAAATAATTGTTGCAAAATTTGACCAAATCATTTTTATAAAATACTAGGCCATATTTAATGCACAATTGACCAAATGGTTGGGTGTAAAAAGTTTTGATCCACCTCTCGTGAAAAAGACAAATTTCCGCCGATTCAGCTGTAAGCGGGTCAAATTTGAACTGCGGCTGCCTCATAGTTTGCTATTTATTTTTTCCAAATATCATTTCTAGGTACATAAGTACCTATTTAATTAGAGAAACACCAAAAAAATTCCAAGATTCAACCACTAGCTAGGAACGGTCATCCCCGCCGTTTTGACCGCATTTTGAAACGGGCATAAAAAATTCAAAAAAAATCAAAAAATTGGAACACCTTCGCATTGTGTCATTATATATGACCAAGTTACCAGGAAAAATATTAAACTTGTAATACGGCAATTCTATTAAAAAAGTGTTCTCAGAAATGAGCTATCATGCGTGAAGATTCATGGCTTTCAAGCCAAATGATCAATCATATGGCCACATTCATGGCATAGTTTGTTCAAATGATCTCATATTGTGCACAAGGGTGCATCTTGGAATGGCAAACAATGTTGCCTAAGGAAGTTTTCATTTTCTTTGGACGAAAAATTCATTTTCCATTTTTCGAGTGCCCAAAAGGAGGTTCTTTTGTGAAGGACCTCCCAAATAATTGTTGCAAAATTTGACCAAATTAATTTTATAAAATACTAGGACATATTTAATGCACAATTGACAAAATGGTTGGGTGTAAAAAGTTTTGATCCACCTCTCGTGAAAAAGACAAATTTCCGTCGATTCAGTTGGAAGCGGGTCAAATTTGAACTGCGGCTGCCTCATAGTTTGCTATTTATTTTTTCCAAAAATCATTTCTAGGTACATAAGTACCTATTTAATCATAAATACATGGTTTGGTGGCGATACGTTGAGGTTTGGGCGGTGGTCGAGGGCCCCAACTCTAGAGCGCGTAAACTCGCATGCCCGCTGCGTGGTCACCGCGTGACTGTGGCGTTGCCATGTGTTCTGGGCGGCCTAGGCATGTCTAGTGGGTTGGCCACTCCCCAGGTAGGTGCTAGGAAGAAAATTACAACATAAGATTCAAACGAGGAGACCGATCGATGCTCAAACATGAATTAGCAGCCAAGTGTTTGATTAGCGGTACGGAAAATGCACATGGCTAATGGGCGTGAGTTTTGGTTGAGGATGATCAGTTACTAAGAAGACCGTCTTCACAAATTTTCAACTCAAAAGGAGGAGTCTAGGTGGTACTTGCTTTGCAAAGTACCACACTGGACATAAATACGAATGTTGAAGATGGGCTCAAAATAATGAATGGATTGAGCTGGCATTTGGTGGAGGATAGTTATTTGGGCATAGGAAAGCACTGTAGAAAATGGATACCATTTGGACATGCCAAAGTGGTACTTCCTTCACAAAGTGTTTTTTGAACAGAATAGGAAAATGAATATTTTTGAATTATTTTTGAACTAGGCAAGGAAGGTTTTTTACATATTTGACGAAGATATGACCCAAAGAATTTATGAGATTTTTTGGGGAATTTTGGGAATGACAGAAATATAGGTTGCTTCACAACCTAGGGCAAAAACTGCCACATGGACATGACACATAGGCAAAACTGATGAGGTGGCGCCTAGTCGTAGCAACCCACCACAATTTTCAAGGTTATGACCATCTATATTGGTCATGAACAGCTAGAAATAAGGCAGCGAACCAGTGCTATCTGCTTTGTGACCATTTCGTGTAAGGAAATTATGACCTTTCTGACCAAAATGGTCGTTATAGTTTAGGGTTTGGAGCCCCCCGAACAACTTTTGACCAATTGGTCTGAAATGGTCATAGATCTATGACCAATTCTTCCAGGGTCACTAACAAAAGGTCATAAGTTGACATATTTCTTGTAGTGACCCAAAGGGTTTACTAGTGTCAATAATCTATTTCACATCGCTATGTGATTAGTACCCAAGAGTAATAAGGTGTGATCATGTTTTGCTTGTGAGAGAAGTTTAGTCAACGGGTCTGTCACATTCAAATTCGTATGTATTTCGCAAATTTCTATGTCTACAATGCTCTACATAGAGCTACTCTAGCTAATTGATCCCACTTTCAATACGCATCCAGATTGATACTTAGAGTCATCTGGATTTAGTGTCAAAGCTTGCATCGGCGTAACCCTTTACGACGAACTCTTTATCACCTCCATAATCGAGAAACATTTCCTTAGTCATCCAGTTACTAAGGATAATTTTGACCGCTGTACAGTGATCTACTCCTGGATCACTATTGTACCCCCTTGACAAACACATGGCAAGGTACACAACATGTTTGGTACACAGCATGGCATACTTTATAGAACCTATGGCTGAGGCATAGGGAATGACTTTCATTCTCGCTATATTTTTCTGCCGTGGTCTGGCTTTGAGTCTTACTCAACTTCACACCTTACAAGTCAGGCAAGAACTCCTTCTTTGACTGATCCATTTTGAACTACTTCAAAATCTTATCAAGGTATGTACTCATCGAAAGTCTTATCAAGCGTCTTGATCTAGCTCTATAGATCTTGATGCCCAATATGTAAGTAGCTTCACCAAGGTCTTTCTTTGAAAGACTCCTTTCAAACACTCCTTTATGCTTTCCAGAAAATTCTACATCATTTCCGATCGACAATATGTCATTCACATATACTTATCAGAATGGTTGTAGTGCTCCCACTCACTTCTTGTAAATACAGGCTTCACCGCAAGTCTGTATAAATCTATATGCTTTGATCAACTTATCAAAACGTATATTCCAACTCCGAGATGCTTGCACCAGTCCATAGATGGATCGCTGGAGCTTGCACATTTTGTTAGCACCTTTAGGATTGACAAAACCTTCTGGTTGCATCATATACAAGTCTTCTTTAGTAAATCCATCAAAGAATGCAATTTTTTTATCCATTTGCCAGATTTCATAAAATGCGGCAATTTCTAACATGATTTGGACAGACTTAAGCATCGCTACGGGTGAGAAAGTCTCATCGTGGTCAACTCCTTGAACTTGTTGAAAAACTTTTGCAACAAGTCGAGCTTTGTAAACAGTAACATTACCGTCAGTGTCAGTCTTCCTCTTGAAGATCCATTTATTTTCGATGGCTTGCCGATCATCGGGCAAGTCAACCAAAGTCCACACTTTGTTCTCATACATGGATCCCATCTCAGATTTCATGGACTCAAGCTATTTTGCGGAATCTGGGCTCATCATCGCTTCCTCATAGTTCGTAGGTTCATCATGGTCCAGTAACATGACTTCCAGAACCGGGTTGCCGTACCACTCTGATGCGGAACGACCTCTGGTTGATCTACGAAGTTCAGCAGAAACTTGATCTGAAGTTTCATGATCATCATCATTAGCTTCCTCACTAATTGGTGTAGGAATCACTGGAACTAGTTTTAGTGATGTTCCACTTTCCAATTCGGGAGAAGGTACAATTACCTCATCAAGTTCTACTTTCCTCCCACTCACTTCTTTCGAGAGAAACTCCTTCTCTAGAAAGGATCCACTCTTAGCAACAAAGACCTTGCCTTCGGATCTGTGATAGAAGGTGTACCCAACAGTTTCTTTTGGGTATCCTACGAAGATTTATTTCTCCGATTTGGGTTCGAGCTTATCATGTTGAAACTTTCTCACATAAGCATCGCAGTCCCAAACTTAAAGAAATGACAGCTTAGGTTTCTCGTCAAACCACAGTTCATACGGTGTCATCTCCACGGATTTAGATGGTGCCCTATTTAACGTGAATGTAGCTGTCTCTAATGCATAACCCCAAAAGCGATAGTGGTAGATCGGTAAGAGACATCATCGATCGCACCATATCTAATAAAGTACGGTTATGACGTTCGGACACACCATTACACTGTGGTGTTCCAGCTGGCGTGAGTAGTGAAATTATTTCACATTGTTTTTACTGAAGGCCAAACTCGCTAACTCAAATATTTTACCTCTACGATCATATCGTAGAAACTCTTATTTTCTTGTTACGATGATTCTCCACTTCACTCTGAAATTCTTTGAACTTTTCAAATGTTTCAGACTTGTGCTTCATTAAGTAGATATACCCATATCTGCTCAAATCATCAGTGAAGGTCAGAAAATAACGATACCCGCCGCGGGCTTCAACACTCATTGGTCCACATACATCTGTATGTATGATCTCCAACAAATCTATTGCTCGCTCCATTGTTCCGGAGAACGGAGTTTTAGTCATCTTGCCCATGAGGCATGGTTCGCAAGCACCAAGTGATTCATAATCAAGTGATTCCAAAAGTCCATCACTATGGAGTTTCTTCATGCGCTTTACACCATTATGACCTAAACGGCAGTGCCACAAATAAGTTGCACTATCATTATTAACCTTGCATCTTTTGGCTTCAATATTACGAATATGTGTATCACAACGATCGAGATCCAACAAACTATTTTCATTGGGTGTATGACCATCGAAGGTTTTATTCATGTAAACAGAATAACAATTATACTATGACTTTAAATGAATAACCGTACTGCAACAAATATGATCAAATCATATTCATGCTCAACGCAAATGCCAAATAACATTTATTTAGGTTTTACACAAATCCCGAAAGTATAGGGAGTGTGTGATGATGATCATATCAATCTTGGAACCACTTCCAACACACATCGTCACTTCACCTTTAACTAGTATCTGTTCATTCTGCAATTCTCGTTTCGAGTTACTAATTTTAGCAACTAAACCGGTATCAAATACCCAAGGGTTGCTATGAACACTAGTAAAGTACACATCAATAATCTGTATATCAAAATATACCTTTGTTCACTTTGCCATCCTTCTTATCCGCTAAGTATCTAGGGCAGTTCCACTTCTAGTGACCATTTCCTTTGCAGTAGAAGCACTTAGTTTCAGGCTTGAGTTTTAGCTTTGGGTTTCTTCACGGGAGTGACAACTTGCTTGTCATTCTTCTTGAAGTTCCCCTTCTATCCCTTTGCCCTTTACTTGAAACAAGTGGTCTTGTTAACCATCAACACTTGATGCTTTTTCATGACTTCTACCTTCGCCGACTTCAGCATCGCGAAGAGCTTGGGAATTCCTTTTGTCATCCCTTGCATATTATAGTTCATCATGAAGTTCTACTAACTTGGTGATAGTGACTAGAGAACTTTGTCAATTATTATCTTATCTGGAAGATTAACTCCCACTTGATTCAAGTAATTATAGTACCCAGACAATCTGAGCACATGCTCACTGGTTGAGCTATTCTCCTCCATCTTGTAGGCAAAGCACTGTCAGAAGTCTTATACCTCTCGACACGGGCATGAGTATGAAATACTAATTTCAACTCTTGGAACATCTTATATGCTCCGTGGCGTTCAAAACGTTTTTGAAGTCCCGGTTCTAAGCCGTAAAGCATGGTGCACTTAAACTATCAAGTAGTCATCATACCGAGCTTTTGTCAAAACGTTCATAACGTCTACATCTGCTCCTGCAATAGGTCTGTCACCTAGAGGTGCATCAAGGACATACTTCTCTATGCAGCAATGAGGATAATCCTCAGATCACGGAACAATTCCGCATCATTGCTACTAACATCTTTCAACTTAGTTTTCTCCAGGAACATATAAAAAATAAACGGGGAGCAACATCGTGAGCTATTGATCTACAACATAGATATGCTAATACTACGAGGACTAAGTTCATGATAAATTAAAGTTCAATTTAATCATATTACTTAAGAACTCCCACTTAGATAGACATCCCTCTAGTCATCTAAATGATCATGTGATCCAAATCAACTAAACCATGTCCGATCATCACGTGAGATGGAGTAGTTTCAATGGTGAACATCTTACGTTGATCATATCTATTATATGATTCACGCTCGACCTTTCGGTCTCCAGTGTTCTGATGCCATATCTGCATATGCTAGGCTCGTCAAGTTTAACCCGAGTATTCTGCGTGTGCAAAACTGGCTTACACCCGTTGTATTTGAATGTAGAGCTTATCACACCCGATCATCACGTGTTGTCTCGGCACGACGAACTTTCGCAACGGTGCATACTTAGGGAGAACACTTATACCTTGAAATTTAGTAAGGGATCATCTTATAATGCTACCGTCTAACTAAGCAAAATAAGAAGCATAATAAGATAAACATCACATGCAATCAAAATATGTGACATGATATGGCCATCATCATCTTGTGCTTTTGATCTCCATCTCCAAAGCATCGTCATGATCACCTTCGTCACCGGCGCGACACCTTGATCTCCATCGTAGCATCGTTGTCGTCTCGCCAACTATTGCTTCTACGACCATCGCTACCGCTTAGGGATAAAGTAAAGCAATTACATGGCGATTGCATTTCATACAATAAAGCGACAACCATATGGCTCCTGCCAGTTGCCGATAACATTACAAAACATGATCATCTCATACAAAACCGTATATCTCATCATGTCTTGACCATATCACATCACAACATGCCCTGCAAAAACAAGTTAGACGTCCTCTACTGTTGTTGTTGCAAGTTTTACGTGGCTGCTATGGGCTTAGAAAGAACCGTTCTTACCTACGCATACAAAACCACAACGATGTTTCGTCAACTATGTGTTGTTTTAACCTTCACAAGGACCGGGCGTAGCCACACTTGGTTCAGCTAAAGTGAGAGAGACAGACACCCGCGAGTCACCTTTAAGCAATGAGTGCTCATAACGGTGAAACCAGTCTTGCGTAAGCGTACGCGTAATGTCGGTCCGGGCCGCTTCATCTCACAATACCGCCGAAGCAAAGTATGACATGCTGGTAAGCAGTATGACTAGTATCGCCCACAACTCATTGTGTTCTACTCGTGCATATCATCTACGCATACACCTGGCTCATGATGCCACTGTTGGGAAACTTAGTATTTTCAAAAATTTCCTATGATCACGCAAGATCTATCTACTAGATGCATAACAACGAGGGGGAGAGTGTGTCTACGTACCCTCGTAGACCGGGAGCGGAAGCGTCAAGTGACGCGGTTGATGTAGTCGAACTTCTTCGTGATCCAACCGATCAAGCACCGAACGTACGGCACCTCCGCGTTCAGCACACATTCAGCTTGATGACGTCTCACGAGCTCTTGATCCAGTTGAGCTTCACGGGAGAGTTTCGCCAGCACGACGGCGTGGTGACAGATATGTTGTATCTAACGGTGCAGGGCTTCGCCTAAGCACTGCAACGGTATGACCGAGGTGTGTTTCTGTGGAGAGGGGCACCGCACACGGCTAGAACAATTCAACTTGTGTGTCCTAGGGTACCCCCTTGCCCCCGTATATAAAGGAGCAAGGGAGAGGCCGGCCCTAGAGGGGGCGCGCCAAGTGTGGGGAGTCCTACTAGGACTCCCAAGTCCTAGTAGGATTCCCCTTTCCTTTCCGGAGTAGGAGAGAAGGAAAGAGGAGGAGAGAGAGAAGGAAAAGGGGGCTGCACCCCTTGTCCAATTCGGACCAGAGGGGGGCGCGCGCCTCCTTCCTTTTGGCCTTTCTCCTCTATTCCCGTATGGCCCAATAAGGCCCATATACTCCAAAAAATACCCGAATCACTCGGAACCTTTCCGATGTCCGAATATAGTCATCCAATATATCGATCTTTACGTCTCGACCATTTCGAGACTCCTCGTCATGTCCCCGGTCTCATCCGGGACTCCGAACTCCTTCGGTACATCAAAACTCATAAACTCATAATACCGATCGTCATCAAACGTTAAGTGTGCGGACCATACGGGTTCGAGAACTATGTAGACATGACCGAGACTTATCTCCGGTCAATAACCAATAGCGGAACCTGGATGCTCATATTAGCTCCTACATATTCTACGAAGATCTTTATCGGTCAAACCGCATAACAACATATGTTGTTCCTTTTGTCATTGGTATGTTACTTGCCCGAGAGTCGATCGCCGGTATCTCTATACCTAGTTCAATCTCGTTACCGGCAAGTCTCTTTACTCGTTCCGTAATACATCATCTCGTGACCAACTCATTAGTCTTTTGCTTGCAAGGCTTATTATGATGTGCATTACCGAGAGGACCCAGAGATACCTCTTCGACACTCGGAGTGACAAATCCTAGTCTTGATCTATGCCAACACCACGAACACTTTCGGAGACACCTGTAGAGCATCTTTATGATCACCCTGTTACGTTGTGACGTTTGATAGCACACAAGGTGTTCCTACGGTATTCGGGAGTTGCATAATCTCATAGGTCATAGGAACATGTATAAGTCATGAAGAAAGCAATAGCAGTAAAACTAAACGATCATAGTGGTAAGCTAACGGATGCGTCTTGTCCATCACACCATTCTCCTAATGATGTAATCCCATTGATCAAATGACAACTCATTTCTATGGTTAGGAAACATAACCATCTTTGATCAATGAGCTAGTCTAGTAGAGGCATACTAGGGACACTTTGTTTTGTCTATGTATTTACACATGTACTAAGTTTCCGGTTAATACAATTCTAGCATGAATAATAAACATTTATCATGATATAAGGAAATATAAATAACAACTTTATTATTGCCTCTAGGGCATATTTCCTTCACTTCGGCCATCTATACGGAATAAGGCTCGTAAAGAGTTCCTTTTTGAGTCTGTACGATGAGTAGGTTTTGATTGTACCTGCGATAAAAAGCGAAAAGATGATTAGATAAAGGGAGGGCCATATAAGGTCGAATCGTGCTATAGGCATGTCCTGTGTATTGCCTCCGCCGATGCCCAGGGTATTTTGAGTGCATAGTTTTGTATGCACGGTGCGTATTTCGCTGTCTACATGGCGATCGACGAAGGCCAAACTGCTAATCCAGTCCTGGGTTTGTCCAGCTGTTGGTGTGCGGAACTGTCCGGACTTGTGCGCGAAAACCCGGCTATTTAGTAGCCGATAAGGTGTGCGGCATGACAGGGCCGCTTTGTACATCGGCCGTGATGACTGTGGTATTCTCCTCAGTACGGAGAGGGCGCTCTACGCTTCCATAGATTGTAATGATGCCACGTGGACCGGACATCTTGAGCTTTAGGTAGGCGTAGTGCGGAACCGCGTTGAAGCTGGCGAAAGCGGTGCGTCTGAGCAGTGCGTGATAGCCGCTATGGAAAGGGACGATATCAAAAATCAAGTCCTCGCTTCGAAAGTTGTTTGATGAACCGAAGACGACTTCCAGTGTGATTGAGCCCGTGCAGCAGGTCTCCATGCTAGGTATTATTCCCATGAAGGTAGTTTTAGTGGGCTTGACTCTTGACGAATCGATGCCCATTTTGCGGGAAGTGTCTTGATAAAGTATATGGAGACTGCTGCCACCGTCCATAAGGACTCACATGAGGTGGAATCCGTTAATGATTGGATCGAGGACCAATGCTGACAAACCTCGTTGATGGATACTGGTTGGGTGGTCCTTTGGATCAAAGGTAATCGGACAAGCCGTCCATGGGTTGAATTTTGGGGCGACCGGCTCTATGGCGTAGACGTCATGTAGTACGCGCTGGCATTACCTTTTAGGGATATGTGTGACATATGTCATATTCACTATTTTTACTTAGGGGTGAAATTGCTTCTATCCCCCAGTGTTCGGTTGACGAGGCTCTTGGTCATCGTCATTGCTGGGCGATACTTTCCCCTTGTGTTCGGCGTTGAGTTTGCCGGCCTGCTTAAAAACCGAACAATTAATGTTGGTATAATTGGCGGGCTTATCAGGGGTGCCGTGAATTAGGCAAGGCTGATCCAGGATTCTATCTAGACTAGATGGGCCGTCCTTGTTTGCCTTGAATGGCTTCTTCCGTTGACCGGGTTTGGACCTGCTGAATCTGCCGTTGACCATCTTGTCTTGGGTTCGATCATTGTTGTTCCGATGCTTCTGCTTGTCGCGTTGTGGCTTGCCATTGCCATCCCTGGTTTCAGAGGTGCTATTGCTTCTATGAGCGAGCCAGCTATCCTCTCCCGTGGAAAAATGGGTCATAAGTGTGGTGAGGGCTGCCATGGGCTTCGGCTTATCTTGGCCGAGGTGTCGGGCAAGCCACTCATCTCGGGCATTGTGCTTGAAAGCCACGAGGGCTTCGGCATCCGGACAATCCAAAATCTGGTTCTATTTAATTAAGAACCTTGTCCATAGCCACTAGGCCCATTCCCTGGGTTGGTGTATTATATGACTAAGGTCGTCGGCATATGGGGGCCGAACATAGGTGCCTTGGAAGTTGTCTCTGAATGCGTCCTCCAAGTTTTCCCAGCTACCAATAGAATTTTCTGGTAGGCTGTTCAACTAGTGTCGTGCTGGTCCCTTGAGTTTGAGGGCAAGGTATTTCATGGCGTGTAGATCGTCACTGCGAGCCATGTGAATATGGAGAATAAAATCTTCAATACATACTGCGGGATCTTTTGTGCTGTCGTATGATTTGATGTTCATGGGTTTAAACCCTTCCGGGAACTAGTGCTCCATTACCTCATCGGTGAAGCATAGGAGGTGTGCGGCAACTCTGTATCGGGCTACGTCACAATGCAGTTCAAATGAAGTCCGTATGTGGTTTTCCGCCCAGGTGTGCTTTTGCTTGTCGCGCCAGGATTGGTAACCGTCCTCTCGTGCCGGGGAACGCCGCGATCCATATATTGACCTGGCTTGACCTGCTCTATTTTCCAGGTCCTGTCGCAGGTCATGTGTGTATCCCCGAGCTGTTGTTTCTCTGTTCTTACGGCGAGGTGGTGCGGGCTGGTGCTTGGCTTGAGTTGACATTCTGTCCCGACCACATGGCGGTCGGTCAGGTTCGTTAGCCAAGTTACGCGCGGGTGGTATGACCTCTGGCGCTTCGTTGTCGAATTGGGGTAGCAGCTTACGCTTCAGATAACTCTTTTTTGGGCATTCAAGGCCGTACACCTCGGCTGCCAGGACATCAGTCCATCTATCGTTGAGTAGTTCTTGGTCAGCTCGAAGCTGCTGCTGCTTCTTTTTTAGGCTTCTTGCCGTGGCTATAAGTCGACGCTTAAAGCGATCTTATTCAAGAGGTTCCTCTGGCACGATAAAATATTCGTCTCCGAGGCTCGGAGAGTGGTAGATAGTTGCTATCTTCTGAGTCTTTGCTTCCTGCTTGCTCGTTAGGGTTGACTTGCCCCTCCTCCCGATCATCCTGTTCGGATGTTGGTTCGATGGGGTCTTCTTGTTCTTTGACGTGTTCCAAAGTATCATTTTCTCCCTTGCCGGTATCGCTGTCTTTTCCGTGGTGCAATTTAGGGAGCTGCCGCCGACGTCGAAGCTTTGGCGGTATCTCTGTACTAGGAGACATTTCCCTGTAAGATAGGCTACCAAGGGTAAACAACTAGGTGTCAGATCCCACACATACCAAGCATTTCAATAACATACACACAATATGCTCAATATGTGCAAATACAACATGGCATCACAACAAGACTCTAATAAACAAAGTATTTATTCATTAGGCTCCGAGGAGCCAAGTATTACAAACATGGGTCTCACGACCCAACATTCAGAGCATACAAGCAACAAGCGGAAGCACTACATGTCTGAGTACAGACATCTACAAATGAAAAAGGCTGAAGAGCCTGACTATCTACAACACTCGTCCAAGATCGTAGCTGAGGTACAAGCTACTTGTCGAAGTCCAAGCGGAACTACTAGTGAGACATCAATCCTATCTGCAAAACATAAATTAAGCAAACATGAGTACAAAAGTACTCAGCAAGACTTACATCAGATCCTATCATACATGCACTTGTATCAAGAAGGCATAGTGGGGTTTAGTTGCAGCAAGCCAGCTTTGACTCAGTGGCTATCCTATTCTACGATTGCTGGTAACTTTGAGGTGGCGCACACGAGTCCACTAAGCACCACACAATACACCACAATGGATTCATTCCCGTCTCCCTACGAGAAGGCCATCCATAGCACTCACACTTGTCTGGAGTATTTTAGAGTATCCACTTCAAGTTGTCTATGTACCACGTAAGCATCCAAGAAGTCCATATCCGCGGACCCGACTATTCGAATAGATTATGTTAACCCTGCAGGGGTGTACTTCTTCACACACGCTCTCGCCACTTACCGCCAGGTACATCTCGTGTATCTCGGCAACCTTCAAGCGGAAGCCTGGCGAGGGTGTCGGCCACGACCTGACTAACCACACAAGACTCTAGTCCAGGTTTATCGCCTATTCGGGTTCTACCCGTGGGGATACCGTGCGTGAGGCCGCAAAGTGATATGGTGTGTTACATGCTAGATCGGTGTGACTTAGGATCGGGGTCCCGACAACACTCTCCTGAGTGGTCGAGTACTTTAGCACCAATTAGATCCTTCACTTCAACTAATGCACCTGGATCCGCCATTTTGATAAGTTCCATGATCACTCAGATGCTCTGCGCGCCATCTTTGTTCCTACTCAAAATCAGTTGGCACACCGGTCTTCCTGCACCGCAACCACGCTACACCGACCTCGTCACTACATCAGCTTTGAAAGCATCTGACGAACTCCTCCAAGGACAATTTTTGCCGCTCGGCAGCACACGCCTTTGCCTTAGCCGCCCCGCGTGTCATCAAGCAGCCACCCTAGCATCGCCCCTCAGCTGGACACGTCATCGCCACTAGGCGCGCTAGTGTCGCCTCTCAGTGTGACACACAACACCAACCGGCCGCCCCCTGCGTGGCCACTCGGTTGGACATGCCTTCACCCTGACCACCCCGCGCGTCATCACTCGGCTTCCCACGCATCACCACTTAGCCACTCCGCGCGTCGCCACTCGGTGGGATACGCCTTCATCCCGATCGCCCCGCGCGTCGTCACTCGCCGCCTGATACGTCTCCAACATATCTATAATTTTTTTATTGTTCTATGCTATTATATTATCTATCTTGGATGTTGAATATGCATTTATATGCTATTTTATATGATTTTTAGGACTAACCTATTAACCCAGATCGCAGTGCCAGTTTCTGTTTTTCCTTGTTTTTGAGTTTGGCAGAAAAGGAATGTCAAACGGAGTCCATACGGAACGAAACATTATGGGGATTTTTCCTAGACCAGAAGACACCAGATGGACTAGGAGTACACCCCAGGGGATCTGCGAGGCTTTCACAAGGGTGGAGGGCGCGCTCAGGGGGTAGGGTGCGCCCCTACCTTGTGGGCTCCTCGTGCCTCCGATGACCTACTTCTTCCGCCTACAAATTCACATATATTCCCCCATAACAACCATCAAAACCACTTTTCCACCGCTGTAACCTTCTGTTCTCGTGAGATCCCATCTGGAGGCCTTTTTCGATACTAGGTCGGAGGGGGGATTGACCATGGAGGGCATCTACATCATCACCATTGCCCTTCTGATGAAGTGTGAGTAGTTTACCACAGACCTACGGGTGCATAAATAGTAGCTAGATGGCTTCTTCTCTCTCTTTGATCACAATACCATGTTCTCCTCGATTTTCTTGGAGATCTATCCGATGTAATCTTCTTTTGCGGTGTGTTTGTCAAGATCCGATGAATTGCGGGTTTATGATCAGATTATCTGTGAATAATATTTGAGTTTCTTCTGAATTCTTATATGCATGATTTAATATCTTAGTAATTCTCTTCGAAGTATCGGTTTGGTTTGGCCAATTAGATTGGTTTTTCTTGCAATGGGAGAACTGCTTTTCTTTGGGTTCAATCTTGCAGTGCTCAATCCTAGTAATAGAAAGGGACATGACATGTATTGTATTGTTGCCATCGAGGATAACAAGATGGGGTTCTCATCATATTCCTTGAGTTAATTCCGCTACATCATGTCATCTTGCTTAATGTGTTACTCTGTTCTTATGAACTTAATACTCTAGATGCAGAACCGTTTCGGTCGATGTGTGGAGTAATAGTAGTAGATGCAGGCAGGAGTCGGTCTACTTGTTACGAACGTGATGCCTATATTCATGACCATTGATATATATAGATGTCGTTATAATTACTCGCTCTTCTATCAATTTCTTGACAGTAATTTGTTCACCCACCGTAATACTTGCTATCATGAGAGAAGCCTCTAGTGAAACCTATGGCCCCCGGGTCTATTTTACATCTTATAAGTTTCCGATCTACTATTTTACAATCTTTTACTTTTCAATCTATAAACCAAAAACCCAAAAATATTTACTTTACTAGTTTATCTAACTCTATCAGATCTCACTTTTGCAAATAACGTTAAAGGAATTGACAACCCCTTTACAGCGTTGGGTGCAAGTTGTTTGTTTGTTTGTGCAGGTATTTGGCGATTTGTGTGTAATCTCCTACTGGATTGATACCTTGGTTCTCAAACTGAGGGAAATACTTATTGTACTTTTCTACATCACCCTTTCCTCTTCAAGGGAAAAACCAACACAAGCTCCAGAGGTGGCAGGAAGAATTTTTGGCGCCTTTGCTGGGGAGATCTACGCCAAGTCAAGACCTACCAAGTACCCTTCGTTAAAATCTCATCTCTTGCATTTACATTAGTTGCCACTCACCTCTTGTTTTCCTCTCCCCCACTTCTTAAACGATCTTCAAAAAGATTTGCCTTTTCTTCGCCCCTTCTTTCGTTCATCTTGTCGCTTGCTTTTTGTGTGCTTGTGTGTTGGATTGCTTGCTCAGTCACGATGGCTCAAGAAAATACCAAATTATGAGATTTTTCCAACACCAATAATATTGATTTTATTAGTACCTAATAGCTCCCGCTACTAATGTGGAATCTTAAGAAATCAATGCTGCTTTATTGAATCTAGTCATGAAAGATCAATTTTCTGTCCTTCCTAGTGAAGATGTCGCATCCCATCGAATAATTTAGTTGCTTTGTGTGATATGCAAAAGAAAAGAGATGTGGATAATGATCTTGTTAAATTAAAGCTATTCCCGTTTTCACTACGACACTACTGCGGGATGCAGCTAACGCGACACTACGATCAGACACCCTTCGACGAAACTATGTGCGATGCAATAATCGCAAATGGGGGTGTAAAAAACCGTCAAAAAGGTGCAAAACATTTGCGTTGACGGATGCATCAAACACGGTTTAGATTTTAGTTGCGTGTGCGATGCAGGGCATACAGTTTAGTTCAGTTAACTATTTGCGATGAGGATGAACAAACAAAATGCGCAGTCAGATGAAGGTATGTATGATATAGAGCATAAGATTCACTCGGATGAACTGTTTGTGATTAGGCAACACAAAAGAAACGGTCAGCTAGATCAAGGTGTGTGTGTATAAGGCATGCGGTTCACTCGGATGAACTGTTTGCGTTGAGACAAGACAACAGAAATGGTTCAATATAACAATATGTGTGTGATACGCGGCAAACAGGTGTGTAATCATAAATGTGTGCGAAGACCGATAATAACACAGATGATTGCTTCTAATAAGATGTATGTGATATGCTCTGTCTACACAACATCTATTGGCTATTGGGAGACGGTCGGTCATCCGGGTATGCCGTAAGGATGCGAAGAGGGCATTCTATAACATCAAGGACTAGCCGTTCCACCAATAGCTCATCTAAGAGAACTCTCAAGTTAATTGTGCTCAGGTTGGACCAGCCATGAGATGGGTGACCGGATTGGAAGTTGTCAAAATTTCAAAACCCACTGATGGGATGGATGAAGGTCCTTAGATCGTAAATGTCCATTAAGGACCTTCATGATACATCCCATAAGTGGGTTTTGAAAAAAAATAACACATGTTAAAGAAGGTCTACCGCATTACTTTTTGACAATGTGTGATACGTGGCATACAGTAGATTCATCCGACCTGTTTGTGATGGAATAAGCCGTGTGTGTTCTGGGGTAGAACTAACCTCAAGGTCCTTGTTTTGTTTTTGTTTTGTTTTTTCAACACGTGTTAAAGAAGGTCTACCACATTACTATTTGACAATGTGCGATATGTGGCATACAAAAGATCCATCCGACCTGTTTGTGATGGAATAAGCCGTGTGTGTTGTGGGGTGGAATTAACCTCAAGGTCCTTGTTTTGTTTGTTTTTTGTTTTTTTAACACATGTGAAAGAAGGTCTACCGCATTACTTTTTGACAATGTGCGATACATGGGATACAGTTGATCCATCGAACCTGTTTGTGATGGAATAATTCGTGTGTGTTGTGGGCAAACGTTTGCTAGTATTCAACCGTTTGCGATTGATGAATTCATCACCGACGGGTTCCCTGGTGTGGTATGTGCTCATCTGATCATCATCTACTTCTTGTGCTAGCTCGATGTTCCTTCTATGCTAAGTTTCCATTAATTGATGGCGTTTTATGAACACGCCACTTTTTCCCGCCATTTCCTCAATTGCTTCCCGCCACCCAACGATATTGCGCATAAACCTAGGCGGCAGGCGACGCACGGAGGCGACAAGCGCAACCTGTAGCACATCCACCTTTTCCCAGCATGCCAACGCACCAAAGCATCGCCTCTGCCATCAACCTCGTCGACGAGGAAAACGAGCAGGCGCCACAGCCAGTCGAGGCCGAGGCGGTCCCCGGCAACGAGATGGACGACACCGTGATGCGCGTCGTCGCCAGGGTTGAGTAGACATTTGGCGCATGGCGCTTGAGCGCCGCGGATCAAGATAGGTATGTGAGCACCGACAGGCTGCAGCCTGCCGCACAACATGATCGATGGCGCACCGCAGAGCAAGTTAGGCGCGTCCGTGCTGATAGGCTGCGGCTCGCCGCACGGCGAGACTGTTAGAGGGCCACAAAGCGAGAGGCGCGGCGCGCCGCACATCAAGAGTGGATCCATTGGCGCTTGCTTGCTGTCGACACGGCGTCGCAGCTGGGTACATGTCCTGTTAGTACCCCCATTCCTCACTAGGAGTGGGCAGAGGCCCTCGGCACCGTAATTGCACCAGAGGTCGGCCGCGTCGTACTTACATCGGACGTCCACCGCGCCGTTTGCATGGGTGGCGTTGTTCGCCTTGTACGCGGCCTGCTGAATGCCAACGCGCAGGTTTGTAGGCTTGACCGCCTCCTTGGCCTAGGTGTCCACCTGGGTGCAGTAGAGGAACATGGCCATCGCGTCCTCGAGCTAGTGATCTCCGATGAAATAGCCAACTTGGAGCTGGAGATCGCGCTCCAGATGTATCACGAGTGTGTCGACCTCTTGGACGAACGCCTGCACGAGTTCAGGCAGAGCCAAGAGCTACCGTAGGCAAGGGCTGCTGGTCATGGTCTCATGGACGCGTTTTATTTTGTTGAGTTGTTTCGACGTGGATAACTATGTATTAACAGAAATCATAGTATTGCTCTGTTAATTGCTCTGTTTCAATGTCTATACTCTATTTTTCATTCTTACATGTTCTGTTTCAATGTGTGTATATACGCTTTCCATTCTATATATCTGGATGATAACAGCTAGATTCAAATTAGTATACAAAAACAGATAGAAAATGGAATTCATAATATATATATATATATATATACATATATATATATATACATATATATATACATATATATATATATATACATATATATATATATTAATTGTTCATTAGTTCATCACAAAATATATACAATATCATCACATATGCATGATGATACTTAACTACTAGGTACAATGCATAAAATTGAAAATGAACAATACTAAAACTAATAATCACTCCTGATGCGCTGTGTCATCCCAGCGCGGAGGCAGTACTCCGCCTCCTCCGCCTCACAGTGCTTGACGTAACGATCTTCCTCTTGCTGGCGGACGAGCGCAGATGATCTTGCCATTTCGTTGGGCGCCCACCGGAGCTCCTTGTCGGTGGCACACTGGAGTTTATCGGCCCACCTCCACGCAGCGATGAGGCGCGTAGCACCTTTGGCCTTCCTCGTGAAGTACCCGTCTTCGTACACCTCCTCTGCATGACGACGCGCCCGCCGCCAAAGCTCCACCTTCTCCTTTTTCCAAGCGGCATCACGGGCTTCATAGGCCGCCTGGTACCTGGCTTTATCCTCCGCCATCTCCTTCTTCAACGCCACTTGCCTGGCTTTCTTAGCCAGCGATAGCGACTTCCACAGACAAACATTGTACTGGCCCCAAAACTAATCCAAAGTTGGTGGGTCCGGCGCAACCTCGCCCAGTGGCGCGTAGGGGTCCTCCTCGCCGCTGCTCATCGAATGAGCATCCTCGGGGGCGGCGACTCCTCGTCGGCGCGTGGGTA
The DNA here is from genome assembly GCA_902687465.1 of Secale cereale. Lineage (NCBI taxonomy): Eukaryota > Viridiplantae > Streptophyta > Magnoliopsida > Poales > Poaceae > Secale > Secale cereale. The sequence continues at coordinate 231,455,415 of LR738712.1, forward strand.
GATTGGCGGCGCCATGGCAGAGCTTTGAGAGGGAGAGGGGGGGCAAGCGAGGGGAGGATGTAGATGAGAATGCAGGCGGACGACGTGAGCAAGGTAGAATTTATTGGCGGCCGGAATCTAGATCGACGGGAACAATACACACGCCTGTCGCTGGAATTTACGAGTACTGTAGTTTGAATTACACACGATTGTCGCATTAGAATCCGTGTGTCAACATAATAGCTGACGGTTTCCAATACAGAACCGTGTATGATTAATAACCCTCGCCAATCACCTTCCAAACCTCGAGGAGCAAAATTGAGTGACAATCGTGTGGGGGCCGATTGTCTTGCCAGATCTTTGCATTTTCTTTTTTGAACACCGGATATTTATATGGCCCGAAGATTTTTTAACTCGCTAACAAGTACACAAAAATATGATTTTTCAAACCGTTATGGTTAGCCCTTGCATGTAGATATAGTTCAAATTTGAATTATGGTCATTAAATGGCAAGAAAATCACTTAAATGTCTTTATAAGGTCAAATGAAGTCAGAAAGGGTTGAAAATTGGTGATGTGGCTTTGAATGGTGCATTTTGAACACACAAAACTTATGGAGTTCAAATAAGTTCAAGTAAATGAAACCCCTTTGTAACAGATGAGTTTTCATCCGAAAGCCTGATACTTCGAAAGAGATTGTCCATTTTGTACACGAAGTGCATCTAGTGTTTGCCGTAACCCTCTCAACTTTTTAGCACATGCTATGTGGGTGAAATGATGATGCCATGCCAGCTTTCAACCATTTCAAATTTCATTTGTATTGCTTTTCAATTTTAGGGTCATTTGCCTTAAAACAGAAGTAAATGCATGAAAAATACCAAATGAAGTCAAAAAGGGTTGAAAATTGATGATGTGGCACTGAATGGTGCATTTTAAACACACAAAAATTCTAGAGTTCAAATAAGTTCAAAAAATGAAATACCTTTGTAACAAATGAGTTTTCATATGAAACCCTAATACTTCGAAAGAGATTGTTCATTTTTTACATGAAGTGCATCCAGTTTTTGTCATAACCCTCTCATCTTTTTGACACATGCTATGTGGCTCAAATGATGATACCATGCCAACTTTCAACCTTTTTGGAGTTCATTCGTAATGCTTTTCAATTTCGGCATCATTTAGCTCAAAAAAATTAGTAAGTGCATGAAAAATACCAAATGAAGTCAGAAAGGGTTGAAAATTGACGATGTGGCTCTGAATGGTGCATTTTGACCACAAATAAAGTCTAGAGTTCAAATAAGTTCACAAAAATGAAATACCTTTGTAACAGATGAGTTTTCGTATGAAACCTTGATACTTCGAAAGAGATTGTCCATTTTGTACACGAAGTGCATCTAGTTTTTGTCGTAACCCTCTCATGTTTTTAGCACATGCTATGTGGGAGAAATGATGATACCATGCTAAATTTCAACTTTATTGGAGTTCATTTGTAATGCTTTTCAATTTCAGGGTCATTTAGCTCAAAAAATTAGTAAATGCATGAAAAATATCAAATGAAGTCAGAAATGGTTGAAAATTGACGATGTGGCTCTGAATGGTGCATTTTGAACACAAAATAAGTCTAGAGTTCAAATAATTCAAAAAAAAATATGAAATCCCTTTATAAGAGATGGGTTTTCGTCCGAAACCCCGATACTTCGAAAGAGATTGTCCATTTTGTACACGAAGTGCATCCATTTTTTGTTGTAACCCTCTCAACTTTTTAGCACATGCTATGTGTGTGAAATGATGATACCATGCCAACTTTCAACCCTTTCAGAGTACATTTGTCATGCTTTTAAATTTCAGAAAATGTCAAATTTTAATAAAAAAATATCTAGAACATCACACACACTTGTTTTCTAGGAATCGTTGGCGATGAAAATATCTGGGTCTCTTTAAGTCTCCCTCCTTAAGCTTCGCCAGCTCGTCTTCTCCAGTGTCGGCAACCCCCGAATGCACGAAGCCCGATCCCATTCCCGCACCCCCTTCTTGCAAAGATGACGACTTGGAAACGCTTCATGAAGGCTCGTACGATGGTCTCGTCCCCCCGAGCGCCGCCGCCTGCGCCGAGAGCACCGCCGCCTACGCCGAGTGTGCTTCCTCATCCACATTTAGCGCGGCCGCTTCCTTCGAGAGGGCGTATGCGGCAGCCTACAGGGCAGCTGCAGCTCCTGCTGCGATGGCGGCTGCAAATGCCGAGAGCACTCGAGCTGCCGTCTGTGCCGCCAATGTCGCCCTGGCCCGGGTCGAGGCCATCCACGCAAATATCGAGGATGCACACGCCAACATATTCCAGGCCACCTCGGACTCCAGCATGAACCCATGTCTGAAAAGGCGGCGGTGGCCATGGAGCACCTGCTTCCTCATGAGGTCGCCGAGCGGGAGCTGGAGATGCAAGAGGCGGAGGATATCAAGGAGCGCTGGGAGGAGGAGTTACGCGTGGCCGAGGTCGAGGTAGAGAAGAGTCTATCCGTCGAGGAATCGGCGGTGGAGTACCAACGCGAGCTTTGGCGCAGCCCCTACTATAAGTACTACAACCTTGAGGGCGGCGCGGAGGATGAGCACGAGGACGAGGACGCAGTTGACTTTAGCAGGGGGAAGCGGAGTCCACCAATGGCGGCATGTCGCCAGGACAATTTATCGACGTCTCATCTCACACCGGCAATGCATAGGCCGGCGCGCCGGCGGATTTGTTAAAATTATGCTTACTTGGGCTTTGTTTTTAATGTTGGTCTTTTGTTAGAGCAATGTTTAGGTCAACTAGCTCTGTTTAATTACTAAAACTGCTCGATTCAGTAAGTGTGGTTTGTCTGCTGTACGCTCTTTTGTGTGCCCAAATTAGCAAGCGATGTTGAATTATGCAATGATGTACCCATGAAAATTTCCACCAAATTTGAATTATCAAACTCATCCCATGCGCGTAAAGCAGAAGAATCATTTGCGATGCACACAATCGTTCAAAGTGAATGGTCCGGCGGCACCATGCGCAACGTTTCCCTCCACATTTCCAAAACTTTGGCCTACCGCCAAAATATCTAGCCCCCCCCCCTTCCCCACCCCCTTTTCTCCCCGACCACAAGTCACATTTCCCCTGTTTCCTCCTTCCTTCCTTCCTAAGCAATAGCCGATTCCTTGCTCCCGCCGTCTCGCATCCTACTGTCGGGGTCGCCATGGTCTTCTTCAAAGACCTCTCCAGCGGTTACTCCTCCGGCAACAACTCCTTCACCACCCGGGTATGCCCCTCTTGTCTCTCTCGGGCTATGAATTGCAATGAAGGATTTTTACTTGGAGGTCGATTTGAGTCATTTCTTCCTCTTGTAGCACCCAAGGACCATTAGTGGCAGCGAATGGAGTGGGGTGGCTGAAGATCTATCTACTTGTTGTCACCATCAATATCCATGCGTGAAGCTAGTTGCGTTTGAATCTGTGGACAGTGGGAGGAAGTTTCTAGCATGTGCAGAGAAGGTTAGACCCTCTTCCATTGTTGCAAATCATTTGTTAGATGTGATTCAGACACTGTCACTGTCCCAACCCATTCATACCACACCTTCAACCAAACGCATCCTAAGACAGTGTCACAATTTGTACCTAGTATCTTAAATTGTTGCCATCTCATCAGTGGTGCCATTAGAAAATTATTTGGCACCGCTCCAGCAGTTTGTGCAGGCAACTTTGGTCCACACATCCGATCAGCCAAGCAGTAAAATAATAATCTTTATGGCACAAACGAACTGCGAATCAGAGCAACTACGTGCTCCGGAGTATGGGTCCCTGATTCTTTTCCACTGCATCGGCTTGCCAGTGCAGAGCACCGATGGGACATATAGCAGCAGTTGTCTTTACACCAGTTTTGCCATACATATTGGACGGCCTTAGTGCTATTAGTTCTATGTTACTAAATTTGTGCATGTACACACCTGTTAGTATCAATTTGCTGTCATCCAAACACTGTCGCTGTGCTATTGCAGTTATATTTACCTTCCTCATAAAATGTTCAATTTGTTATTTGTTGTACATGAGTAAGAACTTGTAGTGTTGTTGTAGTTAATTATAGCTTCTGATGTTCCAGATTTTGGTTGTTGTCTCGGTAGCAATTAACTCATTTGCACATTGATCTTTTTGAGAAGATATGTCATAATTAACATGTTTCTTCAGTTTTTCAAAATAAGCATTGGTGATTTTCTATGTTGCTATAAACCCATTTCCCCCACAATTGTTACTGATCTAGTTTTAAATATTATAGGATGAACGAAAGTGTCCTTACTTGGAGTGGGTTGATCAAGAGTGGCCAGAGTCTTTGAAGATGTGCCTAGCGAAGCTCTGGAGCATGTATGAGGAAGAGAACATATGTAGGCTTAGAGAAACTGTTGTCAACGCTGAAGAATATTTGGAGATGCGGGATAAAAAGTGGAAGGTGGAGAATGAGCTCAGATTTTTTTAAATTAGACTTTGCTAAGATGGTGTGGGCAAAGGAGGAGGCACTTTCCCAGTTGGTCCTGTGCAAAATAGGTTCTTACTAAACTGTAAGCAAAGGTGGATAAGACGAGCCTGGATGATCCCAATTAGGGAAATGAATATATTGTTCTAATATTGTTCTTATGAAGTTGAACTAACTATATGTTGTACTGTACTATTTTCATTTAGAGTACTGTGATGTTATATTATATTTATGTGCCTGATATGAAATTGGCAAACAGTTGATCGATATGAAATGTGAATTTGCATAATACTGGAATTATTAATTGTAAGCTAATAAACCTGCTAAATGTGTCATGGAACTTTGCAAACGGTTCTAGCAGTAAAAGCGCTTGTGATGGATAGCCCAATGCCACACAGTTTTGTTCATCAAATCATGTCTGATGTAGTTGATAAAAGCAAACTGTTAACCAAGGCAGAGTGTGTGATAGTTACACCTTTCACACACGAGCCTGCACATAAAACTATGTGGGATGTACATACGAACGGAAACGTTTTCCTTGGATTGACAGTGTGGGTTGTACATAAGAACGGAAATGTATTCCTTTCATTCACTGTGTGTGATATACATACGAACGGAAATGTTTTCCCTTGATTGACTGTGTGGGATGTACATAAGAATGGAAACGTATTCCTCGGATTGACTGTGTGTGATATACATACCTACGGAAATGTTTTTCTGGGATTCACCGTGTGGGATGTACATACCTACGGAAATGATTTTCTGGGAATCACCGTGTGCGATGTACATACCTACAGAAATGATTGGGTTTCGATGCCTCGCCCAATTGCACACGAGCTCATTTGGTGTCCCACGAGGGCCTATCCCCAACAATTTCTGGGTCGTGTGCGAAGGACCCCCCTATCGCCCACACCCACATGGCGACGGTTCCAAATGCCATTGTGGAAAGGGGTTAAAAACCATTTGTATAGCACCGATGTGTACCAGTGCAAGATCGGGCTAAAACTTGGTTTTCGTCTTTGCCTAAAAATAGTATTAATTCATGGAATAAGTGCAAAGATTCTTTTATTGCCAAGTATTTTCCTCCCGCTAAGATCATCTCCCTTTGGAACGTATTAAGAATTTTAAACAACTTGATCATGAGCATGTTGCACAATCTTGGGAGAGGATGAAACTTATGATAATAAATTGTCCTACGCATGGCTTGAATTTATGGATGACTATACAAAAAATTTATGTCGGATTAAACTTTGCTTCTAGAAATCTTTTAGATTCGGCCGCGCGGGGTACTTTTATGGAAATCACTTTATGAGAAGCTACTAAACTCCTAGATAATATAATGGTTAATTATTCTCAGTGGCATGCCGAAAGATCTTCCACTAGTAAAAAAGTGCATCCTATTGAAGAGATTAATGTTTTGAGTGGAAAGATGGATGAACTTATGAAATTATTTGATAGCAAGGGTACAAATATTGATCCTAATAATATGCCTTTGTCCACTTTGATTGAGAATAATGATGAATCTATATATGTAAATTTGGTTGGTAGGAACAATTTTGGTAACAATGCTTATAGAGGAAACTTTAATCCTAGGCCTTTTCCTAGTAATTCCTCTAATAATTATGGTAATTCCTACAACAATTTTTATGGAAATTATAATAATATGCCCTCTGATTTTTAGAGTAGTATTAAAGAATTTATGAGTGCTCAAAAGAATTTTAATGCTATGATTGAAGAAAAATTGCTGAAGATTGATGATTTGGCTAGGAGTGTGGATAGAATTTCTCTTGATGTTGATTCTTTGAATATTAGATCTATCCCACCAAAGCATGATATCAATGAGTCTCTCAAAGTTCTGAGAAATTCCATTGCTGACTGCAAAGAAAGAACCGCTAAGATGTGTGCTAAAAACGATTGGTTTATAAAACATGTTCTTCTAGTTCCCGTGAAAATAATGATGAAGATCTTAAAGTGATTGATGTGACACCTACTGAATCTTTGTTTTTCAAAATAAATCTTGATAAAGATGGGAATGGAGATGAGTCTACTTTAGTTAAGAGGTGTCCCAATAATTCGGAGGTTTTAGATCTTGATGCAAAAATTGATAAAAGTGGAATTGAAGAGGTCAAAACTTTAAGTAGCAATGAACCCACGAGATTGGATATCATGGAATTTAATTATGATAATTGTTCTTTAATAGATTGTATTTCCTTGTTACAATCCATATTGAATTCTTCTCTTGCTTATGATCAACATAAAGCTTTTACCAAACATATCGTTGATACTATGATGCAATATTTTGAAGAAAATCTTGAATTAGAAGTTTCTATCCCTAGAAAAATTTATGATGAGTGGGAACCTACTATAAATATTAGGATTAAAGATTATGAGTGCCATGATTTGTGTGATTTGGGTGCTAGCGTTTCTACAATTCCAAAAACTTTATGTGATGTGCTAGGTTTCCATGAAATTGATGAGTGTTCTTTAAATTTGCATCTTGTGGATTCCACAATTAAAAAATATATGGGAAGGATTAATGATGTTCTTATAGTTGCAAATAGGAATTATGTGCCCATAGATTTCATTGTTCTTGATATAGATTGCAATCCTACATGTCCTATTAATCTTGGTAGACCTTTCCTTAGAACAATTGGTGCAATTATTGATATGAAAGAAGGAAACATTAGATTTGAATTCCCATTAAGGAAAGGCATGGAACACTTCCCAAGGAAGAAAAATAAATTGCCTTATGAATCTATTATAAGAGTTACCTATGGACTGTATTCCAAAGATGATAATACCTAGATCTATTTGTGTTTTATGCCTAGCTAAGGGCGTTAAACTATAGCGCTTGTTGGGAGGCAACTCAATTTTATTTTATTTTATTTTTTACTTTTTAGTTCTGTTTTTTAGGTTTTACACATTATTGCTTTTGTAGTAATTGTGTTTTGCTGTTTTAATTAGTGTATGAGCCAAGTGAGACCTTTGGGATGGCTAATGGTGATCGTTGATTTGATTTTGCATAAAAACAGAAACTTTTGCGCCCAATGCATAAAATTCAATAATTCCCCATGTCTTCCTACTTTTCCAGAATTTTTTGAGTTACAGAAGTATGCAAAGTTTTCAGATTGTTAGAGACTATTCTGTTTTTGACAGATTCTATTTTCTATGTGTTGTTTGCTTATTTTGATGCATCTATAGCTAGTATCGGGGGGTACGAACTATGGAGAAGTTTGAATACAGTAGATATTACACCAATATAAAATTAGAATAAGATCACAACAGTACCTTGAGTGGTTATTTGCTTTGTTTTACTAACAGAACTCACGAGATTTTCTGTTGAGTTTTGTGTTGTGATGTTTTCAAGTTTTGGGTAAGGATTTGATGGACTATGATTTGTTTCTTTGGATGAATTGGAAGTATATTATCTCTTATTCATGCTCATGTAATATTCATGCTTGTTATAATAGTTTTGCTTGATGTTATGTGCCTCCAAAGCAGCAACATATTGTTCCTGGTTGCATGTCCAGTAATTTTCACCAAGTCTGAAAACCTGTTAACTTACTGAATCTTGCCATGCTATTTTAATTGAGTTCCAACAAGTTTTTTTTGGATGTGCTCTGAGTTCATAATTGTAGAGAATCATGTCTACTTCACATCCATGCATTTTGTAATCATGTTTGGGTGTTGTAGCATATTTAAACCTTGCTCCAAAGATGACATGTTGTTGTTAACTTCAATTTTGCTTGCCATTTGCAAACTATGCATCCGATTCTGATGATCCTTATATCGATTTCGACCGAAATCTTTCAATAAATCTAGAGGCATGCTTGGTTTGCCAAGAACTTGTCCATATCCGTCATGCCTTCACATGTCCTTCCTGGCTTCATCTCCTTTCATACTGGTACCTCTATAGCATCATACTTGCATCTCTCTTGCATAGCATGTGTTCTTTTCATGTCAAGTGTGTTTATTTGGATGCTTGTTTATGTTTAGGTAGAACTGGGAGACGATTCCGAGTCTGAGGTTGAGACAGCCGCTGAGTACGATTACGAAGAGCAAGGTCCCGATAACACCAAAGACCTAACAGGCATGATGACCATTCCTTGATATCACCTCTATTGTTGCTATGCTAAATGCCTCGCTCTATTGCTTTGTCGTGATATCTATCCTTTTGCATGCTAGCCCCCACCTTGCCATGAAACATCTAACTACCCACCTAGCAAACCATTGTTTACCTAAGTTACGCTTTTGCTCAAGCCCACTCTTATAGTGTTGCTAGTTGCAGGTGAAGATGAAGTTTGCTCCATGTTGGAAGGGATATTTGGGAGTAACACAATATCTATTAATTACATTAATGCACCCATACACATGGCAATGGGTGGAAGGCTTGGCCATTTGCTCGGTGTTTTGTTCCACTCAAGCCGCCTTAAGAACAGATAAACCGGTGTTATGTTCCTTGATTTGTGTTCCTAGAGCGGTAGGGGTTTATGGGCCCCCCTTGATAGTTCGATTTGAAAAAAATTCCTCCAGCAAGGCCCAACTTTGGTTTCACCATTTGCCTAATAACTAAAAACTTCCATAGGGACCGGCTAGCACCCGAGGACTCTAAATCAACCCCCGGGCCAGTGCTCCTCATGAGTGTTAGTCCAAAGCTGTCAACTGCCGGTGATCGCCAAGGGAAACTCTGGTATTTTGGCATACCGGAAGTTTGGACAATCGTATTGTGGCCTGAGATGAGATACGCGCGGCTCCTATCAGGGTCTCGGCACATCGGGAGGTATTGTTGGACTTGTTTTACCATTGCTGAAATATCTTTTACATCGGGATTCCGAGTCTGATCGGGTAGTCCCTAAGATAAGGGTTTTTTACCTCTGTTGATCGTGAGAGCTTGTGATGGGCTAAGATGGGACACCCCTGCAGGGTTATGATCTCACGAAAGTTGTGCCCGCGGTTATGTGGTGGATTGGAATTTGCTAATATCCGGTTGTAGATAACTTGACACAAAACCTCAAAGATAATACACTACCGTGTGAGTAGTCATGATGGTCTCTTTTCGAGGGAGTTCGGGAAGAGAACACGGCTGGGTTATGAATGACTCGTAGGTAGACAGGATCATCTAGTGATCATGATTTAGCTCACGACCGATGGCTTTCACTTCTATTCTCGCTCTGTTGATACGTAAGCTAGCCAACTCATCTATGCTTAGCGCTTGCAGCAGCCCACTTATACACTTCCTCCCTACCCAAAGGCTTTGATAGTTTTCATACCCGAGAATGGGATTGTTGAGTCCTCGTGACTCACAGTTTACTACAAACACAGGTGCAGTTACAACCAAGTACGATTCAAGTGATAGCCAGGAACTCAAGTGAGAGTTCGATTAGGAATGTGGGCGAATGTATGTGACATATCCCGACGATCAGTAGTGGTTCCTACTAGGGCCGATCGGGCATAGTGGGTGGTTATCTTGTTTTTATTTGGATTTGACTGTAGCCGAACCATGATTGTACTTGGATGAATGTATGACTTATTTATGCATTGTGTGAAGTGGCGATTGTAAGCCAACTATGTATTTTTTTTTCTTTATTCTTGTACATGGGAATGTGTAAAGATGACCATCTTGCGATCATACCAAAATGCGAGTATGCCTCTAAGTAGTGCCTTGACACATTCGCATCTTGGGCGTTACAAGTTGGTAATCAGAGCCTTCCCCTACCTAGGAGCCCCTGCTTGATCGAACCGACGCCGATGTTGAGTCTATAATTTTAAAAAAAAATGAGTCTGAGGATTATATATATCGGAGAGTATGAATTATTTTTCTCCTTATCCCCTTCATCGCTTTGGTGAGGACTCCTGACGTAGAATTTTGACTTCCTACCCTCTTTTCCACTTTTTTTTTTGGATCACGCGGGTATTGTTGGGATCGTTTCGATATCTTTGTGACGAGAACATTGTTCTTGGTGCATCCTGTCATTTAGGGGTTGTGGCAGTGTCCCCGGGAGTTGAGCTCCGAGGTGTTGTCGTCACAATTGTATCATTGCAGTTCTGGAATACCAGAGGTGGCCGATATCCAAAATGCTTATATGCATGTCTGGTCGTGAGATAACCCCGACGTCACCCAGTACTGGGGGGGATAGTTCGAGAGTATTGCCGCAGCTAGTATAGCGGATGATTTTCGAAGGTCTGACCAAAACAGTTTCCTAAGATGCCTGCTTATGTGTTGACAGATGGACACAGCTGGATGTAGGATTTGCTAGTTGTGTGTTATACGGTGCTTCCCCTGTATCCCCAATACGAATTGCATAATCAGAAACCTTCAGGAATTAATAGGTGGGAATTCAAGTAGCTCTTAGGAAATCTTCCAACGGATGCCTGATATGAGGTTGGGGTTCAATGTCTAGTGGTTCGCTTGTCACGGTCGATTTTACACTGGGGGTTGCATCTTAATGAATCCTTGGCTATGCTGATTCGGGGATGAAATGTCCTTTGAAACATCGTGCCCGGGGGGGCTCATCACGTAAATTTTGGACGAAACCTCTATCATGTATTTGTTCCAGTTGTTACCTTGTTGGTTTATTCTTCAATGTAATGCCCAGGATGGGACTATATCTCCTACGTGTCGAGGCACGACTTAGAGACATAACCCCATGCTGGAATGATCGCAAGTCTGGTATCTTTGCACAACTCATGTAAAAGATGGGGATGGAAAACATAAAATAGTTGGCTTACACTCGCCACGTCACACAAATACAATACATGTCTCAATCATCATTCAATAAAACATCACAGCCCTCTAAGGGTAAAATCCAAATGACAAGATACCAAACATAATTTAAAACCACAGGTCGGATCGAATCCTAGTAGAAGTCTCCACTACTGATCATCAGGATAACGAACATAGTATCGACTACGCTCCTCGTCATACTCCCAGTCTAGCTCGGTGCCATCACCTGGATAGCTCACCATCGGACCTGCATCTGGTGTGGTGAAGTAACTGTGAGCCACAGAGGACTCAGCAATCCCGTTCCCGGGTAACAAGACTATTTAAGCCTTGGGTGAGGATAAGGCTGAAGAAAAGAATAAGTGTCTGCAGCAGCAACTAGCACTAGCTTACGTGAAAGAGTGCGAGAAGAGAAGTGCCTCGGTCGAGAGATGATCACGAAGTGATCCTAGCTAAAGCTCAATAAACATAACCCCACCGTGTTCAACTCCCGAATCCCTATTCGGAAATTGACAGTCACGGTACACACGATGGTAGTGTATTGGAACAATGTGTCAAGTTATCTACAACCGGATATTAACAAGCTCCCACCTGCCACATAACCGCGGGCACGGCTTTCGAAAGTTCATAACCCTGTAGGGGTGTTCCAACTTGGCCCATTACAAGCCCACGATCCGCGGAGTCGCAACTCCAAGGTGGGAAGACCCGAGTATTCTCGGAATCCCGTGCTCAAGATAGTCCGAACTAAGGTAAGGCTAATCCAGCAAATCCTCTCGGCGTGTCGACACCCTGATAGTAGCCGCGCGTATCTAGTCTCAGGACACGTCCGGATGGGTGATGCTACAGGTGTATGCCAGATACCTCGGGTTTCCCCAAGGCGGCCCCGTAGGACCCCCATTTCGGACCAACACTCATGTGGAGCACTGGCCCGGGGTTGTTGATTAAGAAATAGGATTAATTACTCCCTATGCAAGTTTATTTAGTTATTAGTAAAATAGTACCAATGTTGGGACTTGCTGGAAAAGACTTAGCACTTAGCGGTTTATCGAGGGGGTCCCATACACCCCAACCGTGTTAGGAACGCATAATCAAGGAACATAACACCGGTTTAAACGGTTCCTAACGGCATGAGTGGAACAAATCACCAAGCAAAAGGCTTAGCCTTCCACCCTTGCCAATATATAGATGATTTCATTTAGAAATTATATAGTGTGATATAACCCAACAAACTTCAACATGAAGCAAGCATCTTCAATCTTCACCTGCAACAAGCAATGCTATAAGAGGGGCTGAGAGAAGCGTACTTAGCCATTCAACGGTTTGCATAGGTAGGGTGGTTAAACATGGTCATGGTTACAAGTAGGAGGCTGACAGGAAGAACATGGGCATCAAGGCAAAACTATAGAGCGATACTCTAGCAATAGGCAAAGATAGTAATGTTATCGGGGTTCGGTCATCTTGCCTGAAGAGTAGTCGTTCGGATCGTAAGAAGGGTCCTCGTGCTCAAACTCGTTGGTAACCTCGTGCTCGTACTCGTACTCGGTCTCAGCTTCCGGCTCTAAACAATACAATCACACAAGGCACAAATCAACAAGATGCAATGCGCACACCAAAATGATGGATGCATGATGGATGCACTAAGGAAGCACACGGAGCACGGAAAAATAGCACTCATGCAAAACACTTCAAAACATGATAACAATAGGAGATTATGAATCTACACGGAAAATCAATCAAGTTTCATATAAGACTCGCTGCAAACGGAGCTACGGGCTAAAAGTTATGCCCGAAACAAGAAACATGCGAAAGCTGAAAATTACAGCAACATAGCAACTTCGAAACACTAGAAAAATAAGCTACAGCACTCAAACACCATGGCAAAGAACATGAACATAAACTAGACATATCCTACAGCAAATAAGTCCAAAGGTGCACCCCCAAAGGAGCCACGGATCAATAGCAACAAGCTTGGACATATTGAACTTGACAACAAAATCCTGACAGCAGAATTTTATTGAAACTTTGGAGCAAAAGTTAAATATGCTACAGCCACTTAAATAAGCATGTGAGAACATGAATGGAAATCCAACAATATATACTACAAGTAACCATCAAGAGACACTCCAAAACTATCATGGTTTGTCCTAGAACAGCACGCAAACATGGCATCGGAACATTACAGATTCCAGACTTAGTGAAATTTCACTAAGTGTTAAAACAGCAGTTTCATCATGGCATCTATAAGAGCAAGTTTAAGTCACCTCAAAACTAAACATGGCAAGTGGTAAGCAGCACATCAAAGTACACATGATGGTGATTCCGAAACACACAACCATGCATCATGGAGATAAACACAACGATAGCTATGAGCTCAACAAGATGGCATTTCATAACAAGTGAAACAACATCACAGCCACATGGCACTTTGCAACGAAGATATACATGGCAGGAATAAATCTATCATGCAACCTAACACAAACAAAATGTAGAGCATGGCAAGACGAACACGTGGACATGTCATTTGCATCAATCGGGCAAACGAGCTAAAAGATATCACTATGCCAAGATGGCATAAAAACAACACAAAGCAGCAGTTTATAACGGGATGCACTCTTGCAACAGGAAAATAAGCATCTAGATGATCTCAAACATGCATGGCACAATGGAATGAAACGTAGTGCTGGTCACCACGAACGTCTGGACATGTCATTTGCGCAAAACGGATCACTACACAAAAAGATATCGCAGTTAGAAAACAGCATCAGCACACATCAAAAACATAGGGACTTAGGATAAAATAGGCAACCTCCTCAAAGTCAAAACGGCTCGAACTGGTCAACGCGGGCGGCGGATCCGGGCGCGGGTCGGATCTCGCGGATCGGGCCCGACCCACCAGGCCGGCGGATCTGAAGCGGGCGGAGTGGCGCTAGCGGGGCGGATCCTCACGGTTAACGTGCTTCGGCCCGTTGGGAGTCTCCAGGGAGATCGGGATCGGGCGAGCGGCGGTCTCCCCGACCCTCGATGCGGCGACGGTGGAAGATCCCCGAGCGGGGGGGCTCGGCCTGCTGACTCCCGTCGGCCCAGGCGGGAGGGCCCAGGCGGCGGCTTCGGCTTGGCGAGCGAAGGGAGGCCTCGGCCCAGCGGGAGGCGGGGCGCTGGGCCAGGCGGCTCGGTCAACAGGGAGAGGCCCAGGTGGATCCTCATATCCGACCGGGCGGATCGGAACCCTCGAGGAGCGGCGGCGGGTTCGTTGCGGGCAGAGAAGGAGAAACCGGCGGCGGTGGTTGGCGCCGGCCGGTGTGGTGAGGGCGGCGGGGTGCGCCGGTGGTGGCCGGAGATGAGGGGCGCCGCGGTGAGGCGAGGAGAGGGCGATGGTGAGGTGGAGAGGGCGGTGGAGAGGTGAAGGAGCTCCGGTGAGGTGTGGTGAGGAGGATTCCGGCGAGATTTCCGGCGAAACTCCGGCGAGATGGCTGGCTGGAGGAAGGGGATGAAGTGGGGGCTAGGGTTTCCTTAATTTGGGGCAAAATTTGGGGGAGTGGACAAATGTATAGGCACAAGTAGCTAGGGTTGTCCAAATGGAGTGCGGTTTTCGGGCACAGGATCAGATTTGGATGGCCTAGATGATAGAAGTGGTTAGGAGTGGTTTGGTGGGCTGTTGGAGGGGTGTCTTGGGCCACAAAGTGGAGGCACTTTGAGCCCACACGAATAACTGTTGGGGGAGCAAACGACTCGAAACGGGACGAGATTTGACAGGCGGGTTACATACACCAAAACAACAACACACGACAAGTCTCGTGCCAAACCGGTAACGTTACACGGCCAAACACCAAAGTAGGCATACGGGACGCCACGGACACGTGAGGGAGCTCCAGAACGCGAAACGGACAACGGGAAGGAACGCGTGGAACCGGATGCAAACGACAACACAAATGCAATGCGATGCACATGACTATATGATATGAATGAATGCCACACACGCACACAACAAAACGACGAAAACCCGAAAAGACAAAGAACCCGGAAGGGAATAGATGAAGCCGGATATATATTATATGCCCAAAAGGGAAAGTATTACATCCGGGGCATTACAAACTCTCCTCTACTACAAAAAGATCTCGTCCCGAGATCTAGGACTGGAAAAAGGAAGGGTACTCGGAACGAAGATGATCTTCTCGTTCCCACGTAGCTTCTCGGTCGGTATGATGTGACCACTTGACTTTCAAGAATTTGATGGACTTGTTGCGGGTCTTGCGCTCGGTTTCTTCGAGAATAGCAACGGGATGCTCTCGGTAAGATAGGTCTTGTTGAAGATCAATCTCTTCAAACGGAATCATGCGCTCAGGTGCCTTGAAGCATTTGCGGAGTTGAGACACATGGAACACATCATGAACATTGGCGAAGTTGGAAGGGAGCTCAAGTTGATAGGCTAGATCACCTCTTTTGCCAAGAATCTTGAAAGGCCCGACGTATCTAGGAGCAAGCTTTCCTTTGATACCGAATCTTTGGGTGCCTTTCATTGGAGAAACACGGAGATAGACATGATCACCAATGTTGAAAGCCAAATCACGATGCTTGCCGTCATAGTAGCTCTTCTGACGAGACTGAGCGGCTTGAGATTCTCACGTATGACTTTGCACATTTCTTCGGCTTCTGAGATCAAGTCATTGCCAAGAAGTTGACGTTCGCCTGTTTCAAACCAGTTGAGAGGGGTACGGCACTTTCTGCCATAGAGGATTTCAAACGGTGCTTTGCCTGCACTTGCTTGAAAGTTGTTGTTGTAAGAGAACTCGGCAAATGGAAGGAAGTCTTCCCATTTCATGTCGAAAGATATGACACAGGCTCTGAGCATGTCTTCTAGAATCTGATTCACTCGCTCGACTTGACCACTAGTCTGAGGGTGAAATGCAGTGCTGAACCTGATCTTAGTGCCCATGGCGGACTGAAAGGAGTCCCAGAACTTGGATGTGAACAAACTTCCACGGTCTGAGGATATAACTTGAGGAATGCCATGTAAGGACACAATTCTGGAAGTGTACAGCTCTGCCAATTGAGCTGCATTGATGGATTCTTTGACTGGAAGGAAGTGAGCGACTTTGGTAAGCTTGTCAATCACCACGAAGATAGAATCATTCCCTCTTTTGGACTTAGGAAAGCCAGTGACGAAATCCATTTCAATGTGGTCGAATTTCCACTCGGGAATAGGAAGAGGTTGGAGAAGACCGGCTGGACGTTGATGTTCTGCTTTCACTCTCCTACAAACATCACATTCATTCACGAATTGGGCAATCTCCCTTTTCATGCGTGTCCACCAGTAAGATTGCTTGAGGTCTTGGTACATCTTGGAACTGCCAGGATGAATGGAAAGGAGAGAATCATGTGCTTCTTCCATTATGAGCTTCCTGAGATCACCTTTGGGAACAACAAGTCTGTCCTCGAAGAACAAGGTATCTCTCTCATCAACACGAAAGCACTTGTATTTAGGAGTGCCCTTTGCAATACCATGTTTCACCTTCTGCACCATGGCATCACTGAGTTGGGCCTCACGGACCTGATCTTCCAAGGTAGGAGAAATTTGAAGATTTGCAAGAAAACCCTGCGGAACAACTTGGAGGTTGAGTCTCCTGAATGCTTCACAAAGCTCAGGCTGGAACGGCTTGATAAGAAGGCTGTTGCAATATGCCTTTCTGCTCGAAGCATCTGCAATCACATTTGCCTTGCCAGGAGTGTATTCGATGCTGGGATCATACTCTTGGATCATTTCAACCAAACGAGTCTGGCGGAGGTTCAGATTCGGCTGTGTGAAGATGTACTTCAAGCTCTTGTGATCAGTGAAGATGTCGACTGTTCTGCCCAACAACAGATGTCTCCACGTAATCAACGCATGTACCACAGCTGCTAGTTCAAGATCATGTGTGGGATAGTTCTTCTCACTTGGCTTCAGCTGACGAGAAGTGTATGCCACAATTCTCTTATCTTGCATAAGCACACCACCAAGACCTTGAAGAGAAGCATCACAGAATACTTCATAGGGCTTGGACTCATCTGGAGGAGTAAGAACTGGAGCAGAGACGAGCTTTTCTTTGAGAGTTTTGAATGCCACTTCACACTCTAGAGACCAAAAGTATTTGACATTCTTCTGAAGCAAGTTGGAGAGAGGCTTGGCAATCTTGGAGAAGTTCTCAACGAACCTTCTGCAATAGCTGGCAAGACCCAGAAAACTTCGGAGTTGCTTGACGTTTTGAGGAGCTTCCCAGTTGACAATTGCTTCAAATTTCTCGGGATTTACCGCAATACCGTCAGCTGAGATGATATGGCCCAGGTACAAAACCTTATCGAGCCAAAATTCGCACTTGGAGAACTTGGCATAGAACTTATGCTCACGTAGTCGAACAAGAACCAGACGTAAGTGCTTTTCATGATCTTCTTCATTCTTGGAAAACACCAGAATATCATCCAGATACACAAGCACAAACTCGCCAGTGTAGGGGTTGAAGATGTAGTGCATCATTCTCGAGAAGGTAGGAGGAGCATTGGCGACACCAAAGGACATGACGGTATACTCGTATGAACCGAAACTCGTTCTGAAGGCAGTCTTGGGAATGTCTTTCTCGCGAATGCGAATTTGGTGGTAGCCCATTCGGAGATCGAGCCTAGAGAACACTTTAGCTCCTTTGAGCTGCTCGAAGAGTTCGTTGATGTTGGGGAGCGGATACTTGTTCTTTACTGTCTTCTTGTTCAATGGCCGGTAATCAATGCAGAGACGCTCCGTGCCATCCTTCTTCTTGACAAATAAGACACCACAGCCCCAAGGAGACGTACTAGGCCTGATGAGACCCATACGCTCCTGTACATCAAGCTGCCTCTTCAACTCCTTCAATTCATCAGGAGAGAGCTTGTACGGACGCCGGCATGCTGGCTCAGTACCCGGCTCGAGTTCAATTACGAATTCCACCTGACGGTGTGGAGGCATGCCTGGAAGTTCTTCAGGAAAGACGTCTTGATATTTGTTCACCACCGGAATTTGAGATATGGCATTAATTTCGCCCTTATCATTGAGAGAGAAAAGCCTGATAGTGTTATCCTTGGAGGCAAAGAGAATCACATCTTCATCCGGATGAGTCATCTTGACTTCCTTCTGTGCACAATCAATGTGAGCATCATGCTGGGAAAGCCAATCCATCCCGAGGATGAGGTCAATGTCGGAATTACCAAGAACCACCGGATTAGCCAGAAAGCGATAATCACCCATGCGAATGGACACATTCGGAGCATATATACTGGAATGCATTCGTCTCCCCGGAGAAACAACTGATAACTCCCTTGGCAAACTTTTGATGTCCACATTATACTTGGATGCAAATGGTTGAGACATGAAAGAGCATGAAGCACCCGAATCAAATAACCCTTTAGCAGGAAAAGAGTTCACTGGAAGGTTACCCAAAATGACATCAGAAGAATTCTCCGCTTGCGCTCCACTCATCAGATTGACCCTTGCTGCCTTTGGATCATGCTTGACAATAGCTGAACTGACAGGCGGAGGAGGTGGAAGACGCTTTGGGTTCGGACATCTGTTGGCATAGTGACCCTTCTGGCCACACTTGTTGCACACCACTTCTGAGAGAGGACGGAAATGAGAACCACTTGACTTGGAGCCTTGAGACTGAAACTGGTTCTTCGACTGGTTGCTCGGGTTGGGTGGGTGGGAGAAACCACGTCCACTAGAGTTCGTGTTGCTGTTGGAGTTGTTGTAGGGAGCTCGAATCACTAGAGGAGGAGGAAGCCAAAATTTCTGTTGTTTCGAGACCATCTGAGACGATGAGGAGGAGTGAACGACATCTCGAATCCTCTTTTTAGAAGCCTCCATCTTAAGCTGAGCTGCCTCTTGTTTCAAAGCCATATTATAGAATTTGTCGAATTCATCGGGCTCGAACAAGGTGAGAGCAAGTTGAAGTTCATCTTTGAGACCTCCACGGAACTGGTAGATTTTGCTCTTGGCGTCAGGAATATCTTGCTTAGCATAGCGGGCGAGGTTTTGGAACTTGACATTATACTGGTAGACTGTCATAGAGCCCTGCTTCTAGTTGCGGAATTGCTCATGCATACCCTCGATGACACTTGTTGGAATGTGATGAGAGCGAAAGTCCTTGCAGAAATCCTCCCAAGAGATCACATGACTTGGCCTGGAGTCTTTGTACTGCTGCCACCAGTCAGCTGCTTGGTCTTTGAGTTGGAAGGCTGCAAACTTCACATAATCCTCTTCTCTTACGTTACTGCACTCAAAATGCTTCTTTATGTCGGTTAACCAATCTTCAGCATCAAGAGGGTCGACACAGTAACTGAAAGCTTTTGGATTATTGGCCAAGAACTGGTTGAGAGTAGCATGGTGCTGCTGGTTGAAGAAGTTGCCTTGATTCCCTGGAACACCCTGATTAGCTTGATTAGCTTGCATCTACTGCATCATCTGCATCAACATCTGGGTGTTCTGAGCTGTAGTCTGCATAATCGCTCTCCAAGCCTCAGACGGAGGAGGAGGGGAAGGAGGACGATCTGGGACCTCTTCACCCTCTGGGTTAGTGTTGGGAACCCTTTTCGGAGCCATCCTGAAAGAGATGACCACGAATCAGCAATTGATTGACAGAAGGTATAGCTGAATCAATGGAATGAATTGCAACAAGTCTTCACAATAATCATTCGAACAATAGGAACGAATGAAATCATTCGAACAAGAGGAACGAATGAAATTCTCAGTTAAATGATAACATCAATCTTCACGAGAAGCCACATCGGGGACAAAAGGTAAATAAAAAAACAACAAGGTACGGATGGAAACAAACACAAGATAGGAGCTTCGTTCTAACATCTTTGTGCTGAAAGCATATGAACGCGTTACGAAAGGGTTTTGCAATCCCCGGATCAGCATAGCCAAGGACCCTTTAAGATGCAACTCCCGATCGGAACATCGGTCATAATACCACTTCACTCAATGTAGAACCTCGAACTCGCTAACCTGCATTCGTTGGAAGAATGCCTACGATCTACTGTATAAACCCACCTATGAATTTCCGAAAGATTCCAGTTATGCAATCAGTTGTTGGGGATACAGGGGAAGCACCGCGCAATCAACTCTAAACCTACATCCAGCTGTATCCATCCTCCAACACATAACCAGTCTTTCTCGGAAACTGTCTACCTCGGACCTTCGAAAAGCATCCACTATAACAAGCTATGGCAATACTCCCGAACTACCTCCCCAGTACTGGGTGATGTCGGGGTTATCTTGCCACTAACCGTATAGGAGAGATTTTCGATGTCGGCCGTCTTAAGTATTTAGTACTGCCACGATATGCTTGTGACGACAATACCCCGAAGCTCAACTCCCCGGGATACTGCCACAACCCCTAATGTCAGGAGGCATCGAGAACAATATTCTCGTCACAGGAACATCGAAACAATCCCAGAATACTCGCGAGATTCCTAAAAAAAATTTGGTGCAATTTTTGAAAGTAGAAGAGACAAGAATAGTCGTCAGGAGTCCTCACCAGAGAGAAAGGGGATGAGAAGCAAAGAAATCCTACTCTCCGATATAATATAGGACTCAAAATATTTTCAGTGTGTGCCTAGACTCGACCGTCAACGATTCGATCAATCAGTGGGGGCTCCTAGGTCGGAGAAGGCTCTGAATACCAACTTGTAATGCCCAGGATGGGACTATATCTCCTACGTGTCGAGGCACGACTTAGAGACATAACCCCATGCTGGAATGATCGCAAGTCTGGTATCTTTGCACAACTCATGTAAAAGATGGGGATGGAAAACATAAAATAGTTGGCTTACACTCGCCACGTCACACAAATACAATACATGTCTCAATCATCATTCAATAAAACATCACAGCCCTCTAAGGGTAAAATCCAAATGACAAGATACCAAACATAATTTAAAACCACAGGTCGGATCGAATCCTAGTAGAAGTCTCCACTACTGATCATCAGGATAACGAACATAGTATCGACTACGCTCCTCGTCATACTCCCAGTCTAGCTCGGTGCCATCACCTAGATAGCTCACCATCGGACCTGCATCTGGTGTGGTGAAGTAACTGTGAGCCACAGAGGACTCAGCAATCCCGTTCCCGGGTAACAAGACTATTTAAGCCTTGGGTGAGGATAAGGCTGAAGAAAAGAATAAGTGTCTGCAGCAGCAACTAGCACTAGCTTACGTGAAAGAGTGCGAGAAGAGAAGTGCCTTGGTCGAGAGATGATCACGAAGTGATCCTAGCTAAAGCTCAACAAACATAACCCCACCGTGTTCAACTCTCGAATCCCTATTCGGAAATTGATAGTCACGGTACACACGCTGGTAGTGTATTGGAACAATGTGTCAAGTTATCTACAACCGGATGTTAACAAGCTCCCATCTGCCACATAACAGCGGGCACGGCTTTCGAAAGTTCATAACTCTGCAGGGGTGTTCCAACTTGGCCCATTACAAGCCCACGATCCGCGGAGTCGCAACTCCAAGGTGGGAAGACCCGAGTATTCTCGGAATCCCGTGCTCAAGATACTCCGAACTAAGGTAAGGCTAATCCAGCAAATCCTCCCAGCGTGTCGACACCCTGATAGTAGCCGCGCGTATCTAGTCTCAGGACACGTCCGGATGGGTGATGCTACAGGTGTATGCCAGATACCTCGGGTTTCCCCAAGGCGGCCCCGCAGGACCCCCATTTCGGACCAACACTCATGTGGAGCACTGGCCCGGGGTTGTTGATTAAGAAAGAGGGTTAATTACTCCCTATGCAAGTTTATTTAGTTATTAGGTAAATAGTACCAATGTTGGGACTTGCTGGAAAAGACTTAGCACTTAGCGGTTTATCGAGGGGGTCCCATACACCCCAACCGTGTTAGGAACGCATAATCAAGGAACATAACACCGGTTTAAATGGTTCCTAACGGCATGAGTGGAACAAATCACCAAGCAAAAGGCTTATCCTTCCACCCTTGCCAATATATAGATGATTTCATTTAGCAATTATATAGTGTGATATAACCCAACAAACTTCAACATGACGCAAGCATCTTCAATCTTCACCAGCAACTAGCAATGCTATAAGAGGGGCTGAGCGAAGCGTACTTAGCCATTCAACGGTTTGCATAGGTAGGGTGGTTAAACATGGTCATGGTTACAAGTAGGAGGCTGACAGGAAGAACATGGGCATCGAGGCAAAACTATAGAGCGATACTCTAGCAATAGGCAAAGATAGTAATGTTATCGGGGTTCGGTCATCTTGCCTGAAGAGTAGTCGTTCGGATCGTAAGAAGGGTCCTCGTGCTCAACCTCGTTGGTAACCTCGTGCTCGTACTCGTACTCGGTCTCAGCTTCCGGCTCTAAACAATACAATCACACAAGGCACGAATCAACAAGATGCAATGCGCACACCAAAATGATGGATGCATGATGGATGCACTAAGGAAGCACACGGAGCACGGAAAAATAGCACTCAAGCAAAACACTTCAAAACATGATAATAATAGAGGATTATGAATCTACACGGAAAATCAATCAAGTTTCATATAAGACTCGCTGCAAACAGAGCTACGGGCTAAAAGTTATGCTCGAAACAAGAAACATGCGAAAGCTGAAAATTACAGCAACATAGCAACTTCGGAGCACTAGAAAAATAAGCTACAGCACTCAAACACCATGGCAAAGAGCATGAACATAAACTAGACATATCCTATAGAAAATAAGTCCAAAGGTGCACCCCCAAAGGAGCCACGGATCAATAGCAACAAGCTTGGACATATTGAACTTGACAACAAAATCCTGACAGCAGAATTTTATTGAAACTTTGGAGCAAAAGTTAAATATGCTACAGCCACTTAAATAAGCATGTCAGAATATGAATGGAAATCCAACAATATATACTACAAGGAACCATCAAGAGACACTCCAAAACTATCATGGTTTGTCCTAGAACAGCACGCAAACATGGCATCGGAACATTACAGATTCCAGACTTAGTGAAATTTCACTAAGTGTTAAAACAGCAGTTTCATCATGGCATCTATAAGAGCAAGTTTAAGTCACCTCAAAACTAAACCTGTCAAGTGGTAAGCACCACATCAAAGTACATATGATGGTGATTCCGAAACACACAAGCATGCATCATGGAGATAAACACAACGATAGCTATGAGCTCAACAAGATGGCATTTCATAACAAGGGAAACAACATCACAGCCACATGGCACTTTGCAACGAAGATATACATGGCGAGAATAAATCTATCATGCAACCTAACACAAACAACATGTAGAGCATGGCAAGACGAACACGTGGACATGTCATTTGCATCAATCGGACAAACGAGCTAAAAGATATCACTATGCCAAGATGGCATAAAAACAACACATAGCAGCAGTTTATAACGGGATGCACTCTTGCAACAGAAAAATAAGCATCTAGATGATCTCAAACATGCATGGCACAATGGAATGAAACGTAGTGCTAGTCACCACGAACGTCTGGACATGTCATTTGTGCAAAACGGATCACTACACAAAAAGATATCGCAGTTAGAAAACAGCATCAGCACACATCAAAAACATAGGGACTTAGGATAAAAGAGGCAACCTCCTCATAGTCAAAACGGCTGGAACTGGTCAACGCGGGCGGCGGATCCGGGCGCGGGTCGGATCTCGCGGATCGGGCCCGACCCACCAGGTCGGGAGATCTGAAACGGGCGGAGCGGCGCTAGCGGGGCGGATCCTCACGGTAACGGGCTTCGGCCCGTTGGGAGTCTCCAGGGAGATCGGGATCGGGCGAGCGGTGGTCTCCCCGACCCTCGATGCGGCGACGGCGGAAGATCCCCGAGCGGGGGGGCTCGGCCTGCTGACTCCCGTTGGCCCAGGCGGGAGGGCCCAGGCGGCGGCTTCGGCTTGGCGAGCGAAGGGAAGCCTCAGCCCAGCGGGAGGCGGGGCGCTGGGCCAGGCGGCTCGGTCAACGGGGAGAGGCCCAGGTGGATCCTCAGATCCGATCGGGCGGATCAGAACCCTCGAGGAGCGGCGGCGGGTTCGTTGCGGGCAGAGAAGGAGAAACCGACGGCGGTGGTTGGCGCCGGCCGGCGTGGTGAGGGCGGCGGGGTGCGCCGGCGATGGCCGGAGGTGAGGGGCGCCGCGGTGAGGCGAGGAGAGGGCGGTGGTGAGGTGGAGAGGGCGGTGGAGAGGTGAAGGAGCTCCGGTGAGGTGGGGTGAGGAGGATTCCGGCGAGATTTCCGGCGAAACTCCGGCGAGATGGCTGGCTCGAGGAAGGGGATGAAGTGGGGGCTAGGGTTTCCTTAATTTGGGGCAAAATTTGGAGGAGTGGACAAATATATAGGCACAAGTAGCTAGGGTTGTCCAAATGGAGTGCGGTTTTCGGCCACAGGATCAGATTTGGATGGCCTAGATGATAGAAGTGGTTAGGAGTGGTTTGGTGGGCTGTTGGAGGGGTGTCTTGGGCCACAAAGTGGAGGCACTTTGAGCCCACACGCATAACTGTTGGGGGAGCAAACGGACTCGAAACGCGACGAGATTTGACAGGCGGGTTACATACACCAAAACTACAATACACGACAAGTCTCGCGCCAAACCGGTAACGTTACACGGCCAAACACCAAAGTAGGCCTACGGGACACCACGGACACGTGAGGGAGCTCCGGAACGCGAAACGGACAACGGTAAGGAATGTGTGGAACCGGATGCAAACGTCAACACAAATGCAATGCGATGCACATGACTATATGATATGAATGAATGCCACACACGCACACAACAAAACGACGAAAACCCGAAAATACAAAGAACCCGGAATGGAATAGATGAAGCCGGAGATATAGTATATGCCCAAAAGGGAAAGTATTACATCCGGGGCATTACATTCAATTATTCACGTGGCTTCTCAACAAGTTGATGTGTCATTTAATATTATGGAATTCATTTGTTCATTGCTCTGTTCGAATGATTTTGTGAAGATATATGTTGCAACATGTCTAGCCTTTGATTCAGCTTATCTATCTTGCAATTGGGATTCCAATGGCTGTCGTCATCTCCAGGATGGCACCCAAAAGAGTTCCCAACCAGAACCCGAAGGTTCATGATGAACCACCACCATCCCATACTCATCTGCATGAGGCATGGCGGGCTGTGATGCAAGCCACCATCGCCAATACTCAGATGATGCAAGCTTTACAATCTATTTAGAACAACCAGAACAATCAAGGGAATCAAGGCCAAGCTAACTTCAACAACCAGCCCCCTTTGCTACTCTAAATCAATTCCTTGCAAATCAACCCAAGTCCTTCAGCTACTGTGTCGATCCGCTCGATGTCGAGGAATGTCTCACAGACTTCAAGAAGCATTTAGAGTGCAGCAATGTCAGACCCGAGGATTATGTCAAGTTTGCCGCATTCCAACTCATAGACCAAGCTGTTGATTGGTGGCAAAAGTACAAAGACTCTAGGGAGGGTCAAGTGGTCAGCTGGACCCACTTTTATCATGATTTTCGTGTGCACCACATCCCTACCAGTGTCATTGAAGGCATGCGTGAGCAATTCCGTAACCTCAAGCAAGGCAACATGTCTGTCTACCAGTACAATGTCAAGTTCCAAAATTTGGCCCATTATGCTAAGAAAGACATTCCCGATGCCAAGAGCGAGATCTACCAATTACGAGGTGGTCTTAATGATGAACTCCAGCTTGCTCTCACTCTCTTCGAGCCAGCCGAATTTGATCAACTCTACAACATGGTTCTCAAACAAGAAGCTTCCCAGCCCAAGTGTGAGGCTTTAAAGAAAAGAATCAAAGATGCAGTCAGCTCCTCTTCCTCCTCACAAGTGGTTGCTAAGTAGCAGAAGTTCTGGCTGTCGCCACCTCCAGTGTTCCATCCTCCAAGTCAGAACAAGCACTCAGGTGGTCGTGGATCTTCCCACCCACCCAGCCCAAGCAACCAGAATAAGTCTCAGTATCAAGCACCAAGGTCAAGCGGCCCTTATCATAAGCCACTCTCAGAGATTGTTTGCAACAAGTGTGGTCAGAAAGGTCACTATGCTAACAAGTGCACCCAAAGGCGCCTTCCGCCTCCTCCGCATATCAAGCCGTCAAGAAATGATATTGTCAAGCATAATCCCAAGTATGCAAGAGTGAACCTGATGAACGCAGCTCAACCTGAGGCATCCTCACAACTGATCATGGGTACACTTCCGGTTAACTCTATTCCTGCAAAAGTTTTATTTGATTCACGCAATGTTGAGGATATCGCTTATCATTATCGTCTCGGTCACCTGAGGATTAGAGATTAATCGGAAATCGGCCGATTAATCGATTTTATCGGTCGACTATTAATCGGCCATTTTATTCAAATCCGAGGTTCCTAACACTAAAATATGCTATATTCAACACCAAAACAATATTGAACAGAAGTGTTACCTTGAATCCTAGCCTTTGAATCCTGATATAATGACAAACAAAATAGAAAAACATTACATATTGCGTAACAAGGTCCACAAAACACAAATAAACATAGTTCTTGCAAACATAGTGCCCGAATAGGACCGATTTATCAGTAGATTCCCGATAAATCGCTTGTCATAGCGATAAATCGGCCCAAATGATAAATGATGAGATAATGCCTAATCTTATCGGTCGCCTCAAGAGTAGCGATAAATCGGACGATAAATCACTGAATCGGAAGATTTCTTGAACAGTGGTTTCAGGTGCATCGCTCTCTTTCATTTCAAGACCATTTGTAGCCAAGCATGAATTGATCATTCAAGAATTACCTCAATCCTTAATTGTGGTTTCACCGGCATTGCAAATGAATTCTCGCTACATGGTTCTGGATGTCTCCATCAAGATGGGTGATTATAAATTTCTAGCTTCCCCAGTTGTTCTCTGCAATTTGGACATTGATCTCATTCTTGGAATGGATTGGCTCTCTAAGCACGATGCTCTTCTCGATTGTGCTAACAAAGATGTGAATCTAACTCATCCTTCTGAAGACGTGATTATCTTCGCAGCTCGAGAAAACACAATCAGACTATTCTCTCTCAATGACAAGGGCGATATTAATGCCATATCCCAGATTCCGGTGGTTTGTGAATATGAAGACGTATTTCCTGAAGAATTGCCAGGGATGCCTCCCAACCGTCCAGTTTAATTCCTCATTGAACTTGAACATGGTACGGAGCCAGCCTGCGGCGTCCGTACAAACTTTCTCCTAAAGATTTGAAGGAATTGAAGAAGCAACTCGACGAGCAAGAATGCTTGGGTTTGACCAGACCGAGTTCTTCTCCTTGGGGCTGCGGTGTTCTTTTTGTCAAGAAGAAGGATGGCATGGAACGGCTGTGCATTGGTTACCGTCCATTGAACAAAAAGACAATCAAAAACAAGTACCCTCTCCCCAATATCAATGAACTATTCGAGCAGCTCAAAGGAGCCAAGGTTTTCTCGAAGCTTGATCTCCGAATGGGCTACTACCAAATTCGTATCCATGAGGAAGATATTCCCATGACCGCATTCATGACAAGTTTTGGCTCCTACGAGTACACAGTCATGTCCTTCGGGCATGCAAATACACCTCCCACCTTCTCTCAGCTGATGCATTTCGTATTCAACCCATACACCAATGAGTTCATCCTCGTCTATCTTGATGATATTTTGGTATTCTCCAAGACAAAAGAAGACCACGCCAAGCACCTTCGTTTGGTTCTTGATAGTCTCAGAGAGCACCGCTTTTATGCGAAATTCTCAAAGTGAAAATTCTGGCTTGATGCAGTTCTCTATCCGGGTCACATTATCTCTGCCAAGGGCATTTCAGTTAACCCCGAGAAGGTTGAAGCTATTGTTAAATGGGAACCTCCTCAAAACGTCAAGCAACTCCGAAGCTTCCTCGAGCTTGCAAGCTATTGCAGAAGGTTCATCGAGAACTTCTCCAAGATTGCCAAGCCTCTGTCCAACCTGTTGCAAAAGAATGTCAAGTATTCTAGGACTCTTGAGTGTGATGTGGCATTCAATACACTCAAAGAGAAGCTTGTCTCAGCTCCAGTTCTGACTCCTCCTAATGAATCCAAACCATAGCAAGTGTTTTGTGATGCCTCTTTGCAAGGACTGGGTGGTGTCCTTATGCAAGAGAAGAAGATAGTGGCATACACTTCTCGGCAGCTCAAGCCAAACGAGAAGAACTACCCCACTCACGATCTTGAGTTGGCGGCAGTTGTCCACTTCTTGGTAACATGGAGACACCTCTTGCTGGGCAGACAAGATGACATCTTCACCGATCACAAGAGCTTGAAGTATATCTTCACACAACCAAATCTCAACCTTCGTCAGTGAAAGTGCAACTAATCCCGGGGTGGTTTTGGTAATTAATAACAACATATATATCATTGAACTAATAGTTACTTGAGAATCATTTCAGAGAAGTTCAGTGATATGGGTATGGAAATGACTGAAGAAGTGGACCCCTCAAAATGCTAAGGCAAGCATTGGCAAAAGCTCAAGACTCCATTTTTGGTTTAGTGATCAAAGATCACATTGAGTCCATAGGAAAAGCCAATACTATTAAAAGGGGATGAGGTTGTGTTGATGATCTGGTTGCTCAAGTGCTTAGTGATTTAGCTCCTTCAACTATCATCAACTTTCACTACAATACACACTCATAAGTAATCTCGGACAAACCGATTCTTCCAACTCAGTCCCACCGTGATGAACCACCTCAGCCATAAGCCAAACCCTAGAAAAATCGGTCAATCCGAGTTTGAGGTCGGTCTCACCGAAACTTGGACTGCCAACCTTCTGTAACCGTTTGTCATCATTTCGGAATATCCGAGTTGTTGATTTCGGTCCCACCGAATCTGGCAAGTTCCTATCTTTGACTCATATCGGACAAACCGAGATGGTATTTTTGGTCCCACCGAAAACCCCAACGTTAACTATATTTGAACTTTCGGTCTAACCGAGTTTCCACTTCGGTCTCACCGAGATTGCTCAATTATGTGTGTAACGGTTGGATTTTGTGTGGAGGCTATATATACCCCTCCACCCCCTCTTCATTCGTGGAGAGAGCCATCAGAAAGAACTACCACTCCTACCTTACACTTTCTGAGAAGAGAACTACCTACCCTTGTGTTGAGATCAAGTTGCTCCATTCCTACCATATGAAACTTGATTTCTAACCTTCCCAAGTTGCTTTCCACTCAATCCTTTCTTCCACCAAAGCCAAATCAGTGAGGAGAGTTGAGTGTTGGGGAGATTATCATTTGAAGCACAAGAGCAAGGAGTTCATCATCATCTACAACATCTATTACCTTTTGGAGGGTGGTGCCTCCTAGATTGGTTAGGTGTCGCTTGGGAGCCTCCGTCATCGAGATGTGGAGTTGAACCAAGAAGTTTGTAAGGGCAAGGAGATCGCCAACTTCGTGAAGATCTACCCCGAGTAAGGCTAGCCCTCCGTGGGCGTAGGCCATGATGGAATAGACAAGGTTGCTTCTTCGTGGACCCTTCGTGGGTGGAGCCCTCCGTGGACTCGCGCAGCCGTTACCCTCCGTGGGTTGAAGTCTCCATCAACGTGGATGTACGATAGCACCACCTATCGGAACCACGAGAAAAATCTCCGCGTCTCCAAATTGCGTTTGATCTTCTCCACCTCTCTTTACTACATGTGCAATTTACTTTCCGCTGCTTATACTCTAGAATTGCATGTGTAGGGTGATACTTGACTTGATCTTAATTGTGAAACTACCTAAAACTGTTCTTTGTCAAAGGCAGAATTTTTATATTTACAAGTAGTCTAATCACCCCCCCTCTAGACATACTTTCGATCCTACAAGTGGTATCAGAGCTTTGGTCTCCATTGTTTTGGTTTCCATTGCATTGGACTCCATAAGCTTGGTTTCACAACCTAGGAGAGTATGGCGTCTAGTGAGGGTAATTATCGTAGAGGTCCTTATTTTAATGGTACAAATTTTGCTAGTTGGAAGCATAAAATGAAAATGCATATTCTTGGTCATAACCCAGCCGCATGGGGCATTATTTGTGTTGGTATGCAAGGTGAATTCTTCGAGGAAGGAAAAGTTCCGGATCGCGAAGCTACACCGGAAGAGTTGCGGATGTTGCAAAACAATGCTCAAGCTTGTGACATTCTCTTCAATGCCTTGTGTCCCGAGGAGTTCAACAATATCAGCCGTCTTGAGAATGCTAAAGAGATTTGGGATACTTTGGTTGAAATGCACGAAGGTACTGAATCTGTGAAGAAATCAAAGCTAGATATTCTTCAAGGTCAACTTGACAAGTTCAAGATGAAGGATGGTGAAAGAGTCGCTGAAATGTACTCTAGGCTTGCTCTCATCACAAATGAGATTGCCGGCTTAGGAAGCGAAGAAATGACCGACCGATTCATCATTAAGAATATTCTCAGAGCTTTGGATGGAAAATATGACATCGTGTGCACTTTGATCCAAATGATGCCAAACTACAAGACTCTCAAGCCAACTAAAGTCATTGGAAGAATTGTTGCTCATGAGATGACACTTAAGGATAAGGAAGAGCTTCACAACAAGTCAAGTCGTGCTTACAAAGCTACAAGTGATGCTCCCAGAACCTCAAGTGACAAGATAATTTCCAATGAAGAGATAAGCCTAATGGTTAAGAACTTCAACAAGTTCTACAAGAATAGAGGCAAAGAAAGAAGCTCAAAATCTAGATCATATGATGAAAAGAGTTCTTCTAGTCGTGATCAAAACTGCTACAATTGTGGAAGACCCGGACACTTCTCAAATGAGTGTACGGCTCCCCACAAGAGAAGAGAAGAATCTCCAAGAAGAAGATCAAGAGATGAGTCACCTCGGAGAGAGAGAAGGAGTAGAGATGATCGTTATGAACGAAGACCCTCTCGGAGAAGCAAGGATTCGGAGAGGAAAGACAAGTCATCAAGGAGCTACACAAGAAGAAGACATCAAGCTCATGTAGGTGAATGGGTCTCCGGCTCCGACTCCGACAATCAATCCGATGGAAGCTATCACTCCGACTCCGACTACAGTCAAGATGAAGGTGTTGCCGGTCTTGCTCTCGTATCCTCCAACTCCAACTCCTACGACTTATTTGATTCACCAAATGAGGGAATTGGAAGATGCTTCATGGCTAAAGGCCCCAAGGTAACACACCCTGAATTCATTGACTTTGATAGTGATGAGGATGACTTGCTTGGTGAAGATGAGCTATTGCATGATAAATCTAGTGAGCTTAGTAACGATGAAAATGCTAGTAGTCTTTATAGTCGAGAAGAGTCGAATGACAATGCTATGAAGGAGATTGAGCGTCTAACTAAAGAACTAAACACTCTTAAGTTAGCTCATGAAACAACTCAAGAAGATCATAGAGAGCTCCTAAGATCTCATGAGAAGCTACGCTTCGAGAAGCTCACTCTAGAGCAAGAACATGAGTTTCTAAAAGCGATCAATGACGATCTTCGAAAGAAGAGTTCTTCATATCTTGCCAAACGACTTCTCTTGTCTAATTTCTTGCCACCTATTAAGACTAAGCATGACAAGCATAATAAAAATTCTTCCTCTAGTAGTAACAATAACCATGTTAAATCTAATATTGTTGCTTCTAGTAGTTCTCTTGATTCCACTAACAATGTTTCAAGCCAAGTTACACTTGAGCAAGAAAATAGCTTATTGAAGTAAATCATAGAGAAAGGTGTCTACAAGAGTCTTGCCGGAAGCAAGAACTTTGAGGAAATTGTTCGCAAACAAGGAAGGCACCGGAAGAATCAGGGGATTGGTTTTGAGCGAAAGTTCAACGCCGAAGGTGTTGAGTGGGAAGAAGGTCAATACCCTACTCCACAGTTTTTTCTCAAAAGGAGAAGTATGATCCTACTTCTTCCAATGTGGAACAAGCTCAAGATGACCTTCCACCACAAGACCACAAGCTAAAGGCCAAGGACAAGCTTCAAGAGGAGATTGATGCATTCATTGAAGCACCTCAAGCCATGGTCAAGTGGGTTCCCAAGGACACGTCAAGTTCTACTTCGTCAAGCTCAACTACAACCCCAAGGATTCCCATCAAGGTGATGTGGATCCCGAAGAAGAAGAACTAGAAGGTTCTTGAGGGTGACTCCGCCAACATACTTCACTCATATTCATTTTGGCAACTTGTGCAATCAACTTCCACATCATGCACTAGTTCATGGAGTCACAAACCCTCTTGTTGGTAAGTCAAGGGACAAGGTAATCATTGCTTTCATGGACATCATCTATTGTGAACTTCAATCTATGTCTATGGATATCCTTGTTTGTTCCTTGTGGGACTAACCCATGTAGGTATTGAAAGTGCCCTAATCCAAAGGATAGCTCCCAACTCTTGATGATCTACATCAACATTGAGCATCCACATCTTCAACATCTACATGAAGTCTTCTACGACAACCCAAGGTTAGTTTGACCCTTTAAAAGGGGTTCTCACATCTAGGGGGAGCTTTGCTCTAAAAAATTGAGCTAAAGCATCTTCAAATGATGTGAACACATCAATGCTTTATGTAAAAGTGGTAACCCCACTTGTGCTTAAACGATGAGTATGACCTATGATCAAATGTTCTCATTTGGCTCCTAAGTCAATATACTCATATATAGATGACCTAGTCATCGACAAATTGTGTGCTAGTAGCTAGAGTTTTTGGTTGTGCATGTTTGACACATATTTCATTTGCTATCTTATTGTGTGAGCATGTTGAATGCATGACTTTATCCATTCAAGGAAATCCATTTGTAGTTTTGATTGTTTGATTTTTCTGGCCAAATGGATGGACAAGAATGCCTAAGCACCTTCCCTAGCTATCTATGCTTTCTTGTCTCAAATTCTATTCATGCTCAAATCACAAACTTTGAACAAGTCATTTTCGGACCCTCCGAGTGAGGAGCACTCGGAGCCACCGATCCGTCTAAGGCTGACTTCCAAAACCTTCTAAGTCAATTTCGGTCAGACCAACTTCTCCCACTCGGTCCAACCGAAACGCTTAGACTGATCTAGGTTTCATCTCGGTGAAACCGAGTTCTAAATCTAGGCGTGACCGATATGCGTAACTGCACAGCAGTTATCCATTTCGGTGTCACCGAGTTTTTCAACTCGGTCCCACCGACAGCAAAGGGATATAAATACTGAGGGCAGCGCGCGATTTTTCCTTCAAACCGTTTCGCCCCCAAGTCCCCTGCTGACGTCGCCCTGATCTCCGGATCGTCGCCGTCGTCGCATATGCGCCCTCGCCGCAGGTCTCCGCCGCCGTCAACGGTTTTCTTCTCCGCTCCGTTGCCGCCGTAGAGGGACTCTACCAAGTTAGGGTGAGTCTCGATCCCTCTCGTGCTCCCCATCTGATTCTTGCACGATTGGTTTGCCCTGCATCTAGCCACGTTTGAAAAATTCCTTAACATCAGATCGGTTCTTGTTTCGAGCAAAATTCTTAGGTTTAGGTTTCCACGGAACACATCTCGGTGAAGCCGATTTTAAATTCTCGGTGTGACCGATTTGGCCTCTGGCCATTGCACTTCACCTTCGGTCTAACCGAGTTGTGCAAATCGGTGTGACCGAAACTCAGTTTTAGTGAAACCCTAGTTTATCGGCAGGACCGAAACCCATTTCGGTCTGACCGAAAGTGGTGTGTAAGTTTCTGTTATACACTTCGGATTCACCGAAACTGAAAATCGGTTTGACCGAAATGCATTCTGTGAAAACTTAAAACTAAGATTTGAA
This sequence comes from Secale cereale, assembly GCA_902687465.1. Lineage (NCBI taxonomy): Eukaryota > Viridiplantae > Streptophyta > Magnoliopsida > Poales > Poaceae > Secale > Secale cereale. Next base: position 231,489,374 of record LR738712.1, read on the forward strand.
CTCATTTTTTTTGCAAAAACCTCTGCAGTTTGTGATAACTCTTCTACTCTACCTATACCTTATCTATTCACAGGTTGTCAGCCATGTCAGATGCCAGTGACAGCCAGAACAGGTCTGAGTCACCTTTTGCAGAGATTCCTGAGGCAGATACTAGTCCTGAGGCTAGTAGTCCTAGTGATGATGGTGAGAGGAGTACCCCTAGTGGTTTGCCTCCTGCAGCCACCAGAACCAGAAAGCAGAGAAATTCTGATGATGAGGACTCTGACTTCATTGCTGAGGAAGTAACCTCCAAGCCCAAGAGAAAGGTTGTTGCCAAAGAGCACGAAGGGCAGCAGTCGAAGAAAGGCACCAGCAAGGTCAAGCAATCAGCTGTTGCCAAGAAGCTGAACTTGGGAGAGCCAGCCCCAAGTAAAGTGAAGAAAACTTCCAAGAGGAAGAGAGTTGTGTATGCTGAACCTCATGCAGAAGCAGCCGTTGAAGAAGAAGAAGAAGAAGCACCCCAGCCTGCTCCTCAGAAGCAAAAACTCATGGGTGATGCGATTAGGGCTCAAGCCACTTCTAAGCCCAAGAAGCCTGCTCAAGCTAAGGCAGCTCCAGCAAAGCCTTCTGCCAAGCCCAAGAGGACAACCAGGAACATCCCAGCCTCTGAGAAGAACAAAGGTGATGTGCCACCGTCTGAGTCTGAAGAAGAACATGTGTTGCTGAAGCTCCGTCCGAAACTGCCGCTCCACAACGATGCTCATCCTCAAGCCGAGGATATGAAGGCAAGGAAGGACAGAGGTCTCAGGCTATGGAGACAGTCTGATCCATATGCCGTGAGGAGAAGGACTGCTGTGGACCCCAGATTCCACACCAGAGAGCAGCAGGACTTCTATGAGACCGTGCTGATGGATAAGAAGCCTATTGTTGCAGATACCAGATACGTTGACTGGAAGTACATTGACAGTGAAGAGCACCGAGACTTCTTTCCCCATGTGCATGAGAGCTTCACTGCATGTGGAGTTGATGAGTTTGTGGGTCAGAAACTGACTGATTGGAATGATGAGATGATTATGCAGAATGGGAAGATCACCTGGATGACTGAAGGTCAAAGGTTTTCTTCGTCTGTTGAAGAATGGGCAGAACTTCTGAATGCTCCAGTGCAGAGAGAGGACGACATTGATGTCTATGGGATTCCTAAGAAGAACCATGATTCCATGAAGAACATGTACAAGGAGATCCCCGCAGCAGATTTGGAAGGGTGGAAGCTTGGCTCAGTGTACTATCTCCAGGCAGGTCTACCTACCACAAACACTATTCTGAGGCATACCTTGATGCCCAAGTCTGGAGACCACCGCATGATCCGAGGCTATTCTATCAACATGCTGCACATTCTTGATGAGAAGGCACCTTTCAAGGTGATGGACTTAATGGTAGAGACCATTAAGAGGACTGCAGCTGACCAGAAGAGGTCGTGTGGATTTGCCCCGCAGATTCAGATGCTTATCAATGCCAAGTTTGGCACGGGCAAATTCATGTTGGATAGGAAGCACTTGCCACTGCAGCCAGAGCATGAAGATAACGTTGTTGTGATGGATGAGGAGGATCCAACTTCAGTTGAAGGTCAAGCCAAGATTGAAGCTGCGAAGAAAGCCAAAGCTGATAAAGAGGCAGCAGCAGCAGTAGCTAAACCAAAGAGCTTTGGAGAGCAGATTCTTGAAGCTACCCAGAGGATTGAACAACGCCTGGCCAGCATTGAACAATCTCAGGAGAGCTTGGAAAGGATTGTTGACGAGAAGGTCCACGCTCTGGACGTGAAGCTGACTGAACTTCAGGTGACCGTCAACAAGCTTGAGGCAGACATGGAGGAAGCTAGGCAGGACAGGGCAGAGCTCATGCAGGATGACCTAGTCCAGGACACTCATCGCCAGACTACTCCGCTTCCCAGAGGATCCCGATCAGCTGCTATCCCAGTGACTGACTCCAGGACTACCACTTCAGCACCTCCTACAGCTCCAGTAGTTACTCCAGCCACAGCTCCAGCATCCACTCCTCCAGCGCAGACATCAGCTAAAGTCTTTGCCGATGCCGTCATATCTACTCCGACATCTACCCAGACGGGAGCCGCCAGCAGAGCCCACAGTGACGTTTAGCTCTATGCTTTTTCGAACTTTTTTGTAACTTGTTGCCAAAGGGGGAGAAATTGTATAGATCATAGGGCTTCGAGAGAGAGAGAGAGTGCTCTTTCGCTCTTTTGCCGGTTTTCTTTGAGATACATTTGGTTCTTTTTGGTTCTTGAAACTTTCAGTGTCCTTGATACTATGTTTGTTGCTACCTTAATGAGTGCTTAGTCATACTATGCTTTAATGTGTGCTTAATGCTTATCATATGCTATTCCTTCTTGTATGGCTATTTACTCATGCCTTGGTGATTGGGTGCATGTTATTCTTTCTTATCATTTTGTGCGCTCCACCAAGATGTATGTGACATGGAAGAGTGACCCATATTCCTAATCGATTGTGCATTTGCATTCAAACGCAAATTTTAAATAATGCACAAATTTAGGGGGAGCTCTTGTTTATCACATACTTCTCAAAGCGACGATATTATTCATTGATTATATCTTTTGTCGAAGCTTTGATCTATATGTTGTCATCAATTACCAAAAAGGGGGAGATTGAAAGTGCAACTAATCCCCGGGTGGTTATGGTAATTAATAACAACATATATATCATTGAACTAATAGTTACTTGAGAATCATTTCAGAGAAGTTCAGTGATATGGGTATGGAAATGACTGAAGAAGTGGACCCCTCAAAATGCTAAGGCAAGCATTGGCAAAAGCTCAAGACTCCATTTTTGGTTTAGTGATCAAAGATCACATTGAGTCCATAGGAAAAGCCAATACTATTAAAAGGGGATGAGGTTGTGTTGATGATCTGGTTGCTCAAGTGCTTAGTGATTTAGCTCCTTCAACTATCATCAACTTTCACTACAATACACACTCATAAGTAATCTCGGACAAACCGATTCTTCCAACTCAGTCCCACCGAGATGAACCACCTCAGCCATAAGCCAAACCCTAGAAAAATCGGTCAATCCGAGTTTGAGATCGGTCTCACCGAAACTTGGACTGCCAACCTTCTGTAACCGTTTGTCATCATTTCGGAATATCCGAGTTGTTGATTTCGGTCCCACCGAATCTGGCAAGTTCCTATCTTTGATTCATATCGGACAAACCGAGATGGTATTTTCGGTCCCACCGAAAACCCCAACGTTCACTATATTTGAACTTTCGGTCTGACCGAGTTTCCACTTCGGTCTCATCGAGATTGCTCAATTATGTGTGTAACGGTTGGATTTTGTGTGGAGGCTATATATACCCCTCCACCCCCTCTTCATTCGTGGAGAGAGCCATCAGAAAGAACTACCACTCCTACCTTACACTTTCTGAGAAGAGAACTACCTACCCTTGTGTTGAGATCAAGTTGCTCCATTCCTACCATATGAAACTTGATTTCTAACCTTCCCAAGTTGCTTTCCACTCAATCCTTTCTTCCACCAAAGCCAAATCAGTGAGGAGAGTTGAGTGTTGGGGAGATTATCATTTGAAGCACAAGAGCAAGGAGTTCATCATCATCTACAACATCTATTACCTTTTGGAGGGTGGTGCCTCCTAGATTGGTTAGGTGTCGCTTGGGAGCCTCCGTCATCGAGATGTGGAGTTGAACCAAGAAGTTTGTAAGGGCAAGGAGATCGCCTACTTCGTGAAGATCTACCCCGAGTAAGGCTAGCCCTCCGTGGGCGTAGGTCATGATGGAATAGACAAGGTTGCTTCTTCGTGGACCCTTCGTGGGTGGAGCCCTCCGTGGACTCGCGCAGCCGTTACCCTCCGTGGGTTGAAGTCTCCATCAATGTGGATGTACGATAGCACCACCTATCGGAACCACGAGAAAAATCTCCGCGTCTCCAAATTGCGTTTGATCTTCTCCACCTCTCTTTACTACATGTGCAATTTACTTTCCGCTGCTTATACTCTAGAATTGCATGTGTAGGGTGATACTTGACTTGATCTTAATTGTGAAACTACCTAAAACTGTTCTTTGTCAAAGGCAGAATTTTTATATTTACAAGTAGTCTAATCACCCCCCCTCTAGACATACTTTCGATCCTACAGTCAGACTCGTTGGGTCAAAATGATTAAGGAGTACAACCCAAGCATTGAGTACACTCCAGGCAAGGCCAACGTGATTGCACACGCCTTGAGCAGAAAGTCTTATTGCAACAGTCTCATCCTCAAACCGTTCCAACCGAATCTTTGTGAAGCTTTCCGGAAACTCGACCTTCAAGTTGTTCCGCAAGGATTTCTTGCCAACCTTCAAGTCGCTCCTACCTTGGAAGATCAAATCCATGAAGCTCAACTTCTTGATGCTATGGTGAAAAAAGTGAAGCATGGTATTCCTAAAGGTATGACAAGGACACCTTATTCTTTGAGGACTGGATTGTGTTCCAAAAGGTGACCTACGGAAGGTCATAATGAATGAGGCTCATAATTCCCTTCTCTCGATACATCCAGGCAACTCCAAGATGTATCATGACCTCAAGCAATCATATTGGTGGACTCGCATGAAAAGAGAAATTTCTCAATTCGTGAATGAGTGTGATGTCTGCCGCAGAGTCAAAGTAGAGCATCAACGTCCAGTCGGACTTCTTCAACCTTTGCCTATTCCCGACTGGAATCTCGATCACATTAAGATGGATTTCGTCACTAGTTTCCCCAAGTCCAAGTGAGGGAACGACGCTATCTTTGTGGTTATTGATAAGCTCACAAAAGTGCCTCATTTTCTTCCAGTCAAGGAATCCATCAACGCAGCCCAACTGGCAGAGATGTACACCTCCAGAATTGTCTCTTTGCATGGTATCCCTCAAGTAATCTCCTCAGATCGTGGAAGCTTGTTCACTTCCAAATTCTGGGATTCCTTCCAGACAGCTATGGGTACCAAGATTCGCTTCAGCGCAGCTTTCCATCCTCAGACAAGTGGTCAAGTCGAGAGGGTGAACCAAATACTCGAAGATATACTCAGGGCATGTGTCATCTCCTTCGGTATGAAATGGGAAGATTGTATCCCATTTGCCGAGTTCTCCAACAACAACAGCTTCCAAGCAAGTTCAGGCAATGCACCATTTGAAATTCTCTATGGCAGAAAGTGTCGTACCCCTCTCAACTGGTCCGAGACTGGTGAACGTCAACTCCTTGGCAATGCTTTGATCTCAGAGGCCGAAGAAATGTGCAAAGTCATACGTGAGAATCTCAAGGCCGCGAAATCGCGCCAAAAGAGCTACTATAACGTCAAACATCGTGACTTGGCTTTCAACATTGGAGACCATGTGTCTCTCTGTGTTTCTCCTATGAAGGGCACTCAGAGGTTTGGTATCCAGGGCAAGCTAGCTCCAAGATATGTGGGCCCTTTCAAGATTGTTGGGAAAAGGGGCAACCTCGCCTACCAACTCAAGCTTCCTCCAAACTTCTCCAACGTGCATGACATATTCCACGTGTCACAACTCCGCAAGTGCTTCAAGTTGCCCGAGTGCACCGTCGCCTTCGAAGAAATTGATCTTCAAGCCGACTTGTCCTATCATGAGCGCCCCGTTGCTATCCTTGAAGAGACCGAGCGCAAGACTCGCAACAAATCAGTCAAATTCCTGAGAGTGAAGTGGTCACACCATACCGATCGAGAAGCTACGTGGGAACGCGAGGATCACCTCCGTTCCGAATATTCAGGGTTCTTTCAGTCCTAGATCGTAGTGGAGGAGAGTTTGTAATGCCCCAGATGTAACAATTCCCTTTGTGGCAATATATTCATCATTGACTTAGTCAATTCCATTCTGGGCTTCATCATTTCGGGTCTTTTGTGTTTTACTTTGAGCATGTGTTGCATATCACAATGTCTTTTCCATCATGTGCATTGCATTGGCATAGTCTCACTTGCATCTGTGTGTAGTTGCATCGTCTCCCTCCTCTCCGTTGTTTGTTTCGGATTCCGACTCTCTCACACGGCACCCGGCGCACCTCTCAAGTATTTGTTTCATGAGCGGGAGAAAAACATCCTCAGAATGGGCCGAGATTTGTCGAGTGGTCCTGGTATATCACCGGTAGACCGTCTGTTGAATTTCTTTCCATTAAGAGGCCTTTTGAGGCCCCAATGGTCAACCGCGTTAACCGCGGGAAGCCCCTTCTCTTTTGGCCCAGCACCCCTCCACAATAGCCCACAATCCCATCTAAACCCCCTCCATGCTCTTCGCCATTGGATCATGATCGTGTGGGAGAAAATTGCTCTGAAAAACTCCTCATCTAGCTCCTTCTAGCTATAAAATTGTATCCTCCATCCAAAATTCAAAGGAAAACCTACCTCCTCTTAGCTCCAGCCTCGCCTCGGGATCCATGCCGCCAGTCGTGTCCGTATGCGCCGGACGTGTCCGTACGTGCCGGACATGCCCGCGCCTCCGCACCAGATCAGCCTCCGCCGCGCGGGCCCGCGGTGCCCAAAGCCGGTTCGCCCGCCGCCTCACTCCACCCCGCCCGCACCGCCCGTCCTCCTCGCTGCAGCCGCCTACGCCGGTCGTCGTCCCCCGCCGCCGCCCGGTCTCCACCGCCAGTACGCCCTGCCTACCACCGCACATCGCCGACCCCGCAGCCCTGCCGGTCTTATCCGCCACCACCGCAGCTCGCCGTGTCGGCACCGTCTCTGGCCGGATCCGATGAGATCCGGCCCGGATCCGGTGGTTGGATCAGATCCACCACCCCACCAAACCAAATGACGCCCCGCATCCCTGATCTCCTCGTCCCGGTTCCTCCCCATCCCATTGACTTTTTCACTAGTATAAATTCCACTAAGTCCCTGATCCATAATATCATGATGCCCTCTTTGCCATGCCATATCTCCATGCTCGTAGCTCCGATTTGCGTGTATGATATATGGATTTGTTTGCCTGAGAGTGCTCTAAATATTGGTATCATTTGCATGCATGTTAGGGTTCATCTTGTTGTCTTAATCTTTGTTTCGAAACTGATGTTGTTGTTATGTTTCAGCTTTAGTTATCTGTCAACAGCATGTGTGCATGTTTAACATGGTGTATCTTTGTGCATATTGGGCCAAATGGAGTGTATGATATGTCAAAATGTTCGTCTTGTGATGCTCTTCATGATGGATACATTTTCATACATGTTAGGTTTCATTATGCCATGATTTCCCTGTTACAAAAGCGCTAGTTGCTGTTAAGATGCTGAAATTATTATTACTTGATGTTTTGTCTTTTTCGTAGCAATTTGTATGATTTTCTTCTAAGCCACGTGTCAACATGTTTTAGGAGCGTAATCATGTTATCTTTCAAGTGGTGTATTTGGTTTTTCATGATATGCCCTGTGGTGACTTGAACAAGCTTGTAAACATGCCATGTCATTGCTGCTGTTTTTAGACTTAGTGAAAAACTACTAAGTCTGGAATCTGTTATAACACTATATGACCCGTTGCGCCAATGGCGCAAAAAGCATCGGCCAGCTAGGTTTTTAAAGCATGTGCATGTGATAGTTTAATTCATACATATGATGGTAGATAAAGGGGAAGCAATGATATTACTTGATGATAGCATATATTGATCTCGTAGTGTACATACATACTGTTCTTAGAAATTTACAATGAGCATAAGCAAGAAAATACATAGTGTTTTAAGAGAACCCAATGCTGATACATAGTTTTGGCGCATCATATAGATGGTTGTAGTTATGACCCGATGATCATCAAGCAGAGTTGTTGATACATATGCCAATGTTGGTTGACCATCACTTGGAAGAAGAAAGCAAATAAGGAAAAGTGCATAGCAAAAGGCAACACAGAGAAGAATTTCAGAAGATGCAACATATATAACTTACATTGGTTTTAGATCTAGCATTCATCAATTTTATCTAATAATGTAGTAATAAATCGTATATGAACCCAAACAATTAACAGAGAACTTATTACCAGAATTACATCTCATTCATATGGTAATTAATCAGAAATACTTGAAAGTAAAATTTTAGGAGAACAAAATCAGGACTTTTCTGTAAGTTGAGTGAAAATAAAACTATAGAGAACAAAGTGCCCATGTTTCTACAAGCTCAAAGAAACTTGGCAACCATCTTAATACGCCACCTAATATATGAATAGTTGATTTCAAGCACCAAAAATTTACATCAATGTCACAAAGGTCAAGGGCAATAAGATTATAATCATGACCCGAATTTTCATGATAAATAAAAGGTCATCCTAGCCAATAAAATCCATGGCATTAGATTCATATATGAGATACATAACCGAAAAGAGAGCATTGCATATAGTAAGCTCACAAAAATTATAGTTGGTAAGCTATCTAATATTTTTCTGATGATACTAATGTCTTCAACCACGTGCCAAAAAATCACATAAAGAGTGATATGGAGTGAATAAATTCTTTCTAAAGAAGTTTCATTGAGATTTGTACTTTGAACAACTATACTACACCTTTTACGTAAATCTTGGAGCAAAGAAATGATTGAAATGAGAAGGGCATGCTATACTTTGAAGATTATTTTTATCAGAAAAGGATAGGCATAGATTTCATCATCTCTTTGAGAGAGGGGTTAAATTCATTGATGAATGGGTGAGGTCAGGTGCCTGCTTATCATGTTTTACCAGCACATAAGTAAGCAATTCCTGGTCTAGATCAAATAATATGCCTTTTAGCAAACCAAGGCACTGGTGAACAACCTACACCATTAGTTGACTGCCATGTAAGCTGCAAGAACCGAATCAATTTATGTGCTGGTATTATTGCCAATTTACAGAAGAGAATCAAATAGGCTTAAACCTGCAACTATAATTGCATCAATGACAATGAGAGGAACAGAGCATCATCTAGCCATTGTGAGTGGCCATTTTATATTGTGATGTCCGCTGATGGTTGCAACCCTCGCAATTGCATGTCTCATCCATGGCCTGGCCTCGCCATGGAAAAACCTCCAGTTCGGCCATAGTATTCATCTGTTATCAATGATTGGATCATATATTTCTTCAATGCCTGACAGTGAGTAGAAAAATTAGAAACATCTAGGCATAGTATTCACCTGTTAGCAAGGACTGGATCATATATATCTTTGAACTCTTGAATGGAACAAGAACTGAATATACTACCAAGATTAGTTGTAGCTCACAGGATGAGCATGTACACTTTTGAGTACATGATATTCACAAGATAAATCAGTACACAGGCGTGCAATTATGAACATGGAATGCAAAAAACTAAAGGAAGTGTGCAAGCCACCAAATGGCGCAAGGTCCCTGGTCATGCCCATAGTTATTTGAGGGAAGATTATTGTCAATGTAGCAATATTTTGTGCCATTCGTATTTCGTGAAGGATACGAAAATTATTATGGCAAAAAGTGTGACATTATTTTTAAATCGGTTCTTAACAATGTGGCAATTCTCTAAACCTTTTGTAATGGCAAAGTTTACAATAGTCGGTATGAACTAAAGTAACTTTTCATATTAAAAAATCAAATTCAAGCAAGGTCCCTGGTCATACCCATAGTTATTTGAGGGAAGATGATTGTCAATGTAGCAATATTTTCTGCACTTTATATTTGGTGAAGGATACGAAAATTAGTATGGCAAAAAGTGTGACATTATTTGTATCGGTTCTTAACAATGTGGCAGTTCTCTAAACCTTTTGTAATGCCAAAGTTTACAATAGTCGGTATGAACTAAAGTAACGTTTCATATTGAAAAAAAATCAAATTCAATTATCCATGAAATTTTCACAGGAGCGTTCCAAGATTCAGATGGACCGTTCAGAATAGCTTTGGCAGGCAGGTTCCTCGCCATAACATTCAGACTCGCTCTCGGTGCAAGACTAAAAAATAGGCACAGTAGCTTCGTATGATTATCAAAAGCGTACAAGTGAATTCGTTTGATTTAATTCCCCAAGTATTTGGAAGACTTCTACTCAGCATGCATCTCATTTTAGGATATACTTTGAAACACTCGTGCTCCATGTTTTGAACTCTCATCAGTCTGATGGACATAACAAAATTGAAATGGTGCGACAACACATTATTTTTTTGGGTGTGTGAACTATGCAAATTTTGTTTCAACTTCATTCAGTCTACTGCCACAGAGGCTTTCGCCACAGGCCAGGCTCGCCCAAAGTGGCTGCCGAGTGGCATCATAAGCAGATGCTTTTCCCAACTATATATTTCATTAGTACGCATGTACATCATTTTTAGCATAGGTTGAATAGACCATCTCATTTAGGTACATCATGTTGCCAAAACCGATCAAACACAATCGCGACAAGAAGAATGCATAGTAAATAAATGCCTCGAGACAAGAATTAGATTATGGATAATTGCGTACCTTTGTTGGTATGTCATCTGCTTCAGCTAATCTGTCTGGATTCTCCATGAACTATTGTGCACCGCCAGGAACTTGCAGCACACTTCCACACAATTAAGTTTGGCACAGATATATTTCTTTTTAAAAAACAGGTTGTTTGACAGTATACACATTTACAGAAATACGAACTTCTTTTCACATGGATAGATGGATCTTTCCATAGATTTCCTACATCATGCATGACTTCTTTGTTAAGGGGAGGGTAATCCAACCTGATTTCTGATAGTTTTTCTCCAATCTCCTAAAGATAGGAGAGTAGTACACTATGAATAAACAAACTTCATAATCTCAATAATACTTTAAACTTGACACAATTTGTACCGGGTAGCCTTGTGATTGCATGAGCCGCAATATATTTCTCAATTATCAGAAGAACACCGTATAAAGCTAGTATTCTTTCTCTGAAGAAATCAAGTGTAATAACAAGCAAAGAGTATATATTCCTTAGTTATGAGAAGAACAATAATTTGTGGGAAATCAAAGGAGTGATACATACAAAGGACATGTTGGAGACCAAACGTTGTATACTTCATTTGGTTTAATCATCTAAAGTTGAATGCATATCCGAGAGTGAAAGTGGAAAAGCAGCAAAACACAATACTGTAGTAGTGCTTAAAAGCAGGTGCAAGGTGTGAACAAGTTCGATGATATCCTAATTCTAAGTGTTAACTGTAATGCTACTTCGGCTGATTTAAGGCCAGCCCAGATGTAACTCTACTTACTAAACAAAATAGGATGTACGAACCTGATCATCAGGTAAAATAACGTACTTTGAATACTCGTTCCATTTGGGCAAGATCTTTAGCTCCATCATACAGTATCTACACAAATTAAACTCATTACTCAAGAGAAAATGTGCAAACACACTTCCAAAGGAACATCATAAAACTGCCTACACCTTTGCATGAATAGGAACTGGGTTTCTCAGAAGTACAAACGCTCAAATGTAGTCCCTCATACTACCCATGATTTGCTCTCTTATGCTATTTCCATATGTGTATACCTCATAACTTGTTTTATTTAATACCTGAATCACTTAGTTCCCGAGCCTTTGACAACGATAACAACCATATGACCGATGATGTAAGTTCCAAAAAGCATACCAAGGGAAACTAAGAACATGACAAATATCGCTTCCCTGGCATTCACATTTACATCATGCACGTCTCCAATGCTGGGGAAATATGTCAGTAGCGGTTCAGGATTCATGGCACATTTTCTGTTTCTAAGAAAAAGAAAAGTTAAGTCAAGAACTATGTGTTCGATATTAGATTAGAACTTTATAATTACAAGTTAGTGGGAGACTCTCCCACTATCCTTTGCTCCTAAAAAACATGAGATTAGAAGTTACCAACAGTTACCATGGCGAGCATAGGTAAATGTGATCATTTCAGAGACATTCATCTGTCAAGGTTTATTTTTTATCATGCTAAATTTGAAAGTTTTTCTATTATTATGACAACACGTGCACACCCGGACAAAATCTCGTCAAAATTACTCGAAAAGATATAACAGATGCTTAGAGGGGGGGAATACACGTAGTTATTCTTGAAATTCCACTATCGCACCTAAAAATTCAAGATAGGCCGAGTAAAGATGTATTGCAATGAAAAGTTCCTATGTAGTAAGGATGAATTGCACGAAAATGTTAACTGCACAACAGAGAGAATTCCGTATAATTCATGAATATGCATGACTTGAATACTGGATGTATGTACTACTAAAGTGTTTTTAAGGGAACCATGCACATTTCGAGAAGAACCAAAAGATGCAGCATATGGTAATCCGTAAGGTGTTATCATATTGACAGAAACCATGGCTGGAACACATATTTTTCTCGGGCATGATTTTAGTTCTATGAAAAATGAAAGTAGAGAGAAAGCAATAAAACAACTAAAAAGGAAATTAAGTATGCACAAAAATAGGTTTAATACCTTGTTCTTGCTCCCTTGGATGTAGCCATATAAAATATTCTTTACAGCTATTACTTGATGTACTGACATCTATAAAACATAGAGACAAAGATGGGGGTAGAGAGAGAGCTATCATTAGATGGAAATATATGTGAGAAAGAGAGGGGCAGGGAAGAAGGCGAGTGTGAGCAACAAAGCTGAGTACCTTATTGCTGCTTGTTGTAGGCTGGGGGGCAAGACCCATGAGTTGGCAAGCTACAGCTGGCCTCCTGGTGCTTCCTAACACATGTTGTGTAGTGCATAGCAAGATTATAACATTAGGCAAAAAACAACATTTGCGCCTAGTGGAAAAATAAGTAAACATGAAAGAACAAATAAGCGCAAGATGCATACAGATAAGGCAAGATCATTTAGTGAAACTGGAAAATTCATCGATCAAATGTTGAAAGCCGTATAACACAACCAGCAAGGTAAGAAATTGGGTTGTGGGGGAGGCCCAAAGCATTCATAGATGATATATCAAAACCAGATCCATGAAATTCAGTAACAAATTTCTATGATGTGAGGCAATGGCATCTATATCTAAGACAGAATGTGTTAAAAGTGGATGTTAAATTCAGACCTTATCAATGGAGGGTGTGAATCCCAAACACTAAACACAATTTGCAGGCATAAAACGAGACAAATAATCTTTAGATTCTCTCCTGCAGAATAGTAAAATAATAACACTTCAATCCCTGGAAAACTCCTTCCACCAAATCACATTCAGGTGACCCTTCTCCACTCTCAAATCCTCCTTGTGGGGCCAAAGATTTGGAGGGCCACATCTCAGGTTCTCAAAGAGATAATAGAGAAAGTAGAAACCAATCCAATCCAATCCTCCAGCAGCAGAGAGGGAGCTGCACGAGCGTGAACACGAATAGAGAACAACAACCATCCACGTGAATGGGAAAGCTGAATCAGAGGACCAAATCAAATGGAGACAGGCGCATGGAGGTGAAGAGGGACGAGGGCACCTTGACGAGCTCTGTGGCATCGGCGTCCCGAGAAGAAGCACATGGACAGGGAACGTAGACCTCCTCTCCTCTCCCTTGACCTCCTCTCCCTCTCTCAATGTTAGAACTAAGGATTATGTCAAGTTTGTCGCATTCCAACTCAAAGACCAAGCTGCAGATTGGTGGCAACAGTACAAATACTCTAGGGAGGGTCAAGTGGTCAGCTGGACCGACTTTTGTCATGATTTTCGTGCACACCACATCCCTACCAGTGGCATTGAAGGCATGCGTGAGCAATTCCACAACCTCAAGCAAGGCAACATGTCTGTCTACCAGTACAACGTCAAGTTCCTGAATCTAGCCCATTATGCTAAGCAAGACATTTCCCGATACCAAGAGCAAGATCTACCAATTACGAGGTGGTCTGAATGATGAACTCCAGCTTGCTCTCACTCTCTTCCAGCCAGCCGAATTTGATCAATTCTACAACATGGCTCTCAAAAAAGAAGCTGCCCAGCTCAAGTGTGAGGCTTCAAAGAAAAGAATCAGAGATGTAGTCAGCTCCTCCTCCTCCTCACAAGTGGTTGCTAAGTAGCAGAAGTTCTGGCTTCCGGCACCTCCGGTGTTCCGTCCTCCAAGTCAGAACAAGCACTCAAGTGGTCGTGGATCTTCCCACCCACCCAGCCCAAGCAACCAGAACAGGTCTCAGTATCAAGCGCCAAGGTCAATCGGCCCTTATCATAAGCCACTCTCAAAGATTGTTTGCAACAAGTGTGGTCAGAAAGGTCAGTATGCTAACAAGTGCACCCAAAGGCACCTTCCGCCTCATCCTCCTATCAAGTTGTCAAGAAATTCTATTGTCAAGCATAATCCCAAGTATGCAAGAGTGAACCTGATGAACGTAGCTCAAGTTGAGGCATCCTGACAAGTGATCATGGGTACACTTCCGGTTAACTCTATTCCTGAAAAAGTTTTATTTGATTCAGGTGCATCGCTCTCTTTCATTTCAAGACCATTTGTTGCCAACCATGAATTGATCATTCAAGAATTGCCTCGATCCTTAATTGTGGTTTCACCGACATTGCAAATAAATTCTCGCTACATGGTTCCGAATGTCTCCATCAAGATGGACGATTATAAATTTCTAGCTTCCCCAGTTGTTCTTGGCAATTCAGACATTGATCTCATTCTTGGAATGGATTGGCTCTCTAAGCACCATGCTCTTCCCGATTGAGCTAACAAAGAGGTTAATCTAACTCATCCTTCCAAAGACGTGATTATCTTCGTAGCTCGAGACAACACAATCAGGCTATTCTCTCTCAATGACAAGGGCGAGATTAATGCCATATCCCAGATTTCGGTGGTTTGTGAATATGAAGATGTATTTCCTGAAGAATTGCTAGGGATGCCTCCCAACCTTCCAGTTGAATTCCTCATTGAACTTGAACCTAGTACGGAGCCAGCCTGCCGGCGTCCGTACAAACTTTCTCCTGAATAGTTGAAGGAATTGAAGAAGCAACTCGACGAGCAAGAACGCTTGGGTTTGATCAGACCAAGTTCTTCTCCTTGGGGCTGCGGTGTTCTTTTTGTCAAGAAGAAGGATGGCACGGAATAGTTGTGCGTTGATTACTGTGCATTGAACAAAAAGACAATAAAAAACAAGTACCCTCTCCCCAATATCAATGAACTGTTCGAGCAGCTCAAAGGAGCCAAGGTTTTCTAGAAGCTTGATCGCCGAATGGGCTACCACCAAATTTGTATCCGTGAGCAAGATATTCCCAAGACCGCATTCTGGACAAGTTTCGGCTCCTACGAGTACACAGTCATATCCTTCGGGCTTGCAAATGCACCTCCCACCTTCTCTCGGATGATGCATTTTGTATTCAACGCATACACCAATGATTTCGTCCTCGTCTATCTTGATGATATTTTGGTATTCTCCAAGACAAAAGAAGACCTGGCCAAGCACCTCCGTTTGGTTCTTGACAGGCTCAGAGAGCACCGCTTTTATGCGAAATTCTCAAAGTGTGAATTCTGGCTTGATGCAGTTCTCTATCTGGGTCACATTATCTCTGCCAGGGGCATTTCAGTTAACCCCGAGAAGGTTGAAGCTATTGTTAGATGGGAACCTCCTCAAAACATCAAGCAACTCCGAAGCTTCCTCGAGCTTTCAAGCTATTGCAGAAGGTTCGTCGAGAACTTCTCCAAGATTGCCAAGCCTCTGTCCAACCTGTTGCAAAAGAATGTCAAGTATTCTTGGACTCCTGAGTGTGATGTGGCATTCAATACACTCAAAGAGAAGCTTGTCTCAGCTCCAGTTCTGACTCCTCCTGATGAATCCAAACCATACCAAGTGTTTTGTGATGCCTCTTTGCAAGGTCTGGGTGGTGTCCTTATGCAAGAGAAGAAGATAGTGGCATACACTTCTCGGTAGCTCAAGCCAATCGAGAAAAACTACCCCACTCACGATCTTGAGTTGGCGGCAGTTGTCCACGCCTTGGTAACGTGGAGACACCTCTTGCTGGGCAGACAAGTTGACATCTTCACCGATCACAAGAGCTTGAAGTATATCTTCGCACAACCAAATCTTAACCTCCATCAGAGTCATTGGGTCGAAATGATTAAGGAGTACAACCCAAGCATTGAGTACACTCCTGGCAAGGCCAACGTGATTGCAGACGCCTTAAGCAGAAAGGCTTATTGCAACTATCTCATCCTCAAACCGTTCCAACCGGATCTTTGTGAAGCTTTCCGAAAACGCAACCTTCAAGTTGTTCCGCAATGATTTCTTGCCAACCTTCAAGTCGCTCCTACCTTGGAAGATCAAATTCGTGAAGCTCAACTTCTTGATGCTATGGTGAAAAAAGTGAAGCATGGTATTGCCAAAGTTACTCGAAAGTACAAGTGCTACCGCGTTGATGACAAGGACACCTTATTCTTTGAGGACCGGATTGTGGTTCCAAAAGGTGAACTACGGAAGGTCATAATGAACGAGGCTCGTAATTCCCTTCTCTCGATACATCTAGGCAGCTCCAAGATGTATCATGACCTCAAGAAATCCTATTCGTGGACTCGCATGAAAAGAGAAATTGCTCAATTCATGAACCAGTGTGATGTCTGCCGCAGAGTCAAAGAAGAGCATCAACATCCAGCCGGACTTCTCCAACCTTTGCCTATTCCCGAGTGGAAATTCGATCACATTGAGATGGATTCCGTCACCGGTTTCCCCAAGTCCAGGCGAGGGAACAACGGTATCTTTGTTGTTATTGATAAGCTCACAAAAGTGGCTCATTTTCTTCCAGTCAAGAATCCATCAACGCAGCCCAACTGGCATAGCTGTACACCTCCAGTATTGTCTCTTTGCATCATATCTGATACTTCTCCAACGTATCTACTTTTCCAAACCATTTTGCCCTTGTTTTGGACTCTAACTTGCATGATTTGAATGGAACTAACCCGGACTGACGCTGTTTTCAGCAGAATTGCCATTGTGTTGTTTTTGTGCAGAAAAAAAGTTCTTGGAATGACCTGAAAATCCGCAGAGAATTATTTTTGAAAATATAAAAAAATACCTGCGGAAAGATCTACATCAGGGGCCCACACCCTGTCCACGAGGGTGGGGGCGCGCCCCCTCCCCTGGGCGCGCCCCCTGCCTCGTGGGCCCCCTGACGCTCCACCGACGTATCTCCGGACCCCATATATTCACTTCCGGGGAGAGAAAAATCAGAGAGATAGAATTATCATGTTTTACGATACGGAGCCACCGCCAAGCCCTAATCTCTCTCGGGAGGAATGATCTGGAGTCCATTCGGGGCTCCGGAGAGTTGACATCGTCGCCATCATCATCATCAACCCTTTCCATCACCAATTCCATGATGCTCACCATCATGCATGAGTAATTCCATCGTAGGCTTGCTAGACAGTGATGAGTTGGATGAGATCTATCATGTAATCGAGTTAGTTTTGTTAGGGTTTGATCCCTAGTATCCACTATGTTCTGAGATTGATGTTGCTATGACTTTGCTATGCTTAATGCTTGTCACTAGGGCCCAAGTGCCATGATTTCAGATCTGAACCTATTATGTTTTCATGAATATATGTGTGTTCTTGATCCTATCTTGCAAGTCTATAGTCACCTACTATGTGTTATGATCCAGCAACCCCGAAGTGACAACAATCGGTACCACTCCCGGTGATGACCGTAGTTTGAGGAGTTCATGTATTCACTATGTGTTAATGCTTTGGTCTGGTACTCTATTAAAAGGAGGCCTTAATATCCCTTAGTTTCCAATAGGACCCCGCTGCCACGGGAGGGTAGGACAAAAGATGTCATGCAAGTTCTTTTCCATAAGCATGTATGACTATATTTGGAATACATGCCTACATTACATTGATGAACTGGAGCTAGTTCTCTGTCACTCTAGGTTATAATTTCTACATGATGAATTGCATCCGACATAATTCCCCATCACCGATCCAATGCCTACGAGCTTTTCACATACTGCTTGTTGCTTATTTACTTTTCCGCTGCTACTGTTACAAAAACCACAAAAACACTATCGTTACATTTATTGCTGCTACCACTATATCCATATTACTTTGCTACTAAACTACCTTGCTGCAGATACTAAGTTTCCCGGTGTGGTTTAATTGACACCTCAACTGCTAATACTTAAGATTATTCTTTGGCTCTCCTTGTGTCGAATCAATAAATTTGGGTTGAATACTTTACCCTCGAAAACTGTTGCGATCCCCTACACTTGTGGGTTATCAAGACTATTTTCTGGTGCCGTTGCCAGGGAGCATAGCTCTATTCCTTAAGTCACTTGCGATTTATATCAGTTGATCACTATGAAGAATTTGAAGGATTCAAAAACCAAGATCTTACCCTCAACTACGAGGGGGGTAAGGAACTGCCATCTAGCTCTGCACTTGATTCACCATCTGTTATGGGTAAATTTGCGACACCTACTCATGCTATTGAATTTGATATGTCGTATGTTCTTGATGATGCCACTTCTGCTATGTATGATGAAACTACTTCCATGCTTGATAATACTGTGCCACTAGGTGAATTTCTAGATGAACAAATTGCTAGGGTTAGGGAGAATGCAAATATTGAAACTGATAATATTTACGAAAGTGATGATGAAGCTTCTCCCCCTAGATATGAATTGCATGTCGTTCCTGAGGGTTATGTTATGGATGAAGAAACTGTTAGAGACTTTCTTGCTTGCAACGATAGATATGATCTTAAGAAATTATTAGCTAAGCTGAAAGAAAAATCTTTGAATGCTAGAATGAAACATGACCCTTCTTTTGCTACTTCACCTATCTTTCTTACTAATAAGGATTATGAATTCTATGTTGATCCCGAGTTAATTACTTTGGTTGAATCTGATCCTTTCCATGGCTATGATTCTGAAACTGTTCTGGCACATCTTACTAAGTTGAATGATATAGCCACCCTTTTCACCAACGGTGAAAAGATTCGTTATTGCTATATCCTTAAGTTGTTTCCATTCTTGTTAAAGGGTGATGCTAAGACTTGGTTTAATTCTCTTGATCATGGTTGTGTGCGTAGTCCCCGGGATATGATGTATTACTTCTCTGCTAAATATTTTCCCTCTCATAAGAAACAAGCTGCCTTACAGGAAATATATAACTTTGTGCAAATTGAAGAAGAGAGTCTCCCACAAGATTGGGGGAAGCTTCTCCAATTACTTAATGCTTTGCCTGATCATCCTCTTGAGAGGAATGATATACTTGATGTCTTTTATAATGGACTAACTGATGCTTCCAGAGACCACCTGGATAGTTGTGATGGTTGTGTTTTCAGGGAAAGAACAGTTGATCAATATGAATTACTATTGAATAATATGCTGGCCAATGAAAATAATTGGACACTTCCTGAACCAGCCCCTAAGGCAACTCCGAAGAAAAGAGGTGTTCTATTTCTCAGTCCTGAAGATATGCAAGAGGAAGAGAAATCTATGAAAGAAAAAGGTATTAAAGCTGAAGATGTTAAGAATTTACCACCTATTGAAGAAATACATGGTCTTGATAACCCGACACAGGTAGTAAAGGTAAATTCTCTTTATAGATTTGATGAAGGTGATATTCCTCGTTATAAGTCTGCTAGCCAATGCTTAGATGAGTTTGACAATTTTATTGCGAAACAAGAAAACTTCAATGCTTATGTTGGTAGACAATTGCAACATAGTGCTTATATGATTGAACGCTTGAGTGATTATCTTTCTAGAGTTAAAGGTGAACTGAAACTCATTAGTATACATGCTTATATGGTTACCACTCAAGTAGAACAAGTACTTAAGGCTCTGAATGATTTGCTCAATGAATTAAATGGTAAGAATAATGATTATGTTGTTAGAGTTGCAACTGGAGGGGGTAAAGTAACTCAGGAACCTTTGTATCCTGAGGGCCACCCTAAGAGAATTGAGCAAGATTCTCCGAGAACTAATTTAGATGCACCTAGTTTCTCTAAGAAGAAGAAAAAGAAAAATGATAGAACTTTGCATGCTTCTAGTGAACCTGTAGATGACACAACTGAGAATCCCATATATCTGTTTTTGATGCTGAGACACAATCTGGTAATGAGCATGAACCTAGTGATAATATCAATGATGATGTTCATGATGATGTGCAACCTAGCAATCATAATGATGTAGATATTGAACCTAATGTTGATCTTGATAACCCACAATCAAAGAATCAACGTTATGATAAGAGAGACTTTGTTGCTAGGAAGCACGGTAGGGAAAGAGAACCATGGGTTCAGAAACGCATGCCTTTTCCTCCAAAACCATCCAAGAAAAAGGATGATGAGAATTTTGAGCGCTTTTGAAATGATTAGACCTATCTTTTTGCGTATGCGTTTGACTGATGTGCTTAAAACAAATCCTTATGCTAAGTATATGAAAGATATTATTACCAATAAAAGAAAGATACCTAAAGTAGAAATTTCCACCATGCTTGCCAATTACACTTTCAAGGGTGGAATACCTAAGAAACTAGGAGATCCAGGAGTACCTACTATACCTTGCTCCATTAAAGGAAACTATGTTAAAACTACTTTATGTGATCTTGGAGGCGATGTTAGTGTTATGCCTCTCTCTTTATATCGTAGATTTGACTTGAGTAAGTTGACACCTACTGAAATATCTTTGCAAATGGCTGATAAAGCAACTGCTATACATGTCGGCATTTGTGAGGATGTGCCTGGTGTAGTTGCAAATTTTACTATTCTAACGGACTTTGTTATACTTGATATTCCCGAGGACGATAGTATGTCTATTATCCTTGGTAGACCCTTTTTGAATACTGCAGGAGCTGTTATTGATTGCAACAAAGGCAATGTCACTTTTCATGTCAATGGTAATGAGCATACGGTACACTTTCCGAGGAAACAACCTCAGGTCCACAGCATCAATTATATTGGAAAAATTTCAACTATTACTATTGGAGGTTTTGAATTTCCTCTTCCTACTGTCAAGAAGACATATGACATTCTTATTGTTGGGGACATACATATCCCCATTGAGGTAACCTAGTGTTATTCGAAAATTCTCCGGTTTCATGTTATTCGGAAAGAGTTTATTAACAAGACCTGATCAACCTTGTTAATGGATTCCTTTTGATGAGCATGAGATAGGTGAATCTTGATAGCACAACCTTCTGTATCCCATTTCTACTTTCTGTTAATTAGGATAAATAAAGAAAAAACAGTATTATCTATCTGTTTCCAGACTTACCCGTGCAATAAAAAATACCCCAAAAATAAAAGTTCTCCAAATGCTCTGAAAATTTAATATGATTTTTTCTAGAATATTTGAGAATATATGGCATAGAAAACACCACGAGGGGAGCCAGCACCTGGCTACGAGGGTCCAGGGCACGCCCACCTTCGCAAGGCGCGCCCCCTGCCTCCACTTATTCTTGCACCCATACTCTTCTTCTTCCTCCCAAAAAAATCACCAACCAGCTCAAGCACGAGTTCTAGCTCATCTTGCTGCCATTTTCGATCTCCTTTCTCAAAACACCATTCACCAAACTATTTGGGGAGATTGTTCCTTGGTATGTGACTCCTCCATTGGTCCAATGAGTTTTTGTTCTAATGCTTTGTTTATTGCAAATTTTTGCTGCTGTGGTGACCTTGTTCTTGAGCTTGCATGTCAAATTTCTTTGGTCCCGAGTAGTTCTAATGCATGATATAGTCTCTAGGCACTTATAGGAGTTGTTGCTATCAATCTTGTTGAGTTTGGTTAACTTTTATTTTGAGTTACTAAAAATTTCAGAAAAATGCATAGGAAAATCTTCCAAGGTGGTTCTTCAAGGAAGAAAGAACCGAGGCTCGCGTTTCGTGAGCCAGACGATGAACTACCAAGGGAAGTTGAAGTGCGGCCTTGTGAATGGCTGTCAGACAATTTTATGATTCAGGTTGGCATTAAGGAAGAATTTGACGCATATGTGCGCAACGCTGACCTCGAGGGCTTCATACAAGATAAGTGCCCTCAATACCAAGGCTTAACTAATAGCTTTGTGAGAAGGTTTAAATTTTCATCTACATGCAATTCCCACACTGTCCTGTTTGACCTTTATGATAAATCTTACACCATGGACTTAGAGGATTTTAATGATGATTGTAAGCTCCCGCAATGGGGCCGTATGGGTGACCCTCGCAAATCTGTATTTAGAGATTTCCTTGCTAGTATACCTGTGGGGGGATCTAGAGAAATCACACAATCTACCATAGGTAGCATTCATTTTCCTGCTATTCTTTACTTTGCTCTCTTTATTGGTAGATGCATAAATGGTAAAGATGAGGCTTGTCACATGTGTGTCTCGGATCTTAGTGTTCTCAAGAGTGTTGTACTAGGTGATAGACAATATAACTTAGAAGCCATTGTTGCACGTAGGCTACATCATAATGGTTTGCAAGGAGATTTATTTGGTGGGATTTATGCTACTCGCATAGCCCACCGTATTGGTGTGCCTGTCCATGAAAATGATGAACCTTTACCGCCTGTTCATTTGGATTACCATGCTATGACTAGTCACCGGTTTATACAGAGGGATGAACAATCCCTCAAATATCGACTAATCTTTAATATACATCATGTCGTCCCTACTATTCTGCCTGCCCCTACTTTGTTTGACTTTCGGGCAAAGGGAAGATATACTAAAACCAGGGAGGAGGCAAATGAGTATCATAATATGATGGAAGCAGCCCGCCTTCGAGCTGCAGCTCAGCAGGCAGTAGCTGCTGCATCTCAGTACAACCCCAACTACGACTTCGGATATCCGTTAGGCCAATACTAGCCATGGAACAACTTAGGCCAAAAGCCTAAGCTTGGGGGAGTATGTGTTTCTCACCAACTTTACACTCATGTTCACACACTTATTCTAGTTGTCGGTGCTCACACTCTTTCATTGTACCATCTATGTTAGTTTCAATTCTTTTTCTTAGTCTTTTTCTCGTGTGCTAGAAAAAAACCTTAAGAAAAACAAAAAAATAGTAGTTGTAGCTTCTAGCTAGTTTACTTTCCTTGTAGTAGTAATTAAAAGAAAACCCAAAAATATTTCCCGTTCTTCTTTTGCTTGTTGGGAGCTTTCGCGTGTAAATAGTTTCTTTTCTTTTCTTTGGGGGTTAAGAGTAGAAGACCACGATTAAAATGCTTAGTGGCTCTCATATGTTTATTGTTGATTTAACCTTGAAGTCATATTACCTTGTCTTCTCTCTTGTACTAAATGCTCGCAGATTCCAGCTTAGTCCAATGCAAGTGCACTATTATTATTATCCACACCATTCGATCGTGTGAGTGAAAGGCAATAAGGATGATATATGATGAACTAATTGAGATGAGAAAAGCTGGTATGAACTCGACCTCTCTTGTTTTTATAAATATGATAGTTCATCGTTCCTGATTTAGCTTGTTATGAATGAAACATGCTTGCAATGACAATTAGAGATCATAGCTGCTTATGTCATGCTTAATTAGCTGAGAGTTTATAATGGTCTATCTTGCGTGCCAACATGATATTAAAATGGTTGTGATGTAGTATGATAGGGTGGTATCCTCCTTTGAACGATTCAAGTGGTCTAACTTGGCACATGTTCACGCATGTAGTTGAAACAAATCAACATAGCCTCCACGATATTTATGTTCATGGTGATTTATATCCTACTCATGCTTGCATTCATTGTTGATTAATTTTAATGCATGTTCATGACCGTTGTCGCTCTCTAGCTGGTCGCTTCCCAGTCTCTTTCTAGCCTTCACCTGTACTAAGCAGGAATACTGCTTGTGCATCCACTTCCATAAGCCTCAAAGTTATTCCACATGAGTCCACCATACCTTCCTATATGCGGTATTTACCTGCCGTGCCAAGTAAATTTGTATGTGCCAAACTCTAAACCTTCAAATGAAATTCTGTTTTGTATGCTCGAATAGCTCATGTATCAACTAGGGATGTCTATATCTTCCATGCTAGGTGGGGTTATTCTCACGATGAGTGGACTCCGCTCATCATTCATGAGAAAATGGATGGTAACCGGGATGCCCAGTCCCATGCTCAAATCATAATAATTAAACAAAACTCCCCCAGGGTTGTTGCTGGTTTGGATGGTACCCGTTGTTTCGGGCTAGCCGTGGAGTGTGCTTGTTAGTGGTTGGGGGAGTATCAACTTTACCATTCTGTTTGGGAACCGCCTATAATGTGCGTAGCATGGAAGATATCGAGATTCTTGGTTGTTATGTTGACAATGAAAGTATACCGCTCAAAATGTTATTCATCTCTATTTAAAAATTGAGCTCTGGCACCTCTACAAATCCTTGCTTCCCTCTGCGAAGGGCCTATCTATTTACTTTTATGCTGAGTCATCATCCTCTTATAAAAGAGCACCAGTAGGAGAGCACCTCTATCATTTGCATGTATTACTATTAATTTGCATTGAGTATGATCATGACTGGATCTTTTTTACCATGAAATACAATGTCTAGTCAGTCCTTGGTCTTTAAAGGTGCTCTGCATTTATGTTTTGCGGTCTCAGAAAGGGCTAGCGAGGTACCATCTTGTTATATCATATCATGATTGTTTTGAGAAAGTGTTGTCATCCGAGGTTTATTATTATTGCTCGCTAGTTGATTATGACATTGATGTGAGTAGACATGAGACCTGAAAGTTATTGTGAATGTGGTTAGTGCATGATCTTTGCTGAAAACCTGAATGCTGGATTACATATTTACAACAACAAGAGAAAACAAAGTTTGTCAAAGTTTTTCTTTATCACTTTCAGTTTATCAACTGAATTGCTTGAGGACAAGAAAAGGTTTAAGCTTGGGGGAGTTGATACGTCTCCAACGTATCTTCCTTTCCAAACCCTTTTGCCCTTGTTTTGGACTCTAACTTGCATGATTTGAATGGAACTAACCCGGACTGACGCTGTTTTCAGCAAAATTTCCATGGTGTTGTTTTTGTGCAGAAATAAAAAGTTCTCGGAATGGCCTGAAAAACCATGGAGAATTATTTTGGAAAATATAAAAAATACATGTGGAAAGATCTACGTCAGGGGGCCCACACCCTGTCCACGAGGGTGGGGGCGGGCGCCCTCCCCCTGGGCGCGCCCCCTGCCTCGTGGGCCCCCTGACGCTCCACCGACGTATCTCCGGACCCCTTATATTCACTTTCAGGGAGAGAAAAACCAGAGAGAAAGAATTATCGCGTTTTACAGTACGGAGCCGACGCCAAGCCCTAATCTCTCTCGGGAGGGCTGATCTGGAGTCCGTTCGGGGCTCCGGAGAGTGGAGATCGTCGCCATCGTCATCATCAATCTTCCTCCATCACCAATTCCATGATGCTCACCGTCGTGCATGAGTAATTCCATCATAGGATTGCTGGACGGTGATGGGTTGGATGAGATCTATCATGTAATCGAGTTAGTTTTGTTAGGGTTTGATCCCTTGTATCTACTATGTTCTGAGATTGATGTTGCTATGACTTTGCTATGCTTAATGCTTGTCACTAGGGCCCGAGTGCCATGATTTCAGATCTGAACCTAGTATGCTTTCATGAATATATGTGTGTTCTTGAACTTATCTTGCAAGTCTATAGTCACCTACTATGTGTTATGATCCGGCAACCCCGAAGTGACAACAATCGTGACCACTCCCGGTGATGACCGTAGTTTGAGGAGTTCATGTATTCACTATGTGTTAATGCTTTGGTCCGGTACTCTATTAAAAGGAGGCCTTAATATCCCTTAGTTTCAAATTGGACCCCGCTGCCACGGGAGGGTAGGACAAAAGATGTCATGCATGTTCTTTTCCATAAGCATGCATGACTATATTCGGAATACATGCCTACATTACATTGATGAACTGGAGCTAGTTCTGTGTCACCCTAGGATATAACTTCTACATGATGAATTGCATCCGACATAATTACCCATCACCGATCCAATGTCTACGATCTTTTCACATATTGCTTGTTGCTTGTTTACTTTTCCGTTGCTACTGTTACAAAAACCACAAAAACACTATCGTTACCTTTATTGCTGCTACCACTACCTCCACATTACTTTGCTACTAAACTACCTTGCTGCAGATACTAAGTTTCCAGGTGTGGTTGAATTGACAACTCAGCTGCTAATACTTAAGAGTATTCTTTGGCTCCCCTTGTGTTAAATCAATAAATTTGGGTTGAATACTTTACCCTCGAAAACGGTTGCGATCCCCTACACTTGTGGGTTATCATTATCCCTCAAGTAATCTCCTCAGCTCGTGGAAGCTTGTTCACTTCCAAATTCTAGGATTCCTTCCAGTCAGCTATGGGTACCAAGATTCGCTTCAGCACAGCTTTCCATCCTCAGACAAGTGGTCAAGTCGAGGGGGTGAACCAAATACTCGAAGTTATGCTAAGGGCATGTGTCATCTCCTTCGGTATGAAATGGGAAGATTGTCTTCCATTTGCCGAGTTCTCCTACAACAACAACTTCCAAGCAAGTTCAGGCAAAGCACCATTTGAAATTCTCTATGGCAGAAAGTGGCAAACCCCTCTCAACTGGCCCGGGACTGGTGAACGTCAACTCCTTGGCAATGATTTGATCTCGGAGGCCGAATAAATGTGCAAAGTTATACGTGAGAATCTGAAGGCCGCGCAATCGCGCCAAAAGAGCTACTATGACGGAAAACATCGTGACTTGGCTTTCAACATTGGAGACCACGTGTATCTCCATGTTTCTCCAATGAAGGGCACTCAGAGGTTAGGTATCAAGGGAAAGCTAGCTCCAAGATATGTGGTCCCTTTCAAGATTGTTGGGAAAAGGGGCGACCTCGCCTACCAACTCGAGCTTCCTCCAAACTTCTCCAACGTGCACGACATGTTCCACGTGTCACAACTTCGCAAGTGCTTCAAGATGCCCGGCCGCCCGCCGCCTCCGGCCTCCTCGCCGCCGGCCAACTCCGTCCCCGCCACCTCACTCCACCACGCTCGCACCGCCAGTCCTCCTCGCCGCCTACGCCGGTCGTCGCCACCCGCCGCCGCCCGGTCTCCGCCGCCGGTCCGCCCCGCCTGCCGCCGCACGTCGCCGACCCCGCCACCCTATCGGCCTCTACCGCCTGTATTCTCCGCCACCACCGCAGCTCGCCATGCCAGCGCCGTCTCCGGCCGGATCCGGTGTGATCCGGCCCGGATCTGGTGGTTGGATCAGATCCACCACCCCACCGAACCAAACCATGCCCCGCGTCCCGGATCTCCTCGTCCCTGTTCCTCCCCATCCCGTTGACTTTTTTGCTTGTATAAATTCCACCAAGTCACTGATCCCTAATACCATGATGCCCACTTTGCCATGCCATATCTCCGTGCCCGTAGCTCCGATTTGCATGTATGATATATGGATTTGTTTGTCTCAAAGTTCTCTACATGTTGGTATCATTTTCATGCATGTTAGGGTTCATGTTGATGTCTTAATCTTCGTTGCAAGACTGATGGTGTTGTTACGTTTCAGCTTAAGCTGTCTGTCAACAGCATGTGTGCATGTTTAACATGGTGTACCTTTGTGCATATTGGTCCAAATGGAGTGTATGATATTTCAAAATGTTCGTATTGTGATGCTCATCATGCTGGATGCATTTTCATACATGGCAGGTTGAATTATGCCATGATTTTCCCTGTTAGAAAAGTGCTAGTTGTTGTTAAGATGCTGAAATTGTTATAACTTGTTGTTTTGTCTTTTCCATAGCATTTTGTATGATTTTCTTTTGAGCCACATGTCAACATATTTTAGGAGCATATTCATGTTATATTTGATGTGGTGTATTTGGTTTTTCATGATATGCCCTGTGGTGACTTGAACAAGCTTGTAAACATGCCATGTCATTGTTGCTGTTTTTACACTTAGTGAAAAACTGCTAAGTCTGGAATCTGTTATAACATGTTGCCATGTAAACTTGATGCTACAATCTTTTCGATGCATTTTTGTAATAACCAGTGAGCATGTCTTGATGTCCATGTAATTGTCTATCTATCCATGCCTTTGTTTTGCATTTATTCCCTGATGTAGCTTGTTGTTATCTTGCTCTCAAAATGCTTGAAATCTAACATGTCAGCCTATTAATAGAATATTCAATTTGGCAAAGGTCATGTTAATCAACCCTTGCATGGAATGGTTTGTTTTTTGGATGAATTGGAAGTATATTATGTCTTCTTCATGCTCATGTAATTTTCATGCTTGTTATAATTGTTTTGCTTGTTGTTATGTGCCTCCAAAGGCAGCAACATACTGTTCCTCGTGCATGTCCGGTAATTTTCACGAAGTCTGGAAACCTGTTAACTTATTGCATCTTGCCATGCTATTCTAATTGTGTTCCAGGTAGTTTTTGGATGTGCTCTGAGTTCATAATTGTAGAGAATCTTGTCTACTTCACATCCATGCATTTTGTAATCATGTTTTCGTGATGTAGCATATTTAAACCTTGCTCCAAAGATGCCATGTGCTGTTAACTTCAGCTTTGCATTGCATCTTGTTTTGCTTGCCATTTGCATACCTTGCATCCGATTCCGATGATGCATATATCGATTTCGACCGAAATATTTCAATCTATCCAATGGGATGCTTGGTTTGCCAAGATCTTGCCCACATCCATCATGCCTTCACATGCCCTTCCCGGCTTCATCTCCTTTCATACTGGTAGCTCCGTAGCATCATACTTGCATCTCTCTTGCATAGCATGTGTTCTTTTCTTGTCAAGTGTGTTTATTTGGATGCTTGTTTATGTTTGGGTAGCATCGGGAGATGAGTTCGAGCCCGAGGTCGAGACAGCCACTGAGTACGATTACGAAGAGCAAGGTCCCGATAACACCAAAGACTTAATAGGCAAGATGACCATTCCTTGATATCACCTCTATTGTTTCTATGCTAGATGCCTCGCTCTATTGCTTTGTCGCGATACCTATACTTTTGCATGCCAGCCCCCACCTTGCCATGAAACATCTAACTACCCACCTAGCAAACCATTGTCTGGCTAAGTTACGCTTTTGCTCAAGCCCCCTCTTATAGCGTTGCTAGTTGCAGGTGAAGATGAAGTTGGCTCCATGTTGGATGGATATTTGGGAATAACACAATATCTATTAATTACATTAATGCACCCACATACAAGGCAATGGGTGGAAGGCTTGGCCTCTTGCTCGGTGTTTTGTTCCACTCATGCCGCCTTAAGAACTGAGAAACCAGTGTTATGTTCCTTGATTTTGCGTTCCTAACGCAGTTGGGGTTTATGGGCCCCCTTGATAGTTTGCTTTGAATAAA
This sequence comes from Secale cereale, assembly GCA_902687465.1. NCBI lineage: Eukaryota > Viridiplantae > Streptophyta > Magnoliopsida > Poales > Poaceae > Secale > Secale cereale. The sequence continues at coordinate 231,518,556 of LR738712.1, forward strand.
ACTCCTCCGACAAGGCCCAACTTTGGTTTTACCATTTTCCTAATAACTAAAAACTTGCATAGGGACCGGCTAGCACACGGGACTCTTAATCAACCCACAGGCCAGTGCTCCTCATTAGTGTTGGTCCAAACCTATCAACCGCCTATGACCGCCAGGAGCAACTCTGGTATTTTGGCCTACCGGAAGTTTGGACAATCCGATTGTGGCCTGAGACAAGATACGCGTGGGTCCTATCAGGGTGTCGGCTCGTCCGGAGGTCTTGCTGGACTTCTTTTACCATTGTCGAAATATCTTGTACACCGGGATTCCGAGTCTGATCGGGTAGTCCCTAAGATAAAGGGTTTTTACCTCTATTGATCGCGAGAGCTTGTGATGGGCTAAGTTGGGACACCCCTGCAGGGTTATGATCTTTCGAAAGCCATGCCCAAGGTTATGTGGCGGATTGGAATTTGTTAATATCCGGTTGTAGATAACTTGACACAAAACCTTAAACATAATACACTACCGTGTGAGTAGTCGTGATGGTCTATTTTCGAGGGAGTTCGAGAAAAGAACATGGCTAGGTTATGAATGACTCGTAGGTAGACAGGATCATCTATGATTTATCTCATGACCGATGGCTTTCACTTCTCTTCTCGCTCTGTTGATACGTAAGCTTGCCACCTCATCTACGCTTAGCGCTTGCAGCAGCCCACTTATACACTTCCTCCTTACCCAAAGGCTTTGATAGTTTTGATACCCGGGAATGGGATTGCTGAGTCCTCGTGACTCACAGTTTACTACAAACTCTGGTGCAGGTACAACCGAGTACGATTCAGGTGATGGCCAGGAACTCAAGTTGGAGTTTGATGAGGAACGTGGGCGAATGTATGTGACATATCCCGACGATCAGTAGTGGTTCCTACTAGTGCCGATCGGGCATAGTGGGTGGTTATCTTCTTTTCATTTGGATTTTTCCGTAGCCGGACCATGATTGTACTTGGATGATTGTATGACTTATTTATGCATTGTGTGAAGTGGCAATTGTTAGCCAACTATGTATTTTATTCCTTTGTTCTTGTACATGGGAATGTGTGTAGATGACCATCTTGCTATCATACCAAAATGCGATTATGCCTCTAAGTCGTGCCTCGACACGTAGGAGATATAGTCGCATCTTGGGCGTTACACTAGGGCACCAGGGCATGATTTATAGGAGCCTAGGGGTTCTCTTCGGCTGACAAATCAACCGAGAGGTCGACGTGGACATCCTAGATGAGCTGTCGTACAAGGGGAAGATGAAGCTCCTATGGAGATGGGCTGGCTGTGCGATGTGGGGTGCAGTGAACATGTAAGTTAGGTGGGCTGCGTTGGGCTTCTCTCTCTCTCCCTCCATATTCTTTCATTTTTTTCATTTTCTAGAACAGAAAACACTTGAAGGAAAAGAATAGAAGGGCAGGAAGGGAATTCGACGGATAAGAATACATGTGTGGGGTCCTGGAAATATGCACATTGTGATGGCCTGGCTTATTAGGGATGATAGACTACTCATATAAATAAGGAATTCCTTCTTTTCCGAGAGCCCATTTGGAAAGAACTCCAAAGTTATGCGTGCTCAGCTTGGTGTAGTTTCAGGATGGGTGACCGACCGGGAAGTTGCTCCCGGGTGCGCATGAGGGAGGACAAAGTGCGTAGAAAAGACTAGTATTGATATGTGAGGCAAGTCTAGATCCCGTCAGGAGTAACGACCACCGGCGGGTGTGTCCGGGGCGTTACACACATTTTGAATAAATTGCTCTGGACATTTTTAGAGATAGAAAAATAATGCAAGTTTGAATTAAATTCAAACTTGAGCCATTTTCGAACCCAACTAAATCATATCCAAATGAGATGAAATTGGACAGATAGTTTGAGGATATGGTCTAAAATATATAAGAAAAGATTGAACATTTATGGAGGAACAAAATGTCACATGCAAAAATGAAAGAAAGAAGAAGGAGGAGGTGATTGTGCATTGATAGGTTGAGAAAGGAAACAAGGGGTTGAACATCAACACACACATAGAGCAGTAAAACAACAAGATGAATCTCACAGGTGCACATGATGAGCATGATGAAATGCAAAATGACAAAGGCACAATGCGACATAACAAGTGAGATGAGCATGAGGCAAGACGCAAAGATATGCCAAGGCACTCAACATGATCATGGCATCGACATAGTGGAATGAAATATGCAAAATAGTTATGATAATGCAACAAACAAAATAAACGCACGACAACAACAAAAAATAAAAGGAAGGCATCTGGAGCGTCAGTCTCGGGGTGTCACATCCTCTTGGGTGCTTGGGCGCCCTAGATAGTTAGTGGTCTTCAGAGCTCAATCATTGTGGTGTAAAGCTCCGGGCAAGTGTCGGGGTCTCCAATTAGGTTGTGGAGATCTCCCCGAGCAATTTGACGGGTTCCGGTGACCGCCCCCAATGGTTGCCAAAGTGTACGGGTTCTAATGACTGCCCCCAAGGGTTGCCAAAGTGTGCAGGTACGGTGACCACCCCCAAGGGTTGCCATTTGTATGGGTTCGGTGACCGCCCTCAAGGATCCCTTCCTTGCCTCCTAACCATACATGTGGTTTGAGAGGTAATCATTAGTGAACTGCTTTCGAAAGGCCGGAAAACAAGGATGTGCATAAATATCGTCTCTATACTGGAAATGGGGCAAAGGAATAAAAAAGGCAAGGTATATTAGTTAGTACCATCCTGTAGTGAACTGATGTCTTTTTCATTGTGTAGACAAAGATCTTGTTGTTTTCTGTCCTAATTTCTTTATCCTATCAATCTTTCTGAGTTTCTTGATTTGACTTATATTCATGGACTACTCATTTCCCATATGCAAAAAAGGTCGAACAGTGGGTCAAAACCTCTAACAGCAGGACCTACATGTGCAAGACCAAATTATTTAAAACCTAAATATTAGAAATGGTTCCTGCAATTGCACAATAATGTGCTATTAGACATAGGACCATGCATGTGCAAACCTCGATTGTAAACCTCAGTGCTTCCCATTGTTTCCCTGCAACACATATAAGGTAGTTAGTGTAGTGAGGGTTCACATGCTTTTAGTAAAATATGATGATGAATAATAAGCACATTGCAGATTCATCAGATTAAATCAAGCCACAGGGAAAACCCATTTATCCAAACCAAGAATGATTAAAAACTAAAAAATATAGCACTTGTATATGTTTCTCATGTATTAAGTGCGGCCAAATTCGATTTATTCCTCACATGCACAACAATACAAAATTCTACCCACGACAATTGGACATCGCATTGCAGAATTGAACCAAGCAGTTAATTAAACACCACAACAAATGAACCAAACATTAACTGAGCACCACATTGCACAATATAACATACTCCTAATAGAAGATCAGACAGTTAACCAAACCAAGCATGCTTAACAACTTGGAAATATAGCAATTGTATTTGTTTCTCATGTATTTAGTACAGCCAAATTTGATTTATTCCTCACATGGTATACAATAAGAGAATGCAGCCACAGCAATTGAACATCGCATTGCAGAATTGAACCAAGCAGTTAACTAAACACCACAACAAATGAACCGAACGTTAACTAAGCACCACATTGCACAATATAACATACTCCTAATAGAAGATCAGACAGTTAACCAAATCAAGCATGCTTAACAACTTGGAAATATAGCAATTGTATTTGTTTCTCATGTATTTAGTACAGCCAAATTCTATTTATCCCTCACATGGTATACAATAACAGAATGCAGCCACAACAATTGAACATCGTTTTGCAAAATTGAACCAAGCAGTTAACTAAACACCACAACAAGTGAACCAAGCCACAACAATTGAACCAATCAGTTACGTAAACACCAATTGAACAATATAACATACTCCTAATAGAAGATCAGACGGTTAACCAAACCAAGCATGCTTAACAACTTGGAAATATTGCACCTTGAAGAATTGAACATCACATTTGCAGAATTGAACCAAGCAGTTAATTGAACACCACATTGCATGACATATAGAACATATACACTATAGCAGAAGATTGCATGGTGAAAGTAGATAGCACAATTCACTAGAATTGGTTACCGAAAGGCAGTAGCTAGCAAACTGAACATGGGTCCTTATAGTGAGATAATAAGACAAGCTAGTCCTCATTGTCGGAGATATCGATGAAGATTGGCTCCTTGGACATGGAAGAGGGCGAGGCATCCGTATCGTGGGTGCCCTCGTTGTAGTGGTGAGCTGCCTGAGCCGCTCTGGGCACCAACCTTCTGGATCTCGAGATGAGGTAAGCACGTGCATGCTGAGAAAACTCCTCGTAGTCTTCGTCGAAGGCACCGATAGTGGCCTCGAGAAAACGCCACGAACTGTCGTTTAAAGCAGCCAACCACGTCGTGGCGTTGGCGCACGAGGCGTCAACGGTGGCCTCGACCGCGAGGTGCTCCTCCAAGATCTGGGGGTCGACACGAATGGCAGCAATCGCCAACCTCATCCGCACGTGCGGCCGCGATTTGCTCCTCCGCTGTCAAATGCTCCTTGAGGTCCTGGCTATACTGCATGCACCATGGCTTAGGCCAGCACTTATTTGGTGGAGGGGTCGGTGATTTGGGTGGAAGGTGTCGCGCTCGCGCCGGCGGTCGTGGCATGTGGGATGTGGAAGGAGTAGGAGGATGGGGGTCGGGTGTGGACTACCTGCCTGGATAGGCGAGGCCGAGCAGCGTGAAGGAGGGCCGCTGGGGAGGAGGAGGCGGCGCTGCAAGCAAGGAGTGAAGGTTTCAACTTGGAAAGGAAGGCGTAAAGAGGGGAAATGTGGCTTTTGGTAAGGGGGAAGGGGGCGGGGAGGTAGATATTTCCGCGAAAGCCGAAAATTTGGAATCGCTTCACCAAAAAACTGGCGCGCAAAGTGTCATCAGGCACGGTCCCTTATTCACACACGGTCCGAAGATACTTTGTGCTGCATCTCACACGGTTGGTTATATTAAACTGTGTGCGATCTACTTGATTTATCGTCTTGATCATTTGAATTACGTAATGGGGTCACACCTACAAAGGATGGTGTTTGAGTTGTTAGAACTTTTATCTGCAGTGAACATGCAACTATTGGTGTCTCGTTAAAAAAATTGGAATTAGTCAGGGTTTGTTTGTACATTTTTTTACATTAACTGGGTTTTCCAGGCATTTTATGCGCGTAATTCAAATTTGAACTACATGCACATGCTCCAGTGCATATTAACTTATTGAAAAATCAAATATGTGTCCTTGGTTGCATGCTTAGGTCCCATGCAAGAAATGGGAATGAATTTCAAACACCCTGCCATTGTCACTCGACCGCAAACATTGATATGCCTGGTTTTTAAATTCTAGTAACTACAAAACTCGTCTGAAATTCATGAAACTTGGCATGCTATCATGGAGCGGCATCAAGATGTCGTGGTACAAATTTTGTCCCGTTTGGGGCAGGTTTGGGTATATGCTTCTCACAAACCGGAGCATCTCACAACAAGCATGATGGTTTTTGGTAGGGAATGTCTCACCTTTGGGGACGAAACGATATCCATTGCCTCTTATTGCTTTCAAAAAAATCGTGTCAACACAGAACAACATGAGTGTTGTGTGAATTTTTGTGATTTTTCGGAGTTCGTTTGGACATTTTTATGCATTAACTGAGTTTTCAATGCATTTATGTGCATAATTCAAATTTGAACTACATGCACATGCTCCAGTGCATATAAATTGGTTGAAAATTAAATATGTGTCCTTGGGTGCATGCCTAGGTCACATGCAAGAAATGGGCATGAATTTCAAACACTAGGGCACCGTTGATTGCCAGCAAAAATTGAGATGCATGGTTTTTAAATTCTAGTAAATCCAAAACTCGTCTGAAATTCATGAAACTTTGCATGCTATCATGGAGCGGCATCAACATGTTGTGGTACAAATTTTGTCCCATTTGGGGCAGGTTTGGGTATATGCTTCTCACAAATCGGAGCTTCTCACAACAAGCATGACTGTTTTCGGTAGGGAACGTCCCACCTTTGGGGATGAAACGATATCCATTGCCTCTTATTGCTTTCAAAAAAATTCTCGTGTCAACATAGAACAACATGAGTGTTTTGTGAATTTTTGTGAATATTCGGAGTTCGTTTGGACATTTTTATGCATTGACTGAGTTTTCAATGCATTTATGTGCATAATTCAAATTTGAACTACATGAACATGCTCGAGTGCATATAAATTGGTTGAAAAATCGAATATGTGTCCTTGTGTGCATGCTTACGTCCCATGCAAGAAATGGTCATGAATTTCGAACACCAGGGCACCGTTGATTGTCGGCAAAACATTGAGATGCCTGGTTTTTAAATTCTAGTAAATCCAAAACTCGTCTGAAATTCATGAAACTTGGCATGCTATCATGGAGCGGCGTCAACATGTCGTGGTTCAAATTTTGTACCATTTGGGGCAGGTTTGGGTATATGCTTCTCACAAGAAGCATGATTGTTTTCGGTAGGGAACGTCCCACCTTTGGGGACGAAACGATATCCATTGCCTCTTATTGATGTCAAAAAATTTTCTCGTGTCAACATAGAACAACAGGAGTGTTGTGTGAATTGTTGTGATTTTTTGGGGTTCGTTTGGACATTTTTATGCATTAACTGAGTTTTCAATGCATTTATGTGCATAATTCAAATTTGAACTACATGCACATGCTCGAGTGCATATAAATTGGTTGAAAAATTAAATTTGTATCCTTGGGTGCATGCTTAGGTCCCATGCAAGAAATGGGCATGAATTTCAAACACCAAGGCACCGTTGATTGCCGGCAAAACATTGAGATGCATGGTTTTTAAATTCTAGTAAATCCAAAATTATGTTAACCATTCACGTGATGCCACGTGTCTTGTTTATAATGGTTGTAGGAGGTGCCATGCGAACAGCTGCTTGACCTTGACTGAACAGGAGGCGTGCGAGCGCCGTCCAGTGCGCAGGCTGACCGAGAGGCGTGCAAGCTGTCCTCGAGTGTGCAGGCTCACCGGGAAGCATGCGAGCTGTACGTTGTGCAGGCTCACTGGGAAGCCCGCCTTGCTCGCGTCCTCTCCATTAATGGCGCCCAAGCCACAGTTTAATTAACTTTACAAATATAAAACACTCATCGCAAACGATTTAGATAGAACACATGTATGCAAAGTGAGAGCAGCACAGGATTTGTGCATTCCTTCAACGCAAACGGTTGTTCTGGATGACCCGTGTGCAACAATGTACAAACAATTTGGTAAGATTTGAATCTGTCAATCTGTCATATTGGGTATGTTGCCATTTGTCAAACTGAAAAGATTTACATTTGTTGATCTAGTAACGTTGCCATTTGTCAATCCTTGTAACACTGCGATTTGTCAAAATATGCAGCTAGAAATCATTAGCACTATGTAATTTTTGCAACTAAAATTCAGTAATTAAGCATAGATTTTCTTCATAGATTAAGCAGTCATTCTTAATTTATACAAACAGTTCAACTCGACAGCTGAACCGACCAAACTTCTTCCCAATTGTTGCCAATCACGTACTGAAATAGTTAGTTCAACTATATATACTAGCTAATTTGAAGTACGGTGTACAGTTCCACCACACTTCTATAGTCAAATGAACTGAACAAAATATCCCCCAAATAGTACTACTACCACGAAGGGGCTTTGTGCTACTTTCGGCAGCCTCTCCTCTGCCGAGCGCGCTCAGTAAGAGGCAGAGGAGGAGGAAGAGCATACCGATGAGCTGGACAAATGCAATACGGTGCCTGCCGCTGCTACACGTTTAGCAACACTCGCCGGCTCAAACACCCACTGTCGTTCCAGGGAATCCCTCTCAAAGCGCCGGGACTGCTCCTAGATCTCCTGATTCCTCGCCTCTGCGTCGGCGTGTGCTGCGGCCACGGCTGTGGTAAGGCTCTTTGCATGCCCGACGAGGCGCTCCTCCTCCTCCCGCAGGAACTCGATGTAGTGCGCAATGTCGCTACCCCACGTGCGGGCCTCCACCTCCGCCTCCCTCATTCGGGCGGCGATGGTGGAGCGGGTGATGATCCAGGCGGTCGACGGTGGGCTGCCGGCCACGGCGACCGACTATGGGGTGGCCGCCACCACCACCACCTCCCTCCTTCGGGCCCCGGTAGCGGAGCGGGTGATTGCTACGATGGCCGGCAGTGGGGTGGCGGCCACGACGTCCACCTCCCACCTTCAGGCCGCGGCGGCGGAGCGGGAGATGGCCCTGGCTTTTGACGGTGGTGTGGCAGCAACGACGGCCGACAACAGCTGCCGACGGGCAGCGGCGGCGGAGCGTGTGGTGGGTGTTCCACGCACACCCAACGGGGACGCCACACACACTACACTACGTCAGGGACTGCACCGCCACCACAGTGTAGCCTCCCAGCTGGAGCTGTCCTCTGATGACGACAGAGTGGCTGAACGACGATGACGGACCGGTGCCATTGGCTATTGTGCGAGAAGCGGACAAGATAAGCTATAGGGAGGGAGGGGAAAATGTGACGCATGACTCGCCGGCAGTCAGGGTTTTTATAGAAGGCCGATAAGCATTGGGATTTTGGGGGATTTCACCAAGTCGGGCGGGAAGCTTGTGCGGGAACCTGCGAGGTTGCGTGGGAATGGGCTCATCAACGATTCATTGGCGCCACCATTTGGCCAAAAGAATGCCCCCGCGCGCTGCACAAGCTTGCATTGTAAGCCGTCTGCGGCAGCGGGTGACAAGACGTGCGAGAGGAGGAAGAGAGGACACGTACACATACAGTTAATAAAAAATGTTTGCAATTTAATTACCTACTATACCCCCGTCCTGGTTTATAAGTAGGATTTAACTAATAAAATATGAATGCATGTCGCCATAGATTATATCGATGGAGTCATATTTGAACATAGTTTCCAGCTATACAATTTTTGTAACATGCATTAACACTTTTTTGGTTAAATTTAAGGTTATAGACCAGCAAGCGTTTGCCCACAACACACATGGCTTATTCCATCACATACAGCTTTGATGGATCAACTGTCCGCCACGTATCGCACACGCAACTCTAATCTGATTCGTGCTTGATGTCTCCGACATCGCTCGCGCAGTTCGTCTGATTTGCCACGTATCACTCTGCCGTCCTCTACTCGCATCCCTCGGCAAGCTCTGCTCGCCGTTAGGCGCCGTAGCGTGCTATGCTCGTCGTTAGGCGCCGCGGCGCACTCTACTCGCGTTTGTCAATGCGCTCGGCTTGTGGACAACTTTTCCTTGAGGTGACCGCGGAGCGCTCTCCTCACGTCCCTCCGCGCGTGCTGTACCAGCGGTTGGGCATGTGCACGATCACGTCGGGGGGGCCATATGCATGTGGTTGCGTCGCACGCATTGCCACGCATGCAGTTAAGTGCGGCACGATGGAGTTATGCGCTGCAAATTAGAAGTTCCATCAGGGCCTGCCGATATTCCTGGTCGTCTGGCTTCCCCTTTAATTCCCGCGACCATTATAACCTTAGTCTCTTCAACCTTTCGATCGCGCCCCACAACACAACAAGCACAACCAGGACGACACATAGAGAGGGGATGTCCAGCGGTGCTCCAATGGAGTTCGGCGAGCATAGAGTGGAGACCCACGCGAGGGAGACGGGTCTCTCGGTGGTGTACACCATCGACCCAGCCGTGGTGGGCGACTACATTAACACCGTTGAGCAGTTGCTTGCTGGAGACAAGTACAAGGTGGTCAGCATCGACCTCCAGTACACCGCCGATCGTCCCGACATAGATCAGAAGGTTGCCGTCACCCAGTTGTGCGTGCGCCATCATGTCCTCATCTACCACTACTGCATGGCCAAAAAGCCTTGCGACCGTTTCAACAGGTTTGTCAACAGCATCGACTACAAGTTCTCCACGATGGAAACCATCGACGATGTAAAAGCGCTCAGGGTTATGGGCTTGGCCTGCCAGAACCTTGGTAAAATCCGTGAGCACTACTGGGTCTGGGGCAGCACGAAGAAGGACTCCCTGGTTGAACTCGCCTCGGCCATCATCGATCCCAACTACAAAAAGATGAAGCAGGATGCCAAGAGAACAAGTCTTGTATTGTGGCACAGGGCCTGGATGCGGCAACTAGATGAACCTCACATCAGGTTTGTGGCCAAGAGCATGTACACATGCTATGAGATGCACAGGCAGATCGTTGACATGAAGAAGTGCTTTGTTTCCCAAATCAACGAGCCCGGATCAAGCCACAAGTAGAGAAAGCGTCACAAGAAGTAGATGATGATCAGATGATCGTTTATGCTAGTTAATCATACATGTAATATATAGTTTACTTTATTGTTGTGTGGAAATGGCATGTGTGTCGCAGCCACCTATGTAATTATGCATGTAATAGTTTACTATGGTGTGTGCAAATGCCATGGTTGTAGTAGCCACCTATGTAAGTGGATGTTTAATTTGGTTATGCAAGCATATCCTTATAAGTGTGTGTATGTGTGTGTGTGTGTGTGTGTGTGTGTGTGTCTATACACACACACACACACACACACACACACACACACACACACACACAATCCCATCGCACAACACACACGTCTTATTAGCAGCAACCGTCTGTGTTATTATCGGTCTTCACGCACATTTATGATTACAGACCTATTTGCCGCGTATCACACACATCTTGTTAAGTTGAACCATTTCTGTTCTCATGTCTCAACGCAAACAGTTCATCCGAGTGAACCGCATGCCGTATATCGCACATGCCTTCATCTGGTTGCCCGTTTCTTTTGTTCCTCCTCATCGCAATAGTTCATCGAACTAAACCGTATGCCCTTCATCACACATGCAAATAAAACCGTATGCCTTTCATATAAATATACGGTCTATTCTCATAACATTATGAGAATAATATTCTCATAACACTTCTGAACTGCATTGAAATACTGCATTGGAAAGCTATGCGCACTGCTTCCTTCTTCTATTGCGAACCACATAAAAGGGCAGTAGGAAACCTTCATGGAGCAGCCTTTCTGGCTAGTTTGATCGATTTCTATTGGTTTATTTGTGTGTGCACTGATTTAATATGTGATTAAACACTGAATTCAGCGAGAAAACGACGGAAAACCTTTGATTTGGCGGATCTGCGTTCGTTCTTCCGCTCGTGCAGGAGTTTCGCATCCTGCTGCTGGCTGTTCGTATTCGATTTTATAGCGTGGTCCTAGTGTGTTACCAATTTCGCGTTCATGTTTGTGTTATTCCGCGACAGATTAATTTGCTAATAGGATTGAAATTTTAGTATAATTGGTCGAGTATCTCTCTGTTCCAGCGCAAAAACGTCAGTTCTCTGTCCTTCCCCGTCCGGATTGAAATTGTTGTGTTTTGTATGTAATTTTATGTTGTTTTCGGCAATTATGTGCTGCCTTTGATCCTATCCGTATGAATTGGAGCGGATTAAGTTGTTAATTTTGAAGAATTTAACTTTTTGTCCATGTTTTTTGTGTTCTTGCGGGCGCCACTGGCTCTGGTCATTACTCAAGATGTTTTTTGAGATTGTTTTGCATTATATAGTTGTTAGAACTGCATTGCAGGCTGTGTTTTTCATCTGTGAATCGTGGTCAAGAGCAGTGGACTACAGTAATATGCAATGCGCAGTGAACTGCAGTAATATGCAATGCGCGGCGAATATTTGTAGCGCGGCGAACTGCATTAATATGCAATGCGAGCCTGTATGAACTGCATTACAGCCACGGGGGTGTGGGGGACTAGTTTAATAAGTTTTTTTGCTTGGTCAAGAGCGGTGGACTGCAATAATATGCAATGCGAAATGCACATTGTTATGTAACCGCACTGCTTTATTTGTCGTTTTTTTATGTTGTGTCTTTACACATATATATATATTGGTGGGTCAATTGGCTCCCCTCCCACCTTATCCATGGCGGCTCCCATCTCACCTTATCCCTGGCGGCGCCACTCTTCCTCGATCTGTTTTTCTTCCAACCAGATCCCTACGCCTGGCAATGGATTGCGTGTGCGGCTGCCTGGCAAGGTTGGAGCCCATGCTGGAGACATGCGTTTTTTTCTGAAGGTTTGGTTCTGAACCAGAGGCAGTGGCACAGCGCGCTCTATTCCCTTATCTATTCTTCAGGTATTGGATTCCGGGCTCCATTCGTCCATCAGATGACTGACGATGATGTCAGTGATTCATGGGTATGTATTTCTCGCATATTCTTTTTCATGTGTTGTTTGTAGTTAACACTATCTGAATTTTTGTAGCAGTATAAGTGCACTAAGTATAAGTGAACTGCTTTTTCACACAGAAGTTTTATTATGAACATTGTAGGAGCAGCGGCAATTTTGTCTAGTCAATATTATTATATGTTGACATCAATATTTTTTATGAAGATTGTAGCAGCAATTTAGTTTCTGGAGATTGTAATCTTTTTCTTATTTGTTCTTATTTTTTCTGTTCTTGTTGTTTTGCTTGCAGAAATTCCCTTCTGGTCTAGTCAGGGTAACAGAAAGCTGTGTTAATTTGGTCTTGGTTAGCAAGAATGGATATCATGATGTTGATGTTATGTATTCTGTTGGCTCTGATGATTGTTTGGTTCTCAAAGATGGCTGGAAGGAATTTGTGGAGGAAGCTGGTCTTCAGGCTGGGGATGTTGTCATGGCTATGTTTTATAGACATGCAAAGTGTTTGGAAATCAAGTTAAATTTGCTTTAGATCAGTCTTGCTTGAGCAGCAGCAGCATGAGACATTTTTGTTGTAATAATTTGACATTTTTGTGCGGCTTCTAGTGTATTTTCCTATAAGAATTCTGAGTATAAGTGAACTGCTTTTGACATATAGTTTTTCATGTGCATCCTATCAGCAGCAGCAGTTGAAGAACATACATACTGGTAACCCCCACCGAGCTTTGTTTTTTTTTAATCCACATACGGAACTAGAGGTTTTTTAATAAAAGAGGACTGCATCAACCATTATAATAGCAGCAGTTTTGTGAAAGAATACTCTCTGTGAACTGCTTTGATAGATTGTTTTTTATGTGTATCCTAGCTATAGCAGCAGTTTGAAGCAATATACATACTGAAAACAGACTACTGAGAACTGCATATTGTTGATAGATAGAAACCAAGGTTTTGCGCTCATAATTAACAAAGTACATCATCAAGCAAACTAACGCAACATAAGCAAACATTGTCCCAAAGCAAACTACAATGGAAGCAAACTAATCTACATAAGCAGGAGGAAACTAATCGAGCACTTGCGACAGGAATCCTTGGCTATCAGCATCTGGCCTGCTTCACCAGTTCCACCCGTTGGAGTTGGAGGTGGAAGTTGATCCCCCCTTGCCCCCCACCCTCCAGGATGACCTCGGGCGCTTCCTGGTCTTCTCTTTTTCAGCGTGCGCGAGGCCTTTCTTCATTGTGGTGATTCGGTTCCATACCTCGAACGCAGTGTAGGCGTCCTTGGCAGCATATTCGACGTGCTTCGTGTTGAGAATCGAAGTCCACAGGTTGTGGTCGTGGTCTGGCATCTTTGTCTTCATGTCTGCGTACTCGTCGTCGATGATGGCAGCAGCTACATCGCCAAGCGAGTCCAGTGGCTTCGTTCCATCAGGCACCCTCCAGTTCGTCTGGATGTCGACGAAGTTGGGGATGTGGAGGTTGCAGCGTGAAAGCTTCTCCTTGTCCTGCTCGATGGAGAAGCCAGCGAACTCGAACCTAAGGAAAGTGAACCGCAAGTTATAACTTTTGGAACTGCATACATAGGCATATAGAACTGCAACACATACTCGGCAAACAGAATTGCTTACCATGGGTCGCCGAGGAACCTGTGGAAGGGGATGCATCTCTCGCCCAATGTACCACATACCTGGAAAAGAAGCACTGGGCGGTACTTGCCGATGGATAGTTGAACCAGGGCCGCTCTGCTCTTGTTGGGTGTGTACTCCACGTCGATGCCGACGATCTTCTGGCGGCGCTGCTGGAGAACTGTCTTGTACTCTTCGACGTACGTCGCCATGGCGTCCACGTCGGTGGTGTAGATCACCTTCAGCTTCGTCTTCCCGTGCGCATGCACCTCATCGTAGGTCCTGGTGAACCCCATGGCTGCAAAGAGGAGGAAGAGGAGGAGGAAGGGCAGCGTCGTGTGTTTGTGCGGACGGTCAGGTTGATGGAGCGCGGGATTTAAAGCGGAGCGGCAGCAACTTATGTCGAGGCCACGATCTCGTCCCCCAACCGTGTTGGCGGTCGTGGGTTCGTGATGATCATGGCCTTCGCGCGGCTTGCAACCGGCCGGATAGAGGAGCGGGGGCGCGGCGCTTCGGGCGATAGTGGGCGCATTTATTTTAGGGCAGGCGAACCGAATCATTTCCCGTAAGCGAACTGCATCGCTTCAGAAGCGGAATCGTTTTCCGTAAGCGAACTGCATCGCTTCAGAAGCCGAGTCGTTTTCCTTAAGCGAACTGCATCGTGTTACAACCGAGACGTTTTTAAATTTTTTGTCTATGACATGTGGGCCTGTCGGCCTTTTATTCATTAAGTCTCTCTTTTTTCTTCTACTTTTCTTGCAGCCCCCCTTGCCCCCTTCCGCTTCCTCTCCCCCGCGCCCGCACAGAAATCCCCCCGCCCTCGTGCTCTCGTGGTGGAGAGCGACGATGCCCGCAGCCGCCGCCGTCCATAGGGGCTCTCTCGTGGTGGACAGCGTCGACGCCCGCAGCCGCCGCCATCCGTAGGGCGCTTCCTCCGCCGTGGCCGTCCGCACCCGCCTCGTCCGGCCGTCACATCGTCCCACGGTGAGCCCCAAATCGCCCCCAATCCGTTCCAGATCTTGTTCTAGGGTTATTTTTCGAGCCAGCATTCTCTTCTTAAGGTTGTTTTGTATGCTTGAAATTGCAACGCCCTATGGATTGAAAGTTTTCTCTGCCTGCTTTTGGGGTTTGCTGTCTAGGGTTTAATTATTATCCCTTGCTGATTGCAGGCACAACATGGCTTCTTCCTCCCCAATTGATTTGTCACCAGTTAGAACGGCTTCCCCATCTGGTAACTACATCAAAGTGAACTGCATTTTTCATACAGTGTCAATTTACTTCCTTGTTGAACGAAATAGTGCACTGCATCTTAGATTCCTTTTTAGCAAGGCCCATTTTTTCAGACATGTGGCAAACTGATATGAACTGCCTCAAGTTAATTGTTTTTACTTTTTTGGAATGACATTAAGTTAGTTGTTATGTTTTAATTGTTAAACATAAACTGCTAAAAGAGCACTGCATTTTGGACATTGCTTTGTATTTTTTTTTGTCTATCCACTATGCGGTTGCCAAATTGATATGAGCTGCATTAAGTTTTAGTTTTTGCCTCTCACAGAACTGCATGAATTTGTTTTGTTTTGTATATCTAAGCGCACTTCTTTTTTATATGTGGTCAATTGGTCACTGAACGAATTAGTGCACTGCATCATATATCCCTTTACCAATGTCCATTTTCAAACACGCGTCAATATGATATTCAAGCGACATGAACTGCATTTTAGGTTTACTGTTATGTTTTAATTGTTAAACATAAACTGCTGGAAAAGACCACTACATTTCTACATTTTTGTGTTTCCAAGTTGATATGAGCTGCATTAAGTTTAGGTCTCCCTCTCACACAAATATCTTTCTTATGTTTTTTCACCCACAGTTTTATCTCCTGGTGGGTCTGGGGGTGGTGGTGTTAACTATTTGATTACACGTTATTTCACAGCCGATGTTGTCGGTGGCGGTACATCTGATCAGGGCAGCATTCCACCTGAATTGAGTGAAACCCAGTCGCAATATGTTGATGGCACAGAGCCAGTTACACAGGATTGGATGGTCCCTGATCAGATTGCAGCCGATGTTGAGAGGAGAAGGCAGAAAGCGATTGCGCTCGGTAATACTTTCGTGAAGGCTCATAGGGCGAAACAAGTAAAGTTTGAGGAGGGTAAGGAGATAGGAAGGAGGATTGCAGATTCAAAGAAGTCTGCTAAGTTTGCCTCCGCAAAGAATCCTGTGAAGAGGAAACTCAACACTATTGCAGAGCAAGGTTTAAGTTCTCCACGCCGGAGCCCGCGTGTTGATTACTCGAAGAGACCTAATTACGCCGAGGTTGATGTGGGTGGGATTCAAGGAAAGCGGAGACGCGCGGACGATCACTCTAGTGTTGATTCTGAGCGTCGATCTAAGCTTGCACGGGAAAATGCAGCTGAAGAAGCTTTGGACAGTGATTCTGATGAGGAGGATGTTGATGTTAGTAAGGTATACGCTGTTTATTTACTTTTTCTTCTGTTTTTTAAGTTGTTTTGGCATGAGTTTGCTGATGTGAACTGCATTTTTTATTCTTTTTTTGTAGACTGCTAAGAGTACGAAGAGGAAGAGGTCTGAAGATGATGTTGCGCATGAATGGCATTTTAACAAGACTGTTCGGCTGTCCATTCCAAACGTAATCAAAGCTGTCGCTTTGCTGGGTGAGGCGCACAGAACTTTGGTGCGGCAAGCAGGTTTTGGCATTGTCTTTGACCTGAAATTAGAGAAGAATGTTTCTTGTGTTTTGATGTGCAAGCTGATGGGAAAGATCGACCCTGATACGATGAGATTGGACTGCGGCCCAAACAAGGTTCTGGAAATCAATCGCGAGGCTGTCCATCACATTTTTTATTTCCCTATGGGTTCTCACACTGCTCCCAGGCCTGCTTCCAGCGGGCATGATGATTCGCTCACTAATCTGAAGGGTGAACTCGGTTTCAACCGTTCTCGTAGCATAGATGCGAAGGACCTGCTTATTTTACTTCGCACGCTGGCTGCGGACCCTGCGAAGGTTAATAAGACGGTGAAGGTTTTTTTCTCATTGTTTTCCAGTGCTTGCTTTGTCCCAGCCCCGCAACTCGGTTGTCAAGGGTAGCTGATATGGTTGAAAACCTTGATATTGCATCTATGGCTAGCATGGACTTTTGTCAGCTTGTTGTCGACGAGCTGCAGGCCGTTGTGTACAAGAGGAATTCTAAAGGGAGCAAGCAAAACTGCGCTGAGGGTTGCACCATCGTGCCCCTGTTCAGGTACCTGGATTCGTTGAATCTTCGAAAAGTATTGGTTATGGATAAACGCACGCCATGCGCCGCAATACTATCCCATGTGCAGTTGAAGAAGATTCACAACGCCGACATCATTGTCACGGGAAAGATACACCTGGACTCTTACAAGTTTGGCAAGCTGCCGGTGAGTGCATAGCCAGCCTTTGTTTTTGTTTTATTCCTTTTTTTCGCGCATGCTAAATGTGAACCTCTTATGTACTTTTTTTCGTGAACTGCATCTCTTTTTTTTGTTAATTTTTTCAGTGGAAAGCGGAAGCGGACATTGTGTACAAGCGGACTGCAGTTGCCGAAGCGCCTGAAATGTTTTGTGAGCCTCTTGCTAGGGCGGCTCCAATTCGACGGGGTCGTGGTTTTGCTAGGGCAGCTGCTGGAGGTTTTTCTGGCCAGGCTTCTGGTGATCACAATAGATTTGTTCAGGTCGATGAGCTTCTCGATAGGGTCATCAATATAACTAGTGATTTCCCAACATCCGGTTCCAGGATGAGGAATATTGCCGGATTGTTTCCTGAAGGCAAAGGCCCTTCTAAAGCAGAAATCGAGGCCGCTCATAACTTTGACCGTGGGCAGCTTGAATTCCTTAAGCAGACTGTTACGAATATCAGGTCTTCATTCGTTCAGTTTAAGCAGTCTCAGGACGACAGGTGTGCTACATATGAGCAGGAAGCTGGTGCAATTGTGAAGGAAATGAACAGGCATGAAGATGTTGTTCGGCCTTCTTTGCCCGACCCCGCAGATGTGGATGTGTGTCTTTTTTTCATATGCGAACAGTTTTTTTACCCATATTTGTTATCAATTTTTTCAGTGTGTTTGTGGCATTGACTATTTGTTTTCGCATCCTTTTTGTTGTTTTCGCAGTGTGGAGGACAATCTTCTAAGGCTAACGCTTGTCGTGATGATGACCACCAGGACCATGACGGTGTTGATTCTGATTATTTGTTTGACAGGCCATTGTCCCCCGTTGACGAAGCTGCCAAAGACAATCCTCTTGACGAAGTCGTCATCGACAAGGTTTGATTTCTTCCTCTCTTTTTTGTTACAGTGAACTTCATTGTTTAATTTTTTGTAGTGTCCAAAACAAATAATCATATTTTTTGCACCAGCAGTGGCAGCGAACTGCAGTTTTTAACTTTTTTTGTATTTCGTGCACCAGTAGTGGTAGTGCACTGCAGTTGTTGTTTAGAGAAGAAGCATCATCTTTTTTAGCAGTGGACTGCACGATCTGGTGTTGGTTTTTTAGTTGTAGAACTGCGGATTTGGATAATAGTTTTATTTATGTTTTAATGTCTTTTAGGATGCTGAATCAAATGTGGAAATACATGGGAAGGAGGCAGAGGGTGACGCTGGCAAGGACGAGGAGGCTGGCAAGTGTAAAGAGATGGAAGGCGACGACGCTTCCCTGGTGAGTATAGAGAATTTTTGCATTTTTGTGTTTTATTTTTTATTTTTCATGGGAGCTTCATGGTCCGTTTTATTAGTGAACTGCATTCTATCTTTTTTGTGTAATGTGTTTTATTTTTAACTCATCAGAACTGCGGATTAAATGTTGAAATCCAAGCGGAGCGCAACATTGGGGATGATAATGTGGAAGGGAGAGGAGGGGAGGAGCCTGATGCGGAGGTTGATAAGACAGAAGGTAGAGAAGGAGGGGAGTGTCATGTTGAGGCTGATAAGGCACAAGAGAGAGAAGGAAGGGAGGATATCCTGGATTGTGATAAGCATGAAGAGAAAGAAGGAGCTACTGGTGTTACAGTTGAAGTTGCAGAAGAGATAGAAGGAACTCCTAGAGTCGGATTTGACGATGCGGGGACATCCGCTCGCATTGATGGTGTTGTTGGGCCTACTGTTTTGTTGCTTGGCGATGAGGTGCCTGAGAAATTTTGTGTCGTCCCTCGCGCCCCCGAGAAATCAATTGGCAATCTGGCTTTCCCAGCCGATACAACAAAAGTCCCAGCTGAGGCAGTTTCGATTGTTTCTGAAGAGGAACAGCCAAGACTCTCTCAGGACATGAGCAATCAAGCGCTGCTTGACGATGATATTATCGGGCTGGAGCACTTGACGCTCAGCGAAGATGTATATGAGCAGCCGCATGAAGTTTATTCTAAAACCGAAGGTAAGCGAACTGCATTATTTTTGTTCTTTCCTGGTTGCGAAATGGACCGTGTGTGTTTTATTATCTGATACTATTCCCACTCTGTATGCAGATGAGGAATTACCTGTTGTTACTCCTTCAAGGGTTGATCCAGCTCTTATGAGAAGATACAATGAGTTATATGACGCTGTTACGAGGGCTAGGAGGGACAAGAAGAAGCAGTATGACATTTTTTGTCTAACGCCCCGGTTATTTAATATGTTATTTTTTCAGGGACGCACCCATCTTATCACTTTTTGCTGGGCTTTTTTCTTCTTGTCTGAAGGCATCTAGTTGCGTTCAAGGGCGAGTTTGGTGATATTACTATCAGTCATGTTGGCGAGTCTTTTTGGTCGTATGGAACGCTGAGCACGCGCCTCGCAAACATTGGCGTCTCTATGCTAGCTGAAAGGTTCAAAGGATCTCAAACTATGATTGTCCCGTACAACCTATGTGTAAGCATTTTCATTAATTTATATTTTATCCCCTCGTCCAATTTTTATTTGTGCTATAAGCATTTTTCATTAACTCTCTGGTTTTGTCTTTTTTGCAGAATTCCATTTGGAACGGCGGTGCCACAAATAGGGCTTTGAAAAAGATGTTTTCTTCAAGCGCAGAGGAACGTGCGGACAAGAAAAACTTGGTAACGCATTTTGACCATTTTGTCATCATCTTGAAAATAAGTTTTCTGTTTTTCTATTTTTCTCATCTGGTTTGTTTTATTCTTTTTTTTTATTTCAGATTATGTTTGCAACATTTGACCCTCCTCCCGCAACAATGAAGGATGCGATAGGCCACTACTGCTTGGTCACTTTGAACCTGCGAGAGAAGCGTTTTGAGTTTCTCGACTCATTGAGCGAAGGCGACAGCACTGCTGCAAATCTTATCTTCAGGAAAATGGTCAGGAACATCAAAAAAGTTTGGAAAGATGGCAGCGCAAGCTGCGATGAGCCGTTGAACCCTCCCACCCTTGACGGCTTTGCGCTGACTCGTATTAATGTCCCGCAACAGGGAAACGGGTTTGTACTTGTTCTCCTTTTTTCTTTTTCCTCCTTCAGTTTTTTTGTGTAAGTGAGCTGCATTGTTTTTACTAAATTAGAATCATCTTTTCCCTTGAGCGAACTGCATTACTAATGTGTTATTGGTTGTTCTCCCTCGGTTTCTTTGTGTGTATGGAGCTGCATTGTTTTACTAACATCAGTAGCACTTCATTATTGAGTGAACTGCATTAGTAATGTGTTTTGTGTTGGTTTTCTTGCAGGCATGATTGTGGATTTTACATGTTCCAATTCATGCAGACCTGGGATGATGAAACGATTGCC
Organism: Secale cereale; assembly: GCA_902687465.1. Taxonomy (NCBI): domain Eukaryota; kingdom Viridiplantae; phylum Streptophyta; class Magnoliopsida; order Poales; family Poaceae; genus Secale; species Secale cereale. The sequence continues at coordinate 231,539,146 of LR738712.1, forward strand.
AAGTTTGGGAAGGAGCACATTGGCTACATCAGGAAGGCGATGCTCTATAGTTGGCTGACCTCGTCGCATTGCTGTCTGGACCAGACATCACTTTTAATTTTTAAAGAAGGTTATTACAATTTTTTTTCAGTCACACACTGTTTTTATTAAGTGAACTTCATTGATACATAGAGGGAGGTCCGCTACTTTTGTTAAGCTTTTTAGTAGAACCCCATTCGCATGTTTAAAATGACTTTCCTTTAGTGAACTTGATGATTCTTTTTTATTTTGCTCATTATCCCATTTTTTTATGCAGGCTTTGACGAAGGCGCACACCAAGGTGGTATTTCCTTGTTTGAAACTCAGGTTCACACTCCAACGATTCAGAAACTTGCCCTTGATGAACCCCCCGTTAAGCTTGCGAAAGAACCTGTGTGTAAGAGGTTGAGGAGTGGCGCCGGCACTTCGAATGAAAAAGCTCCTGAGAAATCTCCTGTCAATGTCAAGCATGGGAAGAAAGGAGTGATCCCTCCGAATGCTGAAGATAGCGATGATGATTTTGAGAGGCCACCACCAGTGCCTAGGAGGACCAGGAGCGCAGCTGTGGAACGCCAGACGGACAGCGAGGCACTAATTCTATCAAATAAGAGGCCTGTGCAGAAGCCATCAAAGTTTCGATCTCCTCTACAGAAGTTGAATCCTGCGAGATTCAGCTATCTTGCGGAGATGAGGAAACTCTTGCAACTCATCACGAGCACAGCATTCAGGCAGAAATACAACGAGTCAGTTCTTTTTTCGTTAGTTTTTTCGCTTTTTGATTTTTAATGTGTGTAATGTTCTTCTGTGTTTTTGCTTTTGTGCTCCTAACCCCCCCACCTTCGCCGTTTCTTTTGTGCAGGTGCGCGCTTTTCATGCACAGGAACCCTATCGAAGTCTACACTGTGAATGTGGACTACATGTTCTTAACTTTCACCAGAGGTGGTTTTATGGACTCGGAATTGATGGATCATATCATTAGGAACTGTAAGAATGACGAGCATATGAATGTGGTTTATCGATCTGGCGAACGCGTTCTGCTGTCCCCTTTGTTTATCCCGGTATTTCTCTTTTTCCTTTTTTTTTTCTTTTTTTCTGCTCGAGTGAACTACAGTAAATAGTGCATAATAATTTGTATTTTAGAATGTACTGAACTGCATACATTTTTTTTTGTGTTTAACCCATTCTCTTAAATGAAACAAATTATGGGGAGAATTGTGAACTGTATACTGTTTTTTAGAGAAGCGTGACCCATTTTTTGATTAAGCGTCGGAGCGAACATCTTAAGGGGAACTGCATTAACGTTCTTTTGTGAATTACCCACACGCAGTATGTGCTTCAAATGAATGATCACGCGGATAGAGATAAAGATGGAAATGTTGTGTTGCCTTTTGTCCACGGCAAGTTTAACGTTGAAGATGCAGCAAAGCAGTTCAAACTTTATGTTTGTGATGACGAGAACCTTCTTGATTGCAAATTAGTAAGTTATCGGATTTGCTTTTGTTCAGCCTTATGTACTTATTTTCTCTCCTAATTTTTTCCAGTAATCCTTTTTCACTCATCAAACCCATAACAAATTTGATGAAACAAAATTAGATTATGTTACCACGGATGAAAGACCAGCATTATTCGCTATACACGATGAATAGGCACCGCGAGACCCTTGACATTCATGACACTAGGAGGTACAGCTGACCGGTTGATCAAACGACGAGGTGGCATAAGTCTGAATACCACAACGACCGTACTGAAATGGTAAAATTTTTCCTTTTTTCACCTTTCTTCTTTGTTTTCATGCGTGCGCACGTTGAACAATTTTTGTTGTGATGTGTATTTTTGTTTTTTTCTTATTTCCACCAGATGATCAGGATGACTGCATTGTTGAAGAAGGTTTCCGGAGAAAAGGAGTACAAGAGAAAGGATCGGTAGACTGGGTCGATGTTTCAAAGAAAGCTAGCTTTTTGGGCTCCCCTGAGCAGGGCCCCAATGAGTGCTGCTTTTTTGTTCTGAAGATGGCTCAGTTTTACGATGGCAAAACCTTTGTTGTGAAATTCGCAAAGCGTAATGTAAGTATCTTCTTTTAACCCAATAATAACCCCTCATTCCTTGATATTTTTTTCTGTCAGTTTCTTTTTTGTAGATGATTTGTTTATTTTTTCTTTTCTTCATCGGAGGAAGCTATTATTCAGGATTGGAAGGCTGAGTTTTTGTTCCAGATTCTGTTCCACCCAAAAAACATGGTCGTAGTCACCGAGTTCCCGGAGGATCTAAGAAATATCTGCATTTCTCTTGGCGTTTCTCCAAAACTGGATTCGCAGGAGCAGGATGAGGCATAAATGATAGCAGACCCTTTTCTATGTGCGTTGATGTCTTTTTCGTGTGTGCTCCAGAACTTTCTGTAAACAGTAATGTATGGTCGTTGTGTGTAGTTCTCGATCTGCAAAAGTGTTCACACCATGCTGTGTGCTTTTGTATATACCGGTCCAGTTAGTTTTTGTGTTTTTCTTTTCGTGGCAGACAGTGACAATGTCAAATTTGTACATAATGGAGCTTTCAGCCAACTCCTCCTTGTGAATTGTAACATGTTCGCAGCGCACTGCATTCACTCATATGAGTAGCAGCCAAGTTTGTTTAAATATACGCATCCGCACTGCATCTCACCTTATCTCATGGGACTGCAAAGACGAATTCAACGTGTTTGTCGTCGAGTTTCAAAATTTTGGAAAAAATGTATTAGAAGACAGAAAATCAACCGTATCTGCTAAGGGAGAGCTCAATTTTTTACATTTTTTTGCACTAAGCTCACTGCACTGTGTACTCGAAGCGTACTACACTGTAAGCTTTAAACGCACCACGCACTGCACTGCACTGTACGTGAAGCCTAGTCTGACTATACATTTTTTTCTTTTCTAACTGCATTCTATATGGATTCACGGTCATGTCAGATTCTACACGACGAAGGGAACTGCATTCTCAAAAATGACATTCTGATCTCAGGGTTTTCATACAGAAGAGAACTGCATTCTGAGAATGACATTCTCATCTTATTTCTTTCATATAGAAGAGAACTGCATTTTATCAAGCATACCCCCCC
>LR738712.1:231549020-231719385 GCA_902687465.1 Secale cereale
GGGAGGGGTGGGGGTCGCCGTCGGCCGCCGGAGCGCTGCCGCGCTAGGAGGCGGGGAGGGGTGGGGGTCACCGCCGGCCGCCGGGGCGCTGGCGCGCTAGGAGGCGGGGAGGGGAGGGGGAGGACGCCGGCCGCCGGGCCGCTGGCGCGCTAGGAGGCGGGGAGGGAGGGGGACGCCGTTGGCCGCCGGCCGCCGGCGCGCTCCCGCGCTAGGAGGTCGGTAGGGGAGGGGACTGCGCTCGTCGCTGGCCGCCGGGCGCTCCCGCGCTAGGAGGTCTGTAGGGGAGGGGGAGGGGTGTTATGAGAATAAGGTCTTTTGTTAGGAGAATAAGGCCTTTTGTTAGGAGCGGAAAGCAGACTGGCTAGCAGAGGTCGTCGTCTCTTCTTTTCCTTCTCTGCTCTGCTCGATCCCCACCCCACCTAACCCAACCCAACCCAACCCAACGTCGACGCCGCGGCCACCGGAAGATGATTTCTTATTCCCAGACACGTGGAGACGAAGACGGGAGAGAAGCATCTGAGGTGAGAGGAGGGGAGGATGGCGGCATGGGGCATGGGGCGGAGCACAAGTGCTGGGCGGCGGCGAGGTATTTCTTGTGCAAGGTGCAGGCATACAGGACAGGAGGGAGGGAGGTGAGTTGGGGAGCGTAGGATGCTGGATGTAGGGATGGGGTGGCTGGAGCTGCCGGAATCGATGTGAATCTGGATCAAGGGGTAGGCCGGGCGGCTGTTTATGGACGGCGACCACAACAAAGGCGGCGCCGGCGAGCACGCGAGACCCAGCTGCACTCGGAAGATCCGCCGTGACGAGGTGGAGACGAGCGTCAAATCGACCGACGGCAGAGATGGTTGGGCTCTGGCGGAATCGGTGCGAGGAAAGGCTGCGCGCGGCTTGGGAGTTGGGAGTGGGACTGGTCGAAATCGACGGAGACTTGGGGGAGCGTGGAGCCCTCCGGCTGATCGGAGCGGGAGAGGATGAGCTGGATTTGATTTGCGGCCGTGGAGGCAGAGGGGATGGCCGGCCGGCGAAGCCAACAGCAGTCAGACAGAGAGGTTACTCCAGAGATGCTCGAAAAAAAAGGAGGAGGAAATTGCCGCCGGCGAGCGGGCGCAGCTAAACCGCCGGCGTTGGCAATTAAGCGGTGGTTGCCGGGATGGCAAAAAGACGTGGCCTGGCAGGCTCTATTAATCATCTTGTTTTTTTCTCTAAGCGAGAGGGAGGGTGCCTCCGTCCGTATTTATTTATGCGTACGTAATTGACGTCATGCTGGTTCCAAGTCAAAGCGAGCGACGCCCCAGTCCTTCATCCACCGCTGCGTCGTCATGCTCCTTCGCTGGAGTGATGGATTCATCCATCCGTCCATCTGGCCGCAGATCGGTCGATGACCAATCGTTTGTCTCAGCCGATCAATAGATGGCCGCAGGTCTGGAGGTGAGTTCATTTCGTTTGCTGGGACTCCAGTTCAGCTGGCTACAAATGCTCGTTCGTTGTTTGCTTCACTGAAAGAAATTAACCGCGTCGTTGGAGAAGATGAGCTACACATGACCCCCGTGCAGTTTAGCCACCGAGCATTCGGTGGGTCTTTGGTGTATAGCAGCAGTACACTGGAGCTTTGTTGTTGTTAAAGAAGTCCACTGTAGTCATCAACCAGAGCTCGGAAAAAACAACATATACATACAAACTTTTCTCGTTCACTTTCCTCGTGGTGCACAGCAAAAAATGTCATATTTTTAATATGTAGCTCACTGTCCTCCCTTGGGGTAATTTTGGTTGTTATTGCTGCAGTGCAACACACCTCTTCATGACAAAAGTGTATGTAATATGCTTGTCTGTAATATGTAGCGTGCAAACAACAAATGCAGTCCTCTCGCATGTTTTTTCAAACATGCAGTTCACCATTTTCAAAAACTGCTATTAAACCGTGCGGAATCTCGAAAAGTGTTCAACATGGCGAAGTTGCGTCTACTCCATAGCTTTCCAACGGTATATTACACGCATAATTCCGATAAATTGTTAAAAAACTAGAGCAAAAAATGTACCGAAAAAATAACACGTACAGTTTTTTCAAACATGCAGTTCACTGGTCTAAAAAACAAACAAATGCAGTGCACTTTGGTCTAAAAAAAGTCCATTGCAAAGGACTCTTTGAAGCTCACTTTATTCTCTCACGAAGTTGGCAATAAAAAAACCTTTGTGGTTCACTTGGTGATCCAAAAACAAAAACACATCGGAAAGCAGCTCACTTCTCAACACTTCTCAACGCGCGTAAAAAATTAATTAGTACGAAAAAAGACAACATCAAATCATGAGGTTCACTTTTGGTAGTGTTCCGCTTCACTTTCGGGAGTGTTGCGGTCCACTTTCCTTCGGAAAAAAAAGTTGGAAAAAAGACAAAAAAACTCCTCTGAGAAAAATCTACGTCCAACAAAATAAATCATGAGGTTCGTTTGACTGTCTGATGCAGTGCGTTCTTCAGTTTGAAGCAGTGCGCTTTCCTGTCCGATGCAGTGCACGCGTCGATTTTGTTGTCGCGAAAAACAGAGTTTCCGCGTTTTTGTAATTTCAAAACTGCTCTTAAACCGTAATGAATTAGAGTGAGTGTTCTACATGAAAAAGTAGCGTCTCGACGATATCTTTCCAACGGTGTATCATTTGGATCATTTCGACCAACGTTTTATAAATATTTCACGAAAAAACGGCCGCTGCCCTTCGTAGTCAGCCGCACGATTTTCAAATTTAACTAATAACCGTAAGGAATCTCGAAAACATTTCAACATATGAAAGTTGCGTCTCGTTCGTAGCTTTCCAACGGTATATTACACGCCTTCTTTCGACAAACGTTTAGAAAACTGGTGTCAGAACAGTACCGAAAATTCGAAAAAAATCGAAAAACGCAATTCCGCGATTTAGTAATTCAAAACTGCTCTTAAACCGTAGCGAATTAGCAAAAATAATAGATATGAAAAAGATGCGCGCCGACGATACCTTCCCAACGGTGTATTATACGTTTCATTCCGACGAGCGGTTTAGAAAAAAACGCAAAGAAACGCTCGCTGTCATTCGTTGTGAGCCGCACGATTTTCGAAACTGCTCTCAAACTATGATGAATTTTGAAAAGGGTTCAACATGGCGAAGTTGCCTCTACTCCATAGCTTTTAAACGGTATATTACACGCATAATTCCGATAAACGGTTAAAAAACTAGAGCAAAAAAGGTACCGAAAAAACAACACGTATAGTTTTTTCAAACATGAAGTTCGCTGGTCTCTGTGGTGCGGTGCGAATAGCTTTCCAATGCAGTATTACAATGCAGTTCGGAAGTGTTATGAGAATATTATTCTCATAATGTTATGAGAATAGACCGGCTGTATGTATATATATGTGTGTGTGTGTGTGTGTGTGTGTGTGTGTGTGTGTGTGTGTGTGTATATGTTGTTGTTATGTATGCAATCCCATCGCACAACACACACGTCTTATTAGCAGCAACCGTCTGTGTTATTATCGGTCTTCACACACATTTATGATTACAGACCTATTTGCCGCGTATCACACACATCTTGTTAAGTTGAACCATTTCTGTTCTCATGTCTCAACGCAAACAGTTCATCCGAGTGAACCGCATGCCGTATATCGTACATGCCTTCATCTGGCTGCCCGTTTCTTTTGTTCCTCCTCATCGCAACAGTTCATCGAACTAAACCGTATGCCCTTCATCACACACGCAAATAAAACCTGAAACATGTTTGATGCATCCGGCATGGCAAACGTTTTATACATTTCTGGCAGTTTTCATACATCACTGTTTGCGATTATTGCATCGCACACCGTTTCTCGAAGGGTCTCTGATCGTAGTGTCGCGTTAGCAGCATCCTGCAGTAGTGTGAGTTTGATTCCTTGCAATAGTTTTGTGATACAAATATGGTAATATGTGGAAGGTACTAGTGAATTATTGTGGTTTAGTAAGAATATTAGTGTTACGGTTCATGATTCCCGAAGCATGCATGTATATTCTCTTGTTATGCTAAGAAGTTGGAGCGCGATTTATTATTGAGTGTCTTCCTTTGATTGAAGGTCGAGGGCACACGATGGTTAACTCCTACAACCCCCCCCCCCCCATAGGGGCATGCATAGTAGTACTTTGCTTCGAGGGATAATAAACTTTTGCAGTAAGTATGTGAGTTATTTATGACTAACGTGAGAACATGAATTAGACGCACTCTCACCTTTCCATCATTTGCTAGCCTATTCAGTACCGTGCATTTCCCTTTCTCACCTCGAGATGTGGTGCAAACATCGCCGGTGCATCCAAACCACATGATATGATATGCTCTACCACACATAAACCTCCTTATATCTTCCTCAAAACAACCACCATACCAACCTATTATGGCATTTCCATAGCCATTCTAGGATATATTGCCATGCAAATTCCACCATTTTGTTATTATGACACACATCATCATTGTCATATTGCTTTGCATGATCACATAGCTGACATAGTATTTGAGGCTCAGCCACTGTTCATCATTTTGTATACATGTTACACTAGATCATTGCACATCCTAGTACACTTCCAGAGGCATTCATATAGAGTCATATTTTGTTCTAGTATTGTGTTGTAAGTAAATAGAAGTGTGATGATCATCATTATTCACTATTAGAGCATTGTCCCAGTCAGGAAAAAAATAGGGCAAAAAGAGTCCAGCAAAAAATGAGAGGAAAAGAGAGAAGGGGCAATGTTACTATCTTTTTCCACACTTGTGCTTCAAAGTAGCACCATGATTTTCATATAGAGAGTCTCCTATGTAGTCACTTTCAAATAACTCGTGGGGATTTTTCATTATAGAACTTGTCTTGTATATTCTGATGATGGGCATCCTCAAATGCCCGGGTCTTCTAGAGCAAGCAAGTTGGATGCACACCCCCTTAGTTTTCATTTTAGCTTCAAACACTTATAGCTCTTAGTGCATCTGTTACATGGAAATCCCTACTCCTTGCATTGGCATCAATTGATGGGCATCTCCATAGCCCGTTTATTAGCCTCGTTGATGTAAGACTTTCTCATTCATTGTCTTCTCCATATAATTTCCAATAGCATACTCCATTCCACCCATAGTGCCATATACATGGCTTGCGCTTATGTATTGCGTGGGGGTTGAAAAAGCTAAAGCGTGTTAAAAAGTATGAAGCAATTGCTTGGCTGACACCGGCGCAATGCATGATTTATACTTTGTGTTAAGAAGATGGAGCATGACAAGGCTATATGATTTTGTAGGACTAGCGTTCTTTAGCACTTTTATTTTGAAAGACATGATTGTTTGTTGGTATGCCTGAGTGTTGATGTCTTTATGTGAAATTATAGACCATTGTTTCGAATCGCTCGGATCTAAATATTCATACTGTAAAAGAGAGATTACTTGATGATCATGTTAGGTGGCATTCCACATCAAAAATTCTGTTTTTATCATTTACCTACTCGAGGCAGAGTAGGAATTAAGCTTGGGGATGCTAGATACGTCTCCAACGTATTTATAATTTTTTATTGTTCCATGCTATTATAGTATCAATCTTGGATGTTTTATATACAGTTATATATCATTTTTTGGGTCTAACTTATTAACCCAGTGCCAAATGGCAGTTGTTGTTTTTTTTGCTTGCTTTTGGTTTTCCCGGAAATTAGTACCAAACAAAGTCCAAATGCCACAAAACTTTTTGACTATTTTTCTGGACAAGAGAGACCCTAGAAGCTTTGGGAGGAGACGAGAAGGAAAACGAGTAGACAGCAAGGCACTAGGCACGTCCTAGTACCTTGTGGGTCCCTCGGGGCTACGTCTGACCTAATGCCAGTTCTATAAATTCTGTAAAATTGGGAAACCAACAGAGAGTGACCCAAAATACTTTTTCCGCCGTCGCAAGTTTGTGTTCATCCGCGAACCCACATGGAGGCCTTTTCCGGTACTCTGTCGGAGGGGGAATTGATCACTCTAGGGGATTGACAACCCCCCTTGATCGCGTTGGGTGCAAGTATTTGCTTTTTTGTGTCTAGGTGTTGTTCACAAGGTTTCACGTGGTTCTCCTACTAGATTGTTAACCTTGGTTCTTAACTGAGGGAATACTTATCTCTCGTGTATTACATCATCTCTCCTCTTCGAGGAAATCCTAACGCAGCTCACAAGTAGCACATACCTAAATTGAACTTTTCGGAAATATTCTTGTATAGACATTAGTTCAATGATGTATATGTTGTCATGAATAACCAAAAATACCCGAGGATTAGTTGCACTTTCATATGTCCATGAAGCATATCACTCTCATTGTAAATGTTAGGATGTTTAGGCAATTCGAGGTGGTAGTGAAATCCTCTCTACCTATCCTTTGCAATTGATATGAGAATAATAGAGAACCCTCGGTGTGGTCATGTCCACAGGAGAACCCTTAGTTACCGTAATGAGAACTGTAGTGGGAAAACAATGTTAGTGGCGTGCATGGTGTGAAGTCTACATGGAGTAGAACATACACTGTACCCGAATCCTCCAAATTATAAACATCTAGAGCGGCACAAGTATCCAATCTAGAACTATCCAATAGCATATGTTACATTAGACACATACCGGTGGGAGTTCCTAACTCCCTTAGAACGCTTGAAATCCTCTTTTTGATTTCATCACTTTTTTTGCCTCATTGTGCTCCTTTACTTCGTTGATGCCATTTACTTTTATTCGCACTCTACTCAAAATTGTTACAACCTTCTGCATTTACTTTGCCTTGCGCCCATAACTAACTTGCGGCCACATTTTCATAAGTGTCTATAAGGGACAAGTCTAATTCATGTGCTTCTTATGTAATCGATACTCTTACTTAGAAAAGGCTATAACTAAACCATGTACACTTTGCAGGCCATCAGAGCCTACAAGTGTGTGCGCGAGCTCACGGGTGTGAGGCGCATTGACCTAGGTTGACTAAGAGATGGAGATACAACAAGCTCTAATGGCGGCAATCAATAGTGCTTGGTGATGATACGTCTCCAACGTATCTATAATTTTTTATTGCTTCATGCTATTATATTATCAATCTTGGATGCTTTATATGCATTTACATGCTATTTATATCATTTTGGGAACTAACCTATTAACCCAGTGCCAGCTGTTGTTGTTTTTTTTTTTTTGCTTATTTTTGGTTTTCCAAAAATCAATACCAAATGGGGTCCAAACGCTACAAAATGTTTTGACTATTTTTTTCTTGACAAAAGAGACTCTAGAAGCTTCAGGAGGAGATCAAAGACCACACTAAGGAGATGGCAAGGCAACATGGCATGCCTACAAGGGTAGGCGCACTCTGTTACCTTATGTGCCCCTCGTGGCTCCGTTTGACCTAATTTTGCTTCTATAAATTCTCAAATATTGGGAAACCAACAGAGAGCCACCCCAAACACTTTTCTGTAGCCGCAAGTTTTGTTCTTTTACGATTCCATATGAAGGCCTTTTCCGGTACTCTACCGGAGGGGCGATTGATCACAGAGGGCTTCTACATCATCCTTGCTGCCTTCCAATGATGCATGAGTAGTTTACCACAAACCTACGGGTCCATAGCTAGCTGCCTGATGGCTTCTTCTCACTCTTTGATTTTCAATACAATGGCTTCTTCTCACTCTTTGATTTTCAATACATTATTCGCCATTCGCCTCTTGTTTTTCTCTCCCCCACTTGTAAAACGATCTTCGAAAAGATTTGCCTTTTCTTCACCCTTCTTTCGTTCGCCTTCTTCGCCATCATGTCTGAAGTTGGGGAGGTTATCATTGAAAATCCTCAGGAAGAACTTGAATCTTGTCCTTCGGAGCGTAGAGAAACTCCTAACTACAAAACAAAAAGTTTTCGCATAGGGGATGGAAATATTATTGGGAAAAGCATTATCCAAGAATTCTTTGATTATACCGGACCCTTGCCTATTAATAAAAGATCTATTCTTCTTGAGACAAATTGCTATGCATATGCTATTGTTATGCTCGTTGAGAAATTAGAAAGGAAATTTGTGCATCTTCATCCTGCTTTGCAATTGGTATTTTATGAGCTTCCAAATATTAATCATCCAATAGCTAAAAAGATTGCCACTATCATCCTTATGCGTGAATTTGATTTTATAATACAAGAAGCTAGGGAAATTTTTGCTTTCTATAAAAAGGATGTCGAACACCCTCCAATTATAGATATCCTTCATGATAAAGAAACTATGCGTAATTTGGAATCTAGAGATTATCAGTCGTATAGTGAAAATTTTAGGAGAAAAGTACCCCGTGCAGAAATATCTCAATCTTTGTATCTTGAAGCCTTTGATGAATTTGATTGGATAACTAGGGGAATTTATGTAGGATTTGATAGGAATTGGCTAAATAAAATGATGAAGGAACCTGCTAGGAATGAGCTACGTATTTTATATGATGACACACGTGGTGATGTTCTTGACTATGGTTTTATGAATATTAAAATTACGACTCAAAGCCCTTTTCATAATCTAATTTCTTCTACTAGGAGGGAAATAAAGGAAATGATAGAATTGTTAAGACGAGTTTTGGAAGACTTGATGAGGAAATAATTGCATACCAAAGATGATAATACCTAGATCTATTTGCATTTTATGCCTAGCTAAGGGCGTTAAACAATAGAGCTTGTTGGGAGGCAACCCAATTTTATTTTTTTATTTTTTTACTTTTTGGTTCTGTTTTTCAAGTTTTGCACATTATTACTTATATAGTAATTGTGTTTTGGTGTTTTAATTAGTGTTTGAACCAAGTAAGACCTTTGGGATGGCTTACAGTGATCGTTGATTTGATTTTGCAGAAAACCAGAAACCTTTACGCCTAGTGCAGAAAATTCAATATTCACTGGAACGTCGAAACCTTCTGAAAGTTTTACACAAAATTGATACACAAATTCCCCATGTCTTCCTAATTATTCAGAATTTTTAGAGTTACACAAGTATGCGAAGTTTTCGGATTGCTACAGACTGTTCTGTTTTTAACAGATTCTGTTTTCTATGTGTTGTTTGCTTATTTTGATGCATCTATGGCTAGTATAGGGGGGTATGAACCGTGGAGAAGTTATAATACAGTAGATATTACACCGATATAAAATTAGAATAAGATCACAACAGTACCTTGAGTGGTTATTTGCTTTGTTTTACTAACGGAGCTCACGAGACTTTCTGTTGAGTTTTGTGTTGTGAAGTTTTCAAGTTTCGGATAAGGATTTGATGGACTATGGAATAAAGAGTGGCAAAAGCCTAAGCTTGGGGATGCCCAAGTCACCCCAAGGTAAAATTCAAGGATGGTCAAGAGCCCAAGCTTGGGGATGCCCCAGGAAGGCATCCCCTCTTTCGTCTTCATCTACCGGTAACTTTACTTGAGGCTATATTTTTATTAACTACATGATATGTGTTTTGCTTGGAGCGTCGTGTATGATATGTGTCTTTGCTTTTTAGTTTTCCACAATCATCCTTGCTGTACACACCTTTCGAGAGGGACACGCTTCAATCGTGATTTAGTACAATACTCTATGTGCTTCACTTATATCTTTTGAGCTAGGCAATTTTTCTCTAGTGCTTCACTTATATCTTTTTAGAGCACGACGGTGGTTTCATTTTGTAGAAATTGTTGAACTCTCTTGCTTCACTTATATTATTTCGAGATTCTTAAAAACAGCATGGTAATTTGCTTGGGTTATGAATTTAGTCCTAATATGATAGACATCCAAAGGAGATATAATAAAAACTTTCATATATAGAGCATTGAATACTATGTGAAGTTTGACTCCTTGTAATTGTTTTGATATGTTAAGATGGTAATATTATAGTAATGCTAGAGGTAGTTTGTGAGGTTAAAAAAATAATTATGTTAAGGTTTGTGATTCCCGAAGCATGCATGTATGGTCTCCTAATTATGTAACCGAATTGGAGCACCTTGTATTTTGAAGTGTTTGTCTTTGCGTGAAGGTCGGGGCGTGAGATGGTTAACTCCTACCAACCTCCCCCCTTGGAGCATGCGTCGTAGTACTTTGCTTCGAGAGCTAATAGATTTTTCGCAATAAGTATGTGAGTTCTTTATGACTAATGTGAGTCCATGGATTATACGCACTCTCACCCTTCCACCTTGCTAGCCACTCTAGTGCCGCACAACTTTCGCTGGTGCATACAACCCTCCTTATACCTTCCCCAAAACAGCCACCATACCTACCTATTATGGCATTTCCATAGCCATTCCAAGATATACTGCCATGTAACTCCACCGTTCTGTTTATTAAGACACACTTTATCATTGTCATATTGCTTTGCATGATCATGTAGTTGACATATTATTTGTGGCAAAGCCACCGTTCATATTTTTCATACATGTCACTCTTGTTCATTGCACATCCTGGTACACCGCCGGAGGCATTCATATAGAGTCATATCTTTGTTCTAGCAATGAGTTGTAATATCGAGTTGTAAGTAAATAAAAGTGCGGTGATCATCATTATTAGAATATTGTCCCATGTGAGGTTATCAAAAATAAAAGAGGCCAAAGAAGCCCACCAAAAAAATGAGAGAAAAATAGAGAAGGGACAATGTTACTATCCTTTTCCATACTTGTGCTTCTGAGTAGCACCATGTTCTTCATGATAGAGAGGCTCCTATGTTGTCACTTTCATATATCACTAGTGAGAATTTTTCGTTATAGAACTTGTCTTGTGTATTCCAACGATGGGCTTCCTCAAATGCCCTAGGTCTTCATGAGCAAGCAAGTTGATGCACATCCACTAGTTGTCTTTTTGAGCTTTCATACACTTATAGCTCTAGTGCATCTATTACATGGCAATCCCTACTCACTCACATTGATATCGATTGATGGACATCTCCATAGTCCATTAATTTGCCTAGTCAATGTGAGACTTTCTCCCTCCTTTTGTCTATTACCACCTTCTATTCCACCCATAGAGCTATGTCCCATGGCTCACGCTCATATATTGCGTGAAGAGTTGAAAAGGTTTGAAAAGGTAGAGTATGAGAGAAATTTCTTAATTGACACCGGGATGGGCATGATTTATACTTTGTGTTAAGAAGAGGGAGCATAAATGACTATATGATTTTGTAGGGATAACTTTCTTTAGCCATGTTATTTTTGAAGCTTCGTAGTTTCCTTTTAGTATGCTTGAAGTATTATTGTTTTGATATTGATAAATTTTTATTTTGAGTTTTATGGATCTGAACATTTATGCCACAATAAAGAATATTACATTGATAAATATGTTGGGTAGCATTCCACATCAAAAATTCTATTTTTATCATTTAGCAACTCGAGGACGAGCAGGAATTAAGCTTGGGGATGCTTGATACGTCTCCAACGCATCTATAATTTTTTATTGTTCCATGCTATTATATTATCTATCTTGGATGTTTTACATGCATTTATATGCTATTTTATATGATTTTTGGGACTAACCTATCAACCCAGAGCCTAGTGCCCGTTTCTGTTTTTCGCTTCTTTTTGAGTTTCGCAGAAAAGGAATATCAAACGGAGTCCAAACGGAACTAAACTTTACGGGGATTTTTCTTGGACCAGATGGACTTGGAGTACACGCCAGGGGATCTGCGAGGCGGCCACAAGGGTGGAGGGCGTGCCTAGTGGGGTAGGGCGTGCCCCTACCTTGTGGGCCCCTCGTGCCTCCCCTGACCTACTTCTTCCGCCTATAAATTCATATATATTCCAGAAACCCCAGAACATCAATCAAAACCACTTTTCCGCCGCCGTAACCTTCTGTTCTCGCAAGATCCCATATGGAGGCCTTTTCCGGTACTCTACCGGAGGGGGAATCCACCACGGAGGGCAATCTACATCATCACCATTGCCCTTCTGATGTAGTGTGACTAGTTTACCATAGACCTACGGGACCATAGCTAGTATCTAGATGGCTTCTTCTCTCTCTTTGATCCACAATACCATGTTCTCCTCGATGTTCTTAGAGATCTATCCGATGTAATCTTCTTTTGCGGTGTGTTTGTCTAGATCTGATGAATTGTGGGTTTATGATCAGATTATCTATGAATAATATTTGAGTTTCTTCTGAATTCTTATATGCATGATTTAATATCTTAGTAATTCTCTTCAAACTATCAGTTTGGTTTGGCTAACTAGATTGGTTTTTCTTGCAATGGGAGAAGTGCTCTGCTTTGGGTTCAATCTTTTGGTGCTCAATCCTAGTGACAAAAAGGGACATGACACATATTGTATTGTTTCCATTAAGGATAACAAGATGGGGTATTCATCATATTGATTGAGTTAATTCTGCTACATCATGTCATCTTGCTTAAGGTGTTACTCTGTTATTATGAACTTACTACTCTAGATGCAGAATCGTTTCAGTCGATGTGTGGAGTAATAGTAGTAGATGTAGGTAGGAGTTGGTTTACTTGTTACGGATGTGATGCCTATATTCATGATCATTGCCATAGATGTCGTTATAATTATTCGCTCTTCTATCAATTGTTTGACAGTAATTTCTTCACCCACCGTAATACTTGCTATCCTGAGAGAAGCCTCTAGTGAAACCTATGGCCCCGGGTCTATTTGACATCTTATAAGTTCCCGATCTACTATTTTACTTTTACTTTTCAATCTATAAACCAAAAACCCAAAAAAAATTACTTTACTAGTTCATCTATCTCTATTAGATCTCACTTTTGCAAATAACCGTGAAGGGATTGACAACCCCTTTATAGAGTTGGGTGGAAGTTATTCGTTTGTTTGTTTGCCTCCACCACCTCTTGATGCTCATGAGTCATCCACCAAAACTCCGGACTCTTATCCTGAAGAAAAGGCCAAGCACCTCAAAAAAATTGAGAAGTGTGCCAAGAAGTCCGCAGAAGATCAGGCGAAGGAAGAGGAAAATTGCCTTTTTTATCAAATCAGACATCGAGAAGAAAAAGGCTGAAGGAAAAGACGAACACAGAATGAAGAACAAACATGATCCAAATTTGTTGCTCTGAAGAAAAAGAGTGCCCCAAGGAAAAGGCATGCGAAGCCAGCTGAACCCGATAGTGATCCATCTGATCAAGATGATCCACCGCTTACCTAAGAGGAAATTGATGCAACTCTCTCTGAACAAGTGAATGTCACGACATCATTGTTCTACCTGATCTTTGAGTAAGTCCAGACCCTGTTGCACCTCCAAAGAAGAACCATTGAAGAGGAAGACCCCAGCAACCATTGTCACCATGGTTGACAAGGTGAACAGAGGACCTCGTCCTGATGTAATTAACTTACAAGGTTTGGTGGTCGAAGCCCCTGTTAGCACTTCCAAACCAGGAGAAAATCTTCTCAAAGATAAGGTGAAGCAAATCAAAGGGCCACATGCTAAGCAGAAGGTTCCCAGTTCTGATGCTGTGAAAGAAAAAGTTGCGCAATTTGCTTCGAAACTGGCTAAACCTCTGGCGTCTATGCCTCCGACCGAGCAAAATGTGGCTCGGATTGCTCCTTCTGCTCCATCTACTGCATAGTTTGAAAATAACTCTACTGCACCACATTCTTTTGATCATCGTTCATCATGGAGCAGCTAGACAGATTTGTCGAAGACTCGTTTGATGGAGAAGTGGCATCTTTGCCAGTCCCTTCTGAAGTTATTTCTCAGGCGTCTGCTCTGATCCAAGATGTGAGAAATGATTCAGTTGAGATCAATGACCTCATTGGTCAACTCAAAGAGCTTGACAACCGTATGCAGAATTCAAAGTCCAAGTTTGTTATTAGGCAACTTGAAGAATCTTATGATGACATCAATAAGGAGCTGAAAGTTCTTTGTCATAGAAGATTGGGATTTTTTTCGGATCTGGATCAAATTGTTCGCAAAATTTGCCTCGATCACCAAGCCAAGGTCACGGGTTACAATGATCTGGTCAAAGGGCGCATTGATCCTTCGAAGAAGAAGAAGAAGGTTGCAAAGAAAAATGCTCCTGAAGTTGAATCTCATAAGGAGATCTCTCCTGATCAAGCAATTACTTCACTGAATGATGCACCTAGCTAGTACAGATCATCCCAGCATGCCAAGGCCAACTGAAGAAGTGCTTGTGGCCTCTCCTGATCAAGAAGAAATTCCACTTCAACCAAATGTTTCAGAAGATGGCAAAATTCCTCAAAATGCTCCACATGCCTCTTCTGCTCATTAGAATCAAAATAATTCAGTGCCTTCTTCTGCTACTCTGCCAACTGCTAAAGAAAATCCTTAATAATCCCTGGTGGTCGAAAAAGAATCAGTGCCATCTAAAGTGTATGTACCTTCGCCACTGTGAATATCCATCAACTCTTCATGAATTATTCCAGATGTTGGACCATCTGCAACCAAGTCAGTCACTCTTCACCACTCAGATTCAGTAATTTATGGTGATGAAGTATTGTCCATAAAAAATATGAGCTCAAATATCCATATCCTCGAGAGTGTTTGCCTATTTTCCCAAGGGGTGTTGGTGTCAAAGGACCTCTTTTTAATCGGAACACACACCCGCTTTTCTTTCAAGAGAGTCCATACAGCAAGCCCCGAACTTTAGATTCTCCTAGCTTCTGGACGAAGGAACAAGCCGTATAATATTCTCGGATCCTCTATGACAGTCGCGAGATTTTCCCTCATGAGGTTCCAGACCTTGCTTCTATGAAGAGCATCGGCTGTTTCAATCAAGTCCTACAAGATATTGAAGATTTTGGCCTCACACACGTATTTGCTTTTCAGCATCCATGGAATAGAGAAATTGTGCTTTAATTCTATGCCACATTGTACATTTCAGGTGATGCCTCTGATAGCTCCAAGTGGATAATGGAATGCATGAGTGTAGGACAATGAATCAAATGTTGTGCAATGAATTTTGTTTCATACTTCCATTTTCCTCTGTTTGAGCATGGCAAGTATGAAATTCAAGTTCACAATATTGATGCAGTGTATGATGAAGATTTCTGGTGCACAATGGACCCAGAGAAAATTCATGACTATCATGGTCCTCCTCTTCCCAAGCATTTGACCTTCGACAACCAAACTCTCTATCATATGCTCACTTACACCTTTTGTCCGATGGCTAAGATGAATCCAGACAATGCTATATCTGATATTCTTTGGAACACAATTCATGCGATCTCTCAAGGATTTGTATCGATGTTGAAGATATGTTTCTGCAAATTTTGAAGGATTCTGCTCAACATCCCATGTTCATAAAAGTATCTGCTCCTTGGATTCAGCGAGTAGTTCACTCTGCTATGAAAACCGAATACTTAGCTAAATGCAGTCACAAAAGCTTCATTCCTCTGGTCCATGATACTATGCGAGTGATGGAAAACATTTCTTCGGGTAACGCACCTGTGTGTCTAGCCCTCCTGACTACCACTCCACCTTTGAAGGACCCAGGTTGCCTCAGCGTGAACGCCAACCTGTTGCGCAATCTCCTTCAGACCTTGAAGTGAGTTTGCGCACTCAACAACTCCTCTTGAAGCATATGGCCAAGGATCGCCAAGAAAAAGAGCACCCGGCTGCCGAACTCAACGCAATCAACAATCGAACAAAAATAGTGCATATGATTGCGGCTGAAAAGAAGAAGCGTCTCTGGAAATTGCTTTGAAAGTTCTTCACCAAGAAGCTATTGAGAAAATCTCAACTCAAAGAACTTTATGACTATATTGATCAAGGGTTCTCAGCTAAAGATTTCAAAGATCGGGTCACTCCGCCTTTGCCAGCTTGTGAACTTAATACTGATCTACTTCGAATTCAGCTATGCAAAAAATTAGGTGAATCAGAAGTAACATCACCCACTGAGAAACTTGCCGAAGGAAAGATTCTTTCTCGCAAGAATCCACAAGATGATCCAGATGTGCCTACCTCTTCTTAGCCTGAATCCAGCCTCAACGGATCTGTTGCTGCTAATGAAGATGAAGATATTTTGGTCACCTCCGAATCAGAAACTTCTTTGGACAGTTCTTCGGGCCATGCCACGGAGTGAATCATATTCACACTTTTTTTCGCACTGATAACCCTCAACCGTAAGGGATCGAGATAGTCTTCGCGAGTAAGAATAACCCAATTTATTGATTCGACGCACGGGGAGCCAAAGAGTATTTATAAGCTTTGACAGTTGAGTTGTCAATTCAACCGCACCTGAAATATACTTACTTGCAACAAAAGATAAATGGTAGCAGTGATATGATAGTGATGATAATGATAGTAAAAGTAAACAGCAAAAGTAAATAGTAAAGGTAAATGGCAAAAGTAGCAACTAGTGACAAGCAGGATTTAAAACACTGTAGGCTAGGGAGATGGATGGTTGGGCGCTGCATGGATCAGATATATCATGATTCTAACTTGGGGCACGGCACACGGAAAAGTAATGATCATCTAGGCAAATATCAAACATTAGGCATGTATCCCGCAGGTAGTTGTGCGTGCTTGCAATAAGAACTTGCACAACATCTTTTGTCCTACCATACCGCTACGAACGGGGCCAAAAGGAACTTATGGAGATTAAGGTGCTCCTGTCAAAGAGCACCGGAACAAAGCAATGAACTCAATGGATACATGTAATCCTCAAACTACGGACCATCCCCTTTGGTGTCCCAAGCTGTCACTTTTGGGATCGCCGGTTCCGAACCGTAACAGGTGCAAACAACTCATAGATAGGATCAAGAACACAAATATATTCATGCAAACACATATGGTTCAGATCTGAAATCATGGCACTCGGGCCCTAAGTGTCAAGCATTAAGAATAAAAAGTTGAAGCAAAGATGATAAACACCACGGTAGATGATTGGCAACATGCCCCCAACGATCTGACAAACTATTACATGATCTAACTCATCCAATCCCTACCATCCCCTTCGCCTACAGCAGGGGATTACTCACACATGGAAGGAGAAGTCATGGAGGGATGATGGAGTGGTGATGATGATGACGATGGCGATGATATCCCCTCTCCGGAGGCCAATTCAGCCTCCAGATTAGCCCTCCCGAAGAAGAACAGAGGGTGGCGGCGGCTCCGTGACGAAAACTGCGAAAAGGACTTCTGATCTGGGATTTCTCTGTCGGGTGCTAAAATACGAGTCAAAGTAGGGCACCAGGGGAGGTGGGGCCCACCCAGGCGACCCCCCGGCGCGGCTAGGGGCTGGGCCGCGCCACCAGGGCGCCTGGGCCCCCCTGGTCCCCCTCTGGTCCCTCTTCTGGCTCCTGGCTCCTTCGGGTGTGTGGATTTTCTGTGATTTTTCGTAGATTTTTCTGAGATACCTAAAAATCCGTTTTCCAGCACACAATAAAACCATACAGGCAGCTCTGCTGAAAACAGCGTCAGTCCGGGTTAGTTTAGCTCAAATCATGCAAGAATGAGGTCAAAACAATATCAAAAGTGTTTGGAAAAGTAGATACGTTTGAGACGTATCAACTCCCCCAAGCTTAGCATATTGCTTGTCCTCCAGCAATTCAGCTCAACGAACTGGACGCGACAAAGAAAACTTTGACAAACTCTTTTGCTTCATTAAATGTATATAAGCATGTACTACGAAAAGAGTCTAGCAAGTATTGAAACAGTACTATGTGGACAATGCACGGAGCAATCCCTCTTTCAAGTGACCAATCACAAATACCTAAAAGTAAATAATATATTACTGAAAATCAAGACAAGATCACATTGCACATAGCTTGAGCATATTAGGGTGGTATCTCGCTAGCCTCCATGAGTGAAGCAAAACATAAATGCAGAAACTCCTCGAGAGTTTTAAAGGAGACTAGAACTAAGAATTTCAGAATAGATAATATCACAAGCATGCAAAAGACAATGTAATACTTTGGGACAATGCACATTACACTCAGAATGACAATTATGCTCTCCTAGTTGGTGCTTTGAAGAAAGAAGGTGGAGACTCTCGAACCGTGGCTTTTGTTGGCAAGGTTGAAAGCTCGTGGTCGGAAACAAAAACTAAACATGTACCAGAGCTCTTGGTTTTAAAAACAGAGGTAAAAATGTTTTTGAGAGGTGCATATTTCGTCAACGAATGCTAGCAGATAACTCAATCACTTCTTGAGCTGGACAAGTCTCGAGGAATGGCTCCCGCATGAGGACGATCACATCCTCTTAATCTCCTTTGTTTATCACTGCCAAAGTTTTCTGATTTCTCATGAACAAAGCGTGAAGGAGGGTTTGTTTGTTGTATTATCTTTTATGAGCTGGGCGCACTCTATGCCAGTTCCTTATCGTATTAGGGGTTTGCACATTAGACATGCAATCCGGGGGTGAAACTTGTCCAACTTAAAAAGATCATGAATTAACTACTACTTCCTCATGAGCTAAGACAGAGGCACAAAAAGAGAAATGCTTTTGATTAATTTCGAGATGGTACACGAAAGTCTTCGTTAGGAATGGCAGGTAAATACCATGTATAGGAAGGTATGGTGGACTCATATGGCATAACAGGTTTTTAAGGATTTTGGATGCACAAGCAGTCAGTCCGCTTAGTACAGGTGGAGGTTAGCAAAAGACTGGGAAGCGACCAACTAGAGAGCAATAACGGCCATAATCATGCAGAGCGACAAAGCAACATTGAATCGGGCATGAAAGTGATATAACTATTCTAAAACTCAAAGATCATCAAGGCAGAGCAGACTTTTTAGTCTCAAACATGTGTAAGCATGTGCCAAGTCAATCCAAAAAAATTCTCTAAAGGGAAATACCACCTTAGTATACCGAACTATGAACGATGCAATGCATGTAGATCATTTCAATAACACATTATATACTCTAGTTATTCGAGACTAGCCACAAGGAAAGCATGAACCACTGGGAGAGCATTGTAAACATAGAACTATGTCGCTACAAGCTGGTCTCTAGATCATAAGTACAGGCATATGTACAAAAGTAGAAACAAGAAGAGTTCATACCGGTCTTCCTTGTTGCTTCCTTTCAGTCGATCTTCGTCATTACTGCCTCGTCACTTGCACGATCGAACGTAGGAAATACAATTAAATGCCATCACAGACTCGAGCTGAACTCTGAAAACAAAGCAAACTAAAGAGAAAAGGAAATATTTTTGGATTATTTCAAAGGTTGAACGAAAGCAAAAGAAAGAGAAAATCTTTTTGTTGTCTTTGCAAAGAGAGAAATAAAGAAGAACGAGCAAAAACTTCAAAAAGATCAAGGCGAATAAAACGGATAATACAATGGAAAAGTGAGAGGGGCACGTACTCCCCCAAGCTTAGGCTTTTGGCCTAAGTTGGTAGCAGCTACTGCCCCCAGGAGCCTCCTGCTCCGGGGGTATGGTGGTGAGACCAAGGGTCGTAGAAGGATGCTGGTGCGTATACCGAACTCCTCGAAGTCTCCCATGAGGAAGGGTCCGTACGCCAAGCAGAGGAAGACCCTTCACCAAACTCGGTGGCGGTTTCTTCCTGAAAAGGTGGTAACTCACCGTGCTCCTCCTCGTCGGGCACAACCCCCTCCATGGGGTTATGAAACCGATGCTGGACCATGAACTCATCGAACTGGACAACATCAAAGGACCATCCGTTCCTGCGAGAAAAATCAAACAAAAGAGGTGCAGGTAGACGGATCTCGCGTTCCGCGGTAGTTCCGAAACGCAAGATATAAACAAGATTATCTAGCTCAGAAGCCATGGTAACAAACTTATGCCTTTTCATAGCAGCAAGATCAAAGCTTAAATAAGTGAAAGGATTATCATCAGGGTGTGGGGGTGCCTCCAAGATGTTCTAAGATAAGTGTGGCATAAATGCCACCATATAAGTCCCCCTTGTTACCATTCATAGCAAGGCGTCGAGCAATTAAGGCACCCAGATTATGATCAGACCTCCCTGAGAGGGCTGCTGCCAGGATAGCAATATCCGGAGCAGAAATGTTGCTCGTGTTGTCACGAGCTAACACCCCTCTAGCAACATAATATGCAAAATACCTGAGGTGAGGAAATAAGATGCTGGAGATCTTCGACCGATGAATATCCCTCGTACCCATGCTGCAGAGAGAGTTGATGACGGTTTTCAGCTCGGAGGGCTAAGTGGCCATCCTAGCCGTCCTCCCAACGTTTGGCACACCTATTATTTCACAAAACTTTCCCAAAGTCGTGGTGATAAGATCATTGTAAATTTTAAACTCAATAGCACCTGAATCGGGATTATATCTAAAACTATTAATGAAATTGGAGGTGAGTTTTTGATACTGAGTAACACGGCACGTGACGAGCCGTGTCAAACCTGCATTAGCACAAAGATTATAAAACTCATCCTTGATTCCCGCAGCTTCAAGGAATTCATCACATGGAAACGTCATCGCACGTGCTGGACTTGTGTCTTCCAACAACTCCAGGGGCACATGATCTTCATTATAGCTCACCCTAGCAGTCAAGGGTGAAGCTGCGGCTCTAGTAACTCGATCGGAGTGTGCGGGCCTCCTCTTCTCAAGCCACCCTTTTGCCCTTCCTAACAAACTCATTTCTGAATTTTTCGGCAATTTACAAAAACGAGGATTAAAACAAGGTGAGTTAAGGCAAACTACTCAACTCACTTGCCCAAGGCATAAACTTGCATCAAAACTTGGAAAATAACTTTCTACACATGCATGCAAGCTCATCTATACAGCACCAAGAACTACTAAATACTCACAAATGAAGCCACCAATCAGAAATCTAATTGGAGGGGTGGAGGAGTCACATACCAGGGAGTATTTGTTCAAAATCTCAGCTCAAATGGTGGGCTGTAGAGAGAGATCGAAGAATCGCCTCCAAGAACAGCAAGAACACAAGAACAAGTGCAGAACTCACATTTTTTTTTAGAAAAAGAGAGAGGGAGGAAGAAGACATACCTGGAGGGGGGGCATGTGGGCCCCAGGCGCCCTGTGGGCGCGGCCAGGGGCTGGGCCGCGCCAGCTGGCCGCCTGGGCCACTGGTGGGTCCCCCTGGCTGGCCCCAGGTCCCTCTGGGTCACTCCCGACATGGAAATTTTTATTATAATTTTCTGGAATTTTTCTGAAAACTTCACTGTTGAAAATTTTTCGAAGTTCAAAAAGCTGCGAAACTCTCTGAAAACTTGAAGCAGTTAGTAGTATTGTGAAGCTTCAAAACATAAACACTTGGTACAGCAAGTAGAACAAGAACTAAAATAAGTGAAAACATAACAAGCTCAACTTTTTATCTATATAAAACTTGTTTACTAGTAAGGTTGATCAAGTGTTACCAACAAACAGGCGATATATAGAGCAAAAAGTCTCACCTCTTACGAAGTAATCACTGAACCTTTACCTTGATGGACATTGTCCCCACCATGATAGTTTTGTATTTGTGAGGCACATGTAGTGGACAATCCCATTCTCCAATTTTCACGGTCTCGATATTTTCTATAGAGTTGAGGCCATGCCTCCTGTCGATCTTCTTTGGAAAATCTACCGTGTGTTCTTTATCATTTACGTTGAAGGTAACCTTCCCTTTATTGCAATCAATAATAGCACCTGCGGTGTTAAGAAAAGGTCTACCAAGAATAATGGACATGCTCCCATCCTCGGGCATGTCAAGCACAACAAAATCAGTAAGAATCAAGCAATTAGCAACTTCTACGGGAACATCCTCACAAATACCTATCGGGACGGCGATTGACTTGTCAGCCATCTGAAGGGAGATATCTGTAGGAATTAGTTTCTCTAAACAGAGCCTCTCGTAAAGGGAGAGAGGCATAACACTCACTCCTGCTCCAAGATCACATAAAGCAGTTTTGACATAATTATTCTTTATGGAGCAAGGAATGGTGGGTATACCTGGATCACCGAGCTTCTCAGGAATCTTGCCACTGAAAGAATAGTTAGCAAGCATAGTAGATATTGCTTCGTTAGGAACTTTTCTTTTATTAGTGACAATATCTTTCATATATTTTGAATAAGGAGGTAACTTAATGGCTTCAGTCAAAGGAATTTGAAGAAAAAGAGGTTTAATCCACTCACAAAACTTATTGTAATGCTCTTCTTCTTTGGATTTGATGGACTTACCTGGAAAGGGCATGGGTTTCTGCACCCATGGTTCTCTTTCCTTCCCATGTTTTCTTGCGATGAAGTCTTCTTTAGTGTACCTCTTACGTTTGTCAGGTGCTTCTTCTTCTCGAACTTCAAGCGGATCATTCTTCTCATTATCCTTACCTTCAGGTTTAGCACCATCTTCAGTCTCAGCATCGGAGATAGATACACTGTTGGGATCAACAGCTGGCTCTTCATCTGCAATAGAATCATTAGAATTGTCAGTCTCCTTATGTTTCTTCTTCTTATTTGGAGAGCCAACAATTTCTTCTTCCTGCATTTGAGAATCTTGCTCGATTCTCTTCGGATGCCCCTCTGGATAGAGAGGATCTTGAGTGCTAGTTCCTCCTCAGGTCTTAATCCCGAAAGCCTGCAAATTACCTTGTTTGGCATTGTTAGCAACCAAATCTTTTTGCACATTAGAAATTTGGTCAAGCTGAGTTTTAACCATATGAAAATGCTTCACAAGACATTGAACATCATTAATTGTTCTACCTAGAACATCAAACAAACTTTTGATAGCAAGGGAATTATCATGCAACTCACTTTGTATCCTCTCATTAAAATGATTTTGTTTCATAATAAAATTATCAAACTCATCTAAACATTGATCAGGAGGCTTACCATGAGGGATGTCACTTGCGTTGAAATCTAAAAGAGAGTGTACCTCTACCATAGGAGGGTGAGTGGTAGGCTCACACAGCTTCTCAATAGGGGGTAGATTCTTCACGTCTTCAGCTTTAATACGTTTCTCTTTAATAGACTTCTTTGCTTCTCGCATATCTTCGGGGCTTAGAACAAACATACCCCTCTTCTTTGGTGGTGGAGGTGGTTCAGGGACGGACCAATCTTCATGGTTTTTGGCAATCCTGCCCATCAAATCTTCTGCATCGTCCGGTGTCCTTTTCCTGAAAACACAACCAGCACAACTGTCCAAATAGGACCTAGATTCGTCAGTTAGACCAGCATAGAATATATCGATTAATTCGTTCTTAGGGACTTCATGTCCCGGTCTAGCCCGAATCAGACCACAGTACCTCCCCCAAGCTTTAGGGAGGGACTCATCCTGCAACTGTTTAAAGTTATAAATTCTTTGTAAAGCAGCATGTTGCATGTGAGCAGGAAAGTGCTTATCAACAAAATAGTGAGCTAAGTCTTGAGGACTCTTAATGGAACCGCATGGGAGTGAATCATACCATGCTTTAGCACCTTCCTTCAAGGAGAAAGGAAGAAGCTTGGTCACATAAAAGTATCGTATCTTCTCATCTGTGGTAAACAGGCCACCCAACTCACCGAGTTTTGTTAGGTGTGCAATAGCATCATCATTTTCTCTGCCATAAAAGGGGTCAGCTTCAACCATAGGTATAAGTGAAAGATCAACAGAGAAATCATAATCAGGATCGTCAATGCATATAGGAGATGTAGCAAATTCAGGATCAGGAACGGTTTTGTTCTTCAAAGAGTGTTTTTCAAACAGTTTCTTAATAACTTCAGGGTTAGAGCCAGAAAACTCTGTCAGTTCCCTGCATAAATCTTCATCAAGCATATAGTAATCATCATCATGGAGTCTCTCCTTGAGTTTACTCAAATCAGGATAATCTTAAGTTTCACCAATAGGGTAGCGAGTAACAGGAATTTCAATTCCAGATTTTTTTAGCAGCAGAAGTGATCTGTTTCTCAAGAGCATAACCAAGTGAACTAATATCATCAACAGTAGTAGAAGCATCATCAAGAGTATCGGACATAGTAACAGATTCAGTAGGAGCATCATGTGGTGGTGGTGAGGCAAACTTACTCATAACAGAAGGTGAATCAAGTGTAGCACTAGTGCTTAGAACAGTACCTCTTCTTGTAGTGGATAGTAAGATCGGAACCTTGGGGTCTCCTTTCTTACCCATAGCGGATGAAGTGCAGCAGGTAGGATACTTCAAGTAGACTTGTAAATATTGCTATGCTCCCCAGCAACGGCGCCAGAAAACGGTACTTGATAACCCTCAACCGTAAGGGATCGAGATAGTCTTCGCGCGTAAGAATAACCCAATTTATTGATTCGACACACGGGGAGCCAAAGAGTATTTATAAGCTTTGACGGTTGAGTTGTCAATTCAACCGCACCTGAAATATACTTACTTGCAACAAAAGATAAATGGTAGCAGTGATATGATAGTGATGATAATGATAGTAAAAGTAAACAGCAAAAGTAAATAGTAAAGGTAAATGGCAAAAGTAGCAACTAGTGACAAGCAGGATTTAAAACACTGTAGGCTAGGGAGATGGATGGTCGGGCGCTGCATGGATGAGATATATCATGATTCTAACTTGGGGCACGGCACACGGAAAAGTAATGATCATCTAGGCAAATATCAAACATTAGGCATGTATCCCGTAGGTAGTTGTGCGTGCTTGCAATAAGAACTTGCGCGACATCTTTTGTCCTACCATCCCGCTACGAACGGGGCCAAAAGGAACTTATGGAGATTAAGGTGCTCCTGTCAAAGAGAACCGGAACAAAGCAATGAATTCAATGGATACATGTAATCCTCAAACTACGGACCATCCCCTTTGGTGTCCCAAGCTGTCACTTTTGGGATCGCCGGTTCCGAACCGTAACAGGTGCAAACAACTCATAGATAGGATCAAGAACACAAATATATTCATGCAAACACATATGGTTCAGATCTGAAATCATGGCACTCGGGCCCTAAGTGTCAAGCATTAAGAATAACAAGTTAAAGCAAATATGATAAACACCATAGTAGATGATAGGCAACATGCCCCCAACGATCTGACAAACTATTACATGATCTAACTCATCCAATCCCTACCATCCCCTTCGCCTACAGCAGGGGATTACTCACACATGGAAGGAGAAGTCATGGAGGGATGATGGAGTGGTGATGATGATGACGATGGCGACGATCTCCCCTCTCCGTAGGCCAATTCAGCCTCCAGATTAGCCCTCCCGAAGAAGGACAGAGGGTGGCGGCGGCTCTGTGACGAAAACTGTGAAAAGGATTTCTGATCTGGGATTTCTCCGTCGGGTGCTAAAATACGAGTCAAAGTAGGGCACCAGGGGAGGTGGGGCCAACCCAGGCGACCCCCCGGCGCGGCCGTGGGCTGGGCCGCGCCACCAGGGCGCCTGGGCCCCCCTGGTCCCCCTCTGGTCCCTCTTCTGGCTCCTGGCTCCTTCGGGTGCGTGGATTTTCTGTGATTTTTCGTGGATTTTTCTGAGATACCTAAAAATCCGTTTTCCTGCACACAATAAAACCATACAGGCAGCTCTGCTGAAAACAGCATCAGTCCGGGTTAGTTTAGCTCAAATCATGCAAGAATGAGGTCAAAACAATATCAAAAGTGTTTGGAAAAGTAGATACGTTTGAGACGTATCACGCACTCATGCCATTCATCACCTTTTTGACACTAGTTGGAAAAAAGGAGGAGAATTACATCGAGAGCTTCAATAGATCTGCTTTGTTTTGCTTTGTTGGTTTTCGAGTTGAAACTTTTGCACTGTTCACCTAAAAGTTTGTTATGTCTCACCTTGTGCTCTAATGTAAAAACTTATGTTTGAGATGCAATATTAATAACCCGCATGTTGCACTATATTCTCTCAAATCATTTTGTTTTGCAGGTGGAATTATTAATAGATGTCTTGAATGATTACACTTTATTCTCGTTGGATTATTTAATCAGTGCGAACCATCACCTCGAATGATTGAAAATCCTCCAAATAAGTCAATGAATTGCAGTGCATATTGTCGAATGTCATAAACCATGCATACATCTAGGGGGGTATATACCATCATCGAGACAAGTAACGCGAGTTCACCCTTGTTCTTATTTTCATTTTACTTTTCTATCTTCACTTTGATGATTATCTGTTTTATCAACAACCATCCAAAAAGGGGGAGATTGTTGGTGCAATGATAGGCCCCTTATGTTTTGGAGTTTTTGACGTAAACAGTATGGGACTTATGTGTTTGCTAGTGCACACAGAGTAACAGGTCCCTGATGTATCAAGGAGTTTGATGAAAACGACAAAGATAATCTCCCTGCATAGCAGCGAAGGTTATCACCGAAGATAAAGCTATCAAGAGTGACCCCTAAAATTGCTAAAGTCTAAGCAATTGGTTCGGTGCATGTTCGAAGTGAATGACTGAGCTCGAGGAAGAATGAAGACGAAGTGAAGACGTAGCATTTATTTCGTTGTTTCTCTTCTTTCATTGAGTCATAGGACCATCGTACTATTAAGAGGGGTATAGTGTTTCAAAGCTTTGATTCTCTGATGCTAAACCCGAAACCTGTGAAAGATGTGAGAGAAATCTCTTTGTGCTCCGAGGAAATACTTGCCAGCAAGAGACTGTGATCTTCTTCACTAGGAGAGATTTGCCTCGGACCGAGGAGTTAGCATTACTTGTTGCTCAAGTAATGTTACCGTTGCTCCAAAATATGAACCTATGTGAACGTGTCGATTGGCCATTGGTTGGACCACGCGTCCAAAATGGTTATTTCCCATCTGGGAAGGTTAGGGCTATAAATAGCCACCCTGCGCCGACTTTGTCCGAGGGCTGCTCTCTTTGATTCTGAGAAGATTTTCAAGCAACCCACTCTCTGAGCGATTTGAGTTTAAAATCCACCGAGAGAAAACCCCTAGAGCCGAAGAATTAGATAGTGGTTCAACATCATTGGAATCTAAGTTTAGTACGCTCCGCCTATTACTCTTGACAGATGCAATCTCCCTAGACGGTTAGGTGTCAATTTCTTCAGAGACCAAGAGCAATTGTGGTTCTCAAAGATGAAGTCTGTAAAGGTTTGGAGATAGCCTTCAATTATCTACCATGAGTGATCAGTATCAGTTGACGAATCGATTGTCGAGGAGAATAGTGCGAAGAGAATTTATCTTCCATGTTAAGTCACAACCCCTCAAACCAGACGTAGTCCTTGTGCAGAAAGACGAACTGGTCGAACAAATTGTTTGTCGCCTTCGAGCATCACTGGTCTTTTCTCTCACCCTGTTTACCTTCAATGCATTCAGCCCATGTAATTTGTTATGATGCTTAGTCCAGTTTTCATTCGGGCAGGGGGAGGTGGCGCCCAACCTTTCCTTTCTCTCATGAGGAGGGAAAAGGCGGGAGGGGCCAACCCTCCCCCTTTCCTCCCCCTAGGTCCGGCGGCCACGGAGAGGGGCGCACTAACCCCTTGTGGGTTGGTGTGTTCCCCCTTTTGGCCCATTAAACCCATATAGCCTCCCGGGGCTTCCCGGAACCCCTTCCGGTGATCCGATGACTACATGGTACCTCCCGAAACTCTTTTGGTGTCCAAATGTCATCGTCCTATATATCGATCTTTACCTCCAGACCATTCCGGAGCTCCTCGTCATGTCTGTGATCTCATCCGGGACTCCGAACAACATTCAGTCACCAAATCACATAACTCATATAACACTATATCGTCAACAAATGCTAAGCGTGCGGACCCTACGGGTTCGAGAACTGTGAAGACATGACCGAGACACTTCTCCGGTCAATAACCAATAGCCAAACCTGGATGCCCATATTGGTTCCTACACATTCTATGAAGATCTTTATCGGTTGTACCGTTATGACAACATACGTAATTCCCTTTTTCAGTCAGTATGTTACTTGCCCGAGATTCGGTCATCGGTATCTCCATACCTAGTTTAATATCATTACCAGCAGGTCTCTTTACTCGTTTCGTAATACATCATCTCATAACTAACTCTTTAGTCATTTTTCTTGCAAGCTTCTTGTGATGTGTATTACCGAGAGGGTCCAAAGATACCTCTCTGATACACTGAGTGACAAATCCTAATCTCGACCCATGCCAACTCAAAGACACCTTCAGAAATACCTGAGAACATATTTATGATCACCCAGTTAGGTTGTGACATTTGATAGCACACAAGGTATTCCTCCAGTATCCGGGAGTTGCATGATCCCATATTTTACATTAAGAAAGCAATAGCAATACATTGAACGACCATATGCTAAGCTAATTGATGGGTCTTGTCCATCACATCATTCTCCTAATGATGTGATCTCGTTATCAAGTGATAACACATGTCTATAGTTAGGAAACCTTAACCATCTTTGATGAATGAGCTAGTCTAGTAGACGCTTACTAGGGACCCCGTATTTGTTTATGTATCCACACATGTATTGAAGTTTCCAATCAATACAATTCTAGCATGAATAATAACCTTTATCAAGAATAAGGAAATATAAAATAACAACTTTATTATTGCCTCTAGGGTATATTTCCTTCAGTCTCCCACTTGCACTAGAGTTAATAATCTAGATTACATTGTAATGAATCTAACACCCATGGAGTTTTGGTGCGGCGCAGCGCGAGTGGGAGGCGCGGTGTGGGGAGGAGGCGCGGCACGGGGTGGCGGCTGCGGCTTGGGGCGCGGCGCGGGGAGGAGGCACGGCGCGGGGTGGTGTGGCGGCGCGGCAGGGAGGAGGGCGCGATGCAGGGGGAGCGGCGGTGGCGTGGGGCGGCGGCGGCCCGAGGCGGCGGCTAGGGTTAGGCGGAAGCGGTAGGGGATCGACATGCGATAGATACCATGTAGAGAATGATTTGGTGCATCGATAATTGATTGATCGTGCACTAGGCACATATATATAGGTACAAGGGGTGCGATCGTTGTCTTGTCTCCCAAGATACAAGTACATATAGGGGGAGAGAGACACTACAGGTGCGGCATACAAAACCCGGACCTACGTAGATGTACACATGTTCAAAAGTGATGACCATGTTTTGCTCGTGAAAGAGGCATAGTCAACGGGTCTGCTACATTCAGATTTGTATGTATTCTACAAATCTCTATGTCTCCATCCTTGACCTTTTCACGAATGGATTTGAAGCGTCTCTTGATGTGTTTGGCTCTCTTAAGAAACCTGGATTCCTTCGCTAAGGCAATTGCTTCAGTGTCGTCACAAAAGATTACTGGTTCCTCAAGTAATGTTACTGTTGCTCCAAAATCTGACCGTTGTGAACGTGTCGGTTGGCCATTGATTGGACCGCGTGTCCAAAATGGTCATTTCCCATCTGGGAAAGTTGTGGCGATAAATAGCCACCCTGTGTCGGCTTTGTCCGGTGGCTGCTCCGTTTGATTCTGAGAAGATTGTTGAGAAACCTACTCTCTGAGCGATTTGAGTTTAAAATCCATTGAGAGAAAAAAAAACCTAGAGCCGAAGGATTAGATAGTGGTTCAGCATCACTGGAATATAAGTTTAGTACACTCCACCCATTACTCTTGAGAGCTGCAAACTCTCTAGGCAGTTAGGTGTCAAATTCTTCAGAGACCAAGAGTGATTGTGGTTCTCAAAGAAGAAGTTTGTAAAGGTTCAGGATCTCCTTCAAGTATCTACCACGAATAATCGACATCGGTTGACAAATCGATTGTCGATGAGAATAGGGTGAAGAGAGTTTATCTTCCGTGTTAAGTCACGGCCCCTCCAACCAGACGTAGTCCTTGTACAGAAGAACGAACTGGTCAAACAAATACCTTGTCGCTATCGAGCATCACTGGTTATCTCTTTCACCCATGTTTACCTTCAGTGCATTTTGTTCGTGTGAATTGTATCAATGCATAACTTAGTTTCCTTTCGGTACTTAGTTTTAGTTCGCTGTTGTTTTGTAATGCCCCGGATGTAATACTTTCCCTTTTGGGCTTATAATATATCTCCGGCTTCATCTATTTCCATTTCGGGTTCTTTGTCTTTCGGGCTTTCGTCGTTTTGTTGTGTGAGTGTGTGGCATTCATTCATATCATGTAGACATGTGCATTGCATTTTGTTTGTGTTGTGGGTTGCATCCGGTTCGTGGCGTTTCTTCCCGTTGTCCGTTTCGTGTTCCGGAGCTCCCTCACGTGTCCGTGACGTCCCGTAGGCCTACTTTGTTGTTCGGGCGTTTTTCGTTACCGGTGTGCCGTGAGGTTGTGTTGTGTGTTGTTGTTTTGTTGTGTGCAACCCGCCTCTCAAATCTCGTCTCGTTTGGACTCCGTTGATTTTTCCCTCCGTTGTCCGTGTGGGTCCGAAGTGCCCTTACTTCGTGTCCCGGAAATACCCTGTTGCATTCTTTTATCTCTGTCTAGTCCTTTTAAATCGACCCCGCGATCGGATCCGTTGGATCACGATCGTAGGGCTCCTAGCACCCCTAGTCTCCCAAACCCTAGTCTAAACTGCTACATATAGACCCCCTAGTCTATATTTGGGCATCCCCTCCTTCTTCCCCCCTTCTCCACTTTCTTTTCCTTTTTTTTTATCAGATCCGCCGCACTGTTCTTTGGGATCCCGAGGATCCTTCGATCCAGCCGAAATCGCCGCCGACAGCCGCAGCTGCAGCGTCCCGACCGGGTCGCATCGAGCTGACCTGGCGCGGTCAGCGCGCGTCGTCCCTCGCCTCGACCGCGCTTGGGCGCCAGCGCGCAGAGCTCGCCTCGCTGGGCCAGCGTCGAGCCGGCCCGACCGCCTCCTCGCCGCAAGTCGCCCCGCGTCGGTGGACCACTTCCCCGTTTCTGCACGTCACCGAGGCCCCAGCGACCGGCCCAGTCCTTCGTCTCGCCTCCACCGCGCCGCGCTGGGCGCCTCCTCGCCGCTTCTTCGCCGACCGCACGGGCCGGCCCACTTCAGAGGCCTCCGACCGCCCCAGGCCGCGCCGTTCGCCTTCCCCGCAGGCCAGCAGCGCCCCGCTCGGGCCGGCCCTCTCCTCCGGGCCGCCGGCCGCTCGCGCCGCGCGCTCGGGCCGCGCCACCGCGGGGCCTCCTCGCCACACGGGCCGCCACCTCCCTCCGAGGCCCTCCGCCGGGCCAAGCCAGCCTCCGCGCAGCTGGGCCGTCCCGCGCCGGATCGGGCCCAGTTCGCCGCCGCACTGTTCACTGTTCAGATCCGGGCCGTTTTCTTCAGATCCGGGCCGCAACACTGTTCATCCGCCAGATCCGTTTCAGAGGTTGACTTTTTCCCTAAGACCCTGATCTGTTTATCTCTGATGCTAACTTTGACCATGCATAACTTTTACTGTGGTGCTCCGTTTTGTGCGTGTGATATGTCCAGATGTTCGTGGTGATGCCCTCTACGTTTTACCTGTTGTAGTCATGCATGTTAGAAGTCATCTAGGGCCTTGTTTTGCTGTTGCAAGAGTGTATGATGATATAAACTGCTGCTATGTGTTATTTTTGTGCCACCTTTGACATGTGATATCTTTTAGCTCGTTTGTCCAAACGATGCAAATGACATGTCCACGTGTTCGTCTCGTCACGAACTACGTGTTGTGTGTGATAGGTTGCATGGTAGATGTATTGTTTCCTTGTTATCATCCTTGCAAGATGCCATGTTCATATGTTGTGTTTTTACTTGTTATGAAATGCCATGTTGTTGAGCTTGTTGCAATCGGTGTGTTCACCACATTGATGCATGCTTGTGTGTTTCGGGATCACCGTCATATGTATTTTGATGAGGTGCTTACCCTTTGCCATGTTTAGTTTCGAGGTGTCTTAAACATGCTCTTTTGTGTGCTATGTTGATGTTGCTGTTTTGGGACTTAGTGAAATTTCACTAAGTCTGAAATCTGTAACGTTCCGATGCCATGTTCGTGAGATGTTGTAGGACAAAGCATGATAGTTTTGGGGTGGATTTTGATTGTTCCATGAAGTTTATATTGTTGTCTTTCCATCCATGTCCTCACATGTCCATTTGAGGTGATGTAGCATGTTTATCTTTTGCTCCAAACTTTCAATAAAATTCTGCTGCCAGAATTTTATTTCATAGTTCAATATGTCCAAGATCATTGCTATTGATCCGTGACTCCGTTTGGGGTGCACTTTGGACCTAGTTGCTGTACATTATATCTAGTTTATGTTCAAGTCCTTTGCCATGCCTTTTGGGTGCTGTAGATTATTTATTTTTGTGCTCCCAAGATGCCATGTTGCTGTAATTTGCAGTTTTCGCTCAAATCTTGTTTCGGGCATAACTTTTAGCCCGTAACTCCGATTTCAGCGATCTTTATATCAAACTTGGGTGTTTTTCTGTGTAGATTAATAATATCAGGTTGTTATCTTGTTTTGAGGTGTTTTGCTTGAGTGATGTTTTCCGTGCTCCATGTGCATCTCTAGTGCATCCATCATGCATACATGTTTTTCGAGTGCGCATTGCATCGTGTTGATTGGTGCTTGGTGTGTTTGTCTTGTTTAGAGCCGGAAGTTGAGCACGAGTTTTCCAACGAGGTTGAGCACGAGGTTTCCAACGAGTTTGAGCACGAGGACCCTTCTTTCGATCCGAACTTCTTCTCTTCAGGCAAGATGACCGAACCCCGATAACATTACTATCTTTGTCTATTGCTAGTAGTCTCGATCTATAGTTTTGCCTCGATGCCCATGTTCTTCTTGTCAGCCTCCTACTTGTAACCAATTGCCATGTTTAACCAACCCTACCTATGCAAACCGTTGCTTGGCTAAGTACGCTTCGCTCAGCCCTTCTTATAGCGTTGCTAGTTGCAGGTGAAGTGAAGATGCTTGCTCCATGTTGAAGTTTGGTTGGGTTATATCACACTATATAAATGCTTTAACTGAAATCATCTATATATTGGCAAGGGTGGAAGGCTAAGCCTTTTGCTTGGTGTTTTGTTCCACTCATGCCGTTAGGATCCGTATAAGCCGGTTTTATGTTCCTTGATTATGCGTTCCTAACACGGTTGGGGTGTATGGGACCCCCTCGATAAACCGCTATGTGCTAAGTCTTTTCCAGCAAATCCCAACATTGGTACTATTTGCCTAATAACAACCTAAACATGCATAGGGAGTAATTAACCCTCTTTCTTAATCAACAACCCCGGGCCAGTGCTCCACATGAGTGTTGGTCCGAAACGGGCAACCTGCGGGGCCACCTCGAGGAAACTCAAGGTTTGGTAAAAACCTGTAGCTTGTCCCATCCGGTCGTGGCCTGAGACGAGATACGCGCGGCTACTATCAGGGTGTCGGCACGCCGGGAGGATTTGCTGGATTAGCCTTACCTTAGCTCGGTATATCTTGAGCACGGGATTCCGAGGATACTCGGGTCTTCCCACTTTGGAGTTGCGACTCCGCGGATCGTGGGCTTGTAATGGGTCAAGTTGGAACACCCCTGCAGGGTTTTGAACTTTCGAAAGCCGTGCCCGCGGTTATGTGGCAGATGGGAGCTTGTTAATTCCGGTTGTAGAAAACTTGACACAATGATACTAATACACTACCAGCGTGTGTTCCGTGACTGTCAATTTCCGAATAGGGATTCGGGAGTTGAACACGGAGGGGTTATGTTTGTGAGCTTGTAGCTAGGATCACTTCGTGATCACTTCTCGCGATGCCTTCTCTTCTCGCTCTCACTTGCGTAAGATAGATGCTAGTTGCTGCTGCAGACTTGTTCTTTCTTCAGCCTTTTCCCTCACCTAAAGGCTTAAATAGTTCTGTTACCCGGGAACGGGATTGCTGAGTCCTCTGTGGCTCACAGTTACTTCACACACCAGATGCAGGTCCAGCTGTGAGCTATCCAGGTGATGGCACCGAGCTGGATTGGGAGTACGACGAGGAGCGTAGTCGTTACTACGTGCGCTACCCGGACGATCAGTAGTGGAGTCTCTTACTAGGATTCGATCCGCCTGTGGTTGTTTTATTTATCTGAGTTTGGTACTTTGACATTTGGCTTTTGCCCTTAGAGGGTTGTAGTGATCTTAATGTATGATGTTTGAGACTTGTATTGTTATTCTGTGACGTGGCGATTGTAAGCCAACTATTTTCAGTTTACTATCCCTCTTTTACATGAGTTGTGCAAAGATTACCAAACTTGAGATCATTCTAGGATGGACTTATGCCTTTAAGTCGTGCCTCGACACGTAGGAGGTATAACTCCATCCTGGGCATTACAAGTTGGTATTCAGAGCCTTCTCCGACCTAGGAGCCCCCACTGTTTGATCGAACCGTTGACGGTTGAGTCTAGGCACACACTAAAAAACTTTTTGAGTCCTATATTATATCGGAGAGTAGGATTTCTTTGCTTCTCATCCCCTTTCTCTCTGGTGAGGACTCCTGACGTCTACTCTTGTCTCTCCTATCTTCAAAATTTGCACAAATTTTTTTTTAGGAATCCCGCGAGTATTCTGGGATTGTTTCGATGTTCTTGTGACAAGGATATTGTTCCCGATGCCTCCTGTTACCGAGGAGTTGAGCTTCGGGGTATCATTGTAACAAGCATATCGCGACAGTACTAAATACTTAAGACGGCCGACATCGAAAATATCCCCTATACGGCCAGTGGCAAGATAACCCCGACATCACCCAGTACTGGGGAGGTAGTTCGGGAGTATTGCCATAGCTTGTTATAGTGGATGCTTTTCGAAGGTCCGAGGTACACAGTTTCCGAGAAAGACTGGTTATGTGTTGAAGGATGGATACACCTGGATGTAGGTTAGAGTTGATTGCGCGGTGCTTCCCGTGTATCCCCAACACCTGATTGCATAACTGGAATCTTTCGGAAAACTATAGGTGGGTTTTATCCAGTAGATCGTAGGCATTCTTCCAACGAATGCAGGTTAGTGAGTTCGGGGTTCGACATTGAGTGAAGGAGTTATATGACCGAGGTTACTATCAGGAGTTGCATCTTAAAGGGTCCTTGGCTATGCTGATCCGGGGATTGCAAAACCTTTTCGTAACGCGTTCATATGCTTTCAGCACAAAGATGTTAGAACGAAACTCCTCTCTTGTGTTTGTTCCTTTCCGTACCTTGTTGTTTTATTATTTTATCCTTTTGATCCCTATGTGGCTTCTCGTGAAGACTGATGTTATCAATTAACTGAGAAATTCATTCGTTCCTCTTGCTCGGATGATTTCATTCGTTCTTATTGTTCGAATGATTATTGTGAAGACTTGTTGCTATTCATTCCATTGATTCAGCTTATTCCTTTTTGTCAATCAATTGCTGATTCGTGGTCATCTCTTACAGGATGGCTCCGAAAAGGGTTCCGAATGCCAACCCAGAGGGTGAAGAGGTCCCAGAACGTCCTCCTTCACCTCCTCCTCCGCCTGAGGCTTGGAGAGCAATTATGCAGACTACTGCTCAGAACACTCAGTTGATGATGCAGATGATGCAGATGATGCAAGCTAATCAAGCTAATCAAGCTAATCAGGGCGTTCCAATGAACCAAGGCAACTTCTTCCAGCAGCACCATGCTACCCTCAACCAGTTCTTGGCCAACAATCCTAAAGCTTTCAGTTACTGTGTCGACCCTCTTGATGCTGAAGATTGGCTGACCGATATCAAGAAGCATTTTGAGTGCAGTAACGTGAAAGAAGATGACTATGTGAAGTTTGCAGCCTTCCAACTGAAAGATCAAGCAGCTGATTGGTGGCAGCAGTACAAAGACTCAAGGCCGGGTCAAGTGATCTCTTGGGAGAATTTCTGCAAGGATTTCCGCTCGCATCACATTCCTACAAGTGTTATCGAGGGTATGCGTGAGCAATTCCGCAACCTCAAGCAGGGCTCCATGACAGTCTATCAGTATAATGTCAAGTTCCAAAACCTCGCTCGCTATGCAAAGCAAGACATTCCTGATGCAAAGAGTAAAATCTATCAGTTCCATGGAGGTCTCAAAGATGAACTTCAGCTTGCTCTCACCTTGTTCGAGCCAGACGAATTCGATAAGTTCTATAATATGGCCTTGAAACAAGAAGCAGCTCAGCTTAAGATGGAGGCTTCTAAGAAGAGAATTCGAGATGCTGTTCACTCTACCTCATCGTCTCAGTTGGCTGCGAAACAACAGAAATTCTGGCTTCCTCCTCCTCCAATGATTCGAGCTCCATACAACAACTCCAGCAACTTCAACAACTCCAACAACAAGAACTCTAGTGGTCGTGGTTTCTCCCACCCACCCAACCCAAGCAACCAGTCGAAGAAGCAGTTTCAGTCTCAAGGCTCCATGTCCAGTGGCTCTCAGTTCCGTCCTCTCTCAGAAGTGACTTGCAACAAATGCACTCAGAAAGGTCACTATGCCAACAGATGTCCGAATCCGAAGCGCCTTCCTCCTCCACCACCTGTGAGTTCAGCTATTGTCAGGCATGATCCAAAGGCTGCCAGGGTCAATCTGATGAATGCAGCACAAGCAGAGGCTTCTTCTGATGTCATTCTGGGTAACCTTCCAGTGAACTCTTTTCCAGCTAAAGTGTTGTTTGATTCGGGTGCATCATGCTCTTTCATGTCTCAACCATTTGCATCCAATCACAATATTGCCACTTCAAATTTGCCTCAGAGGTTGGAAGTTATTTCTCCAGGGAGACGTATGTCTTCTACTGTTTATGCTCCGGATGTTTCCATTCGCATGGGAGATTATCGTTTTATGGCTAAACCGGTGGTTCTTGGTCATTCTGACATCGACCTCATTCTCGGAATGGATTGGCTTTCTCAGCACGATGCTCACATTGATTGTGCTCAAAAGGAAGTCAAGTTGACTCATTCTGATGAAGATGTGATTATCTTCGCCTCCAGGGATAATACTATTCGGCTTTTCTCTCTTAATGATAAGGGTGAAATTAATGCCATAGAGCAAATTCCAGTGGTGAATGAATATCAAGACGTCTTTCCAGAAGAACTTCCAGGCATGCCTCCACACCGTCAGGTGGAGTTTGTCATTGAACTCGAGCCGGGCACCGAACCTATTTGCCGGCGTCCATACAAGCTCTCTTCAGATGAATTGAAGGAATTGAAGAAACAGTTGGATGAACAGGAGCGTATGGGTCTCATCAGACCGAGTACATCTCCGTGGGGCTGTGGTGTCTTATTTGTCAAGAAGAAAGATGGCACGGAGCGTCTCTGTGTTGACTACCGTCCACTGAACAAGAAGACGATTAAGAACAAGTATCCGCTCCCCAACATCAACGAACTCTTTGAGCAGCTCAAAGGAGCTAAAGTGTTCTCTAAGCTTGACCTCCGAATGGGCTATCATCAAATTCGCATTCGCGAGGAAGACATTCCCAAGACGGCCTTCAGAACGAGCTACGGTTCATATGAGTATACCGTCATGTCCTTCGGTCTCGCCAATGCTCCTCCTACCTTTTCAAGGATGATGCATTACATCTTCAACCCCTATACTGGCGAGTTCGTGCTTGTGTATCTGGATGATATTCTGGTGTTTTCCAAGAATGAAGAAGATCACGAAAAGCACTTGCGTCTGGTTCTTGATCGACTCCGAGAGCATAAATTCTATGCCAAGTTCTCAAAGTGCGAGTTTTGGCTCGATAAGGTTTTGTACCTGGGCCACATTATCTCAGCTGACGGTATTGCGGTTAATCCCGAGAAAGTTGAAGCAATTGTCAACTGGGAAGCTCCTCAGAACGTAAAGCAGCTCCGCAGTTTTCTGGGTCTTGCCAGCTATTGCAGAAGGTTTGTGGAGAACTTCTCCAAGATTGCCAAGCCTCTTTCCAACCTCCTTCAGAAGAATGTCAAATACTTTTGGTCTCCCGAGTGTGAAGTGGCTTTCAAAACCCTCAAAGAGAAGCTTGTCTCTGCTCCAGTTCTGACTCCTCCGGATGAAACCAAGCCCTATGAAGTGTTCTGTGACGCTTCTCTTCAAGGTCTTGGTGGTGTGCTTATGCAAGATAAGAAAATTGTGGCATATACTTCTCGGCAGCTCAAGCCAAGTGAGAAGAACTATCCCACACATGATCTCGAGCTAGCAGCTGTGGTACATGCTCTGATTACGTGGAGACATCTGTTGTTGGGTAGAAAGGTCGACATCTTCACTGATCACAAGAGCTTGAAGTACATCTTCACACAGCCGCATCTGAACCTCCGCCAGACTCGTTGGGTCGAGATGATCCAAGAGTACAACCCCAGCATTGAGTACACTCCAGGCAAGGCGAATGTGATTGCAGATGCTTTGAGCAGAAAGGCATATTGCAACAGCCTTCTTATCAAGCCACACCAGCCTGAGCTTTGTGAAGCTTTCAGGAAGCTCAACCTTCAGGTTGTTCCGCAGGGTTTTCTTGCAAATCTCCAAATTGCTCCTACCTTGGAAGATCAAGTCCGTGAGGCCCAGCTCAGTGATACCATGGTGAAGAAGGTGAAACATGGCATTGCAAAGGGCACTCCAAAATATAAGTGCTTCCGTGTTGATGAGAGAGATACCTTGTTCTTCGAGGACAGACTCGTTGTTCCCAAAGGTGATCTCAGAAAGCTCATAATGGAAGAAGCTCATGACTCTCTCCTTTCCATTCATCCTGGCAGTTCCAAGATGTATCAAGACCTCAAGCAATCTTACTGGTGGACACGCATGAAAAGGGAAATTGCCCAATTCGTGAATGAATGTGATGTATGCAGAAGAGTGAAAGCAGAACATCAACGTCCAGCCGGTCTTCTCCAACCTCTTCCTATTCCTGAGTGGAAGTTCGACCACATTGAAATGGACTTCGTCACTGGCTTTCCTATATCCAAGCGAGGCAATGATGCTATCTTTGTGGTGATTGACAAGCTTACTAAAGTTGCTCACTTTCTTCCAGTCAAAGAATCAATCAATGCAGCTCAACTTGCAGAGCTGTACACTTCCAGAATTGTGTCCCTTCATGGCATTCCTCAAGTGATATCCTCAGACCGTGGCAGCTTGTTCACATCAAAGTTCTGGGACTCCTTTCAGTCCGCCATGGGCACGAAGATCAGGTTCAGCACTGCCTTTCACCCTCAGACTAGTGGTCAAGTCGAGCGTGTGAATCAGATCCTTGAAGATATGCTCAGAGCCTGTGTCATCTCCTTCGGCATGAAATGGGAAGACTGTCTTCCATTTGCAGAATTCTCTTACAACAACAGCTTTCAAGCAAGTGCAGGCAAAGCACCGTTTGAGATTCTCTATGGCAGAAAGTGCCGTACCCCTCTCAACTGGTCTGAAACAGGTGAACGCCAACTTCTTGGCAATGATTTGATCTCTGAAGCCGAAGAAATGTGCAAAGTCATACGTGAGAATCTCAAGGCCGCTCAGTCGCGTCAGAAGAGTTACTATGACGGAAAGCATCGTCATTTGGCTTTCGACATCGGTGATCATGTCTATCTCCGAGTTTCTCCGATGAAAGGAACCCAAAGGTTCGGTATCAAAGGAAAGCTTGCTCCTAGATACGTCGGCCCTTTCAAAATTCTGGGCAAAAGAGGCGATCTAGCCTATCAGCTCGAGCTCCCT
Organism: Secale cereale; assembly: GCA_902687465.1. Lineage (NCBI taxonomy): Eukaryota > Viridiplantae > Streptophyta > Magnoliopsida > Poales > Poaceae > Secale > Secale cereale. The sequence goes on from LR738712.1 coordinate 231,588,274, forward strand.
TCCAACTTTGCAAATGTTCATGATGTCTTCCATGTGTCTCAGCTTCGCAAATGCTTCAAGGCACCTGAGCGGATGATTCCGTTTGAGGAGATTGATCTTCAACAAGACCTTTCCTACCGAGAGCATCCAGTTGCAATTCTCGAAGAAACTGAACGCAAGACTCGCAACAAGACCATCAAGTTTCTGAAAGTCAAGTGGTCACATCACACAGACCGAGAAGCTACCTGGGAACGAGAAGATCATCTTCGTTCCGAGTACCCTTCCTTTTTCCAGTCCTAGATCTCGGGACGAGATCTTTTTGTAGTAGAGGAGAGTTTGTAATGCCCCGGATGTAATACTTTCCCTTTTGGGCTTATAATAAATCTCCGGCTTCATCTATTTCCATTTCGGGTTCCTCGTCTTTCGGGCTTTCGTCGTTTTGTTGTGTGAGTGTGTGGCATTCATTCATATCATGTAGACATGTGCATTGCATTGCATCTGTGCTGTGGGTTGTTTCCGGTTCGTGGCGTTTCTTCCCGTTGTCCGTTTCGTGTTCCGGAGCTCCCTCACGTGTTCGTGACGTCCCGTAGGCCTTCTTTGTTGTTCGGGCGTTTTTCGTTACCGGTGTGCCGCGAGGTTGTGTTGTGTGTTGTTGTTTTGTTGTGTGCAACCTGCCTCTCAAATCTCGTCTCGTTTGGACTCCGTTGACTTTTCCCTCCGTTGTCCGTGTGGGTCCGAAGTGCCCTTACTTCGTGTCCCGGAAATACCCCTGTGGTATTCTTTTATCTCCGTCTGGCCCTTTTAAAATCATCCCCGCGATCGGATCCGTTGGATCCAGATCGGAGGGCTCCTAAACAACCCTAGTCTCTAAACCCTAGTCTAAACTGCTATTTATAGACCCCTAGGTCTATTTGGAGCATCCCCTCCTTCTTCCTCCTCTCTCCCCTTCTTTTTTTTTCTTTTCTATCTTCAGATCCAGAAATACCTGCCCGGATCCCGAGTGGATCCATCGGATCCCTCGATCTACCTCCGCGCCGACCGGATCCGCAATTCCTACTGGCCGCAGCTCTTCCTCGAGCCCCGCGCGGGTCGACCGCGTCGCCAGCCGCAGCCGACCGCGTCGCTGCTCGCGTCGGGCTTCGGGCGACCGACCAGGCCGATCTCTGCCTCGCCTGTTTTCCCTTCGCGCCGTGCGCCTGCCTCGCACTCGGGCCGGGCCCGTACGCCGTTTTCCTCCTCGTCGCCAGTCCCAGCGTGCGGGACCACTTCACCGCGGGGGCGCCGAACCAGGCCGACCGGCCCACCTCCCCGAGGCCGCGCCGTCCGCCCCTGTTCCCGCTTCGCCCCGAGGCCGCCGGGTGGGCCATTCGCCGCCGCACCGCCCCACGGGCTCCTTCGCCGCCCAGCCCCGGGTGGGCCGCTCCGCTTCCAGGCCCAGAGAGCCAGCCGACGGGCCTCGCCTCCTTCCTCCTCTGTCGGCCGCGGTGGGCCGCCGCCGCTGCGCCCCCGTGGGCCGCCGCCTCACCTCCAGCCGACCGGGCCGCACTGTTCCTCGCGGATCCGCAGCCGTCGGCCCAATACTGTTCATCGGATCTCCAGATCTGATCTGAGGTTTATTTCGAAAAACCCTAAGTCCCTGATCTGTTAACTGAGAATGCTATCTTTGACCTGCTGTAACTTTTACTGTGGTGCTCCGTTTTGCGCGTGTAGCATGTCCAGATGTTCGTGGAGTTGTCCTCTACGTTTTACCTGTGGTAGTCATGCATGTTAGAGATCATCTAGGGCCTTGTTTTGCTGTTGCAAGAGTGTATGATGATATAAACTGCTGTTATGTGTTATTTTTTTGTGCCACCTTTGACATGTGATATCTTTTAGCTCGTTTGTCCAAACGAAGCAAATGACATGTCCACGTGTTCGTCTTGACACGAACTACGTGTTGTGTGTGATAGGTTGCATGGTAGATGTATTGTTTCCTTGTTATCTTCGTTGCAAGATGCCATGTTCAAATGTTGTGTTTTTACTTGTTATGAAATGCCATGTTGTTGAGCTCGTTGCAATCGGTGTGTTCACCACATTGATGCATGCTTGTGTGTTTCGGGATCACCGTCATATGTACTTTGATGAGGTGCTTACCCTTTGCCATGTTTAGTTTCGAGGTGTCTTAAACATGCTCTTTTTGTTGCTATGATGATGTTGCTGTTTTAGGACTTAGTGAAATTTCACTAAGTCTGAAATCTGTAACGTTCCGATGCCATGTTCGTGTGATGTTGTAGGACAAAGCATGATAGTTTTGGGGTGGATTTTGATTGTTCCATGAAGTATATATTGTTGTCTTTCCATCCATGCCCTCACATGTCCATTTGAGGTGCTGTAGCATGCTTATCTTTTGCTCCAAACTTTCAATAAAATTCTGCTGCCAGAATTTTATTTCAAAGTTCAATATGTCCAAGATCATTGCTAGTGATCCGTGACTCCGTTGGGGGTGCACTTTGGACCTAGTTGCTGTACATTATATCTAGTTTATGTTCAAGTCCTTTGCCATGCTTTTTGGGTGCTGTAGATTATTTATTTTGTGCTCCCAAGATGCCATGTTGCTGTAATTTGCAGTTTTCGCTCAAATCTTGTTTCGGGCATAACTTTTAGCCCGTAACTCCGATTTCAGCGATCTTTATATCAAACTTGGGTGTTTTTCTGTGTAGATTAATAATATCAGGTTGTTATCTTGTTTTGAGGTGTTTTGCGTGAGTGATGTTTTCCGTGCTCCATGTGCATCTCTAGTGCATCCATCATGCATACATGTTTTTCGAGTGCGCATTGCATCGTGTTGATTGGTGCTTGGTGTGTTTGTCTTGTTTAGAGCACGAAGTTGAGCACGAGTTTTCCAACGAGGTTGAGCACGAGGTTTCCAACGAGTTTGAGCAAGAGGACCCTTCTTTCGATCCGAACTTCTTCTCTTCAGGCAAGATGACCGAACCCCGATAACATTACTATCTTTGTCTATTGCTAGTAGTCTCGATCCATAGTTTTGCCTCGATGCCCATGTTCTTCTTGTCAGCCTCCTACTTGTAACCAATTGCCATGTTTAACCACCCTACCTATGCAAACCGTTGCTTGGCTAAGTACGCTTCGCTCAGCCCTTCTTATAGCGTTGCTAGTTGCAGATGAAGATCGAAGATGCTTGCTCCATGTTGAAGTTTGGTTGGGTTATATCACACTATATAAATGCTTTAACTGAAATCACATATATATATTGGCAAGGGTGGAAGGCTAAGCCTTTTGCTTGGTGTTTTGTTCCACTCATGCCGTTAGGATCCGTATAAGCCGGTTTTATGTTCCTTGATTATGCGTTCCTAACACGGTTGGGGTGTATGGGACCCCCTCGATAAACCGCTATGCGCTAAGTCTTTTCCAGCAAATCCCAACATTGGTACTATTTGCCTAATAACAAACTAAACTTGCATAAGGGAGTAATTAACCCTCTTTCTTAATCAACAACCCCGGGCCAGTGCTCCACATGAGTGTTGGTCCGAAACGGGGAGTCTGCGGGGCCACCTCAAGGAAACTCGAGGTTTGGTAAAAACCTGTAGAATCGCCCATCCGGTCGTGTCCTGAGACCTAGATACGCGCGGCTACGATCAGGGTGACGACACGCCGGGAGGATTTGCTGGATTAGCCTTACCTTAGTTCGGTTTAACGTGAGCACGGGATTCCGAGGATACTCGGGTCTTCCCACTTTGGAGTTGCGACTCCGCGGATCGTGGGCTTGTAATGGGTCAAGTTGGAACACCCCTGCAGGGTTTGAACTTTCGAAAGCCGTGCCCGCGGTTATGTGGCAGATGGGAGCTTGTTAATTCCGGTTGTAGATAACTTGACACAAATGATACTAATACACTACCAGCGTGTGTTCCGTGACCGTCAATTTCCGAATAGGGATTCGGGAGTTGAACACGGAGGGGTTATGCTTGTGAGCTTGTAGCTAGGATCACTTAGTGATCACTTCTCGCTTTGCCTTCTCTTCTCGCTCTCTCTTGCGTAAGTTAGTGCTAGTTGCTGCTGCAGACTCTTTGTTGTTCCTTCACCTCATTTCTTTCTTCAGCCTTTCCCTCACCTAAAGGCTTTGATAGTTCTGTTACCCGGGAACGGGATTGCTGAGTCCTCTGTGGCTCACAGTTACTTCACACACCAGATGCAGGTCCAGCCGTGAGCTATCCAGGAGATGGCACCGAGCTGGATTGGGAGTACGACGAGGAGCGTAGTCGTTACTACGTGCGCTACCCGGACGATCAGTAGTGGAGACTCTTACTAGGATTCGATCCGCCTGTGGTTGTTTATTTATCTGAGTTTGGTACTTTGCCATTTGGATTTTGCCCTTAGAGGGTTGTAGTGATCTTTTGTATGATGTTTGAGACTTGTACTGTTATTCTGTGACGTGGCGATTGTAAGCCAACTATTTTTTAAGTTTACCATCCCTCTTTTACATGAGTTGTGCAAAGATTACCAAACTTGAGATCATTCTAGGATGGACTTATGCCTTTAAGTCGGGCCTCGACCCGTAGGAGGTATAACTCCATCCTGGGCATTACAAGTTGGTATCAGAGCCTTCTCCGACCTAGGAGCCCCCACTGTTTGATCGAACCGTTGACGGTTGAGTCTAGGCACACACTGAAAACTTTTTGAGTCTATATTATATCGGAGGGTAGGATTTCTTTGCTTCTCATCCCCTTTCTCTCTGGTGAGGACTCCTGACGTCTGCTCTTGTCTCTCCTATCTTCAAAATTTGCACAAAAATTTTTTTTAGGATTCCCGCGAGTATTCTGGGATTGTTTCGATGTTCTTGTGACAAGGATATTGTTCCTGATGCCTCCTGTTACCGAGGAGTTGAGCTTCGGGGTATCACTGTAACAAGCTTATCGCGACAGTACTAAATACTTAAGACGGCCGACATCGAAAATCTCCCCTATACGGCCAGTGGCACGATAACCCCGACATCACCCAGTACTGGGGAGGTAGTTCGGGAGTATTGCCATAGCTTGTTATAGTGGATGCTTTTCGAAGGTCCGAGGTACACAGTTTCCGAGAAAGACTGGTTATGTGTTGAAGGATGGATACACCTGGATGTAGGTTAGAGTTGATTGCGCGGTGCTTCCCGTGTATCCCCAACACCTGATTGCATAACTGGAATCTTTCGGAAAGCTATAGGTGGGTTTTATCCAGTAGATCGTAGGCATTCTTCCAACGAATGCAGGTTAGTGAGTTCGGGGTTCGACATTGAGTGAAGGGGTTATATGACCGAGGTTACTATCAGGAGTTGCATCTTAAAGGGTCCTTGGCTATGCTGATCCGGGGATTGCAAAACCTTTTCGTAACGCGTTCATATGCTTTCAGCACAAAGATGTTAGAACGAAACTCCTCTCTTGTGTTTGTTCCTTCCGTACCTTGTTGTTTTATTATTTTATCCTTTTGATCCCTATGTGGCTTCTCGTGAAGACTGATGTTATCATTTAACTAAGAAATTCATTCGTTCCTCTTGTTCGGATGATTTCATTCGTTCTTATTGTTCGAATGATTATTGTGAAGACTTGTTGCAATTCATTCCATTGATTCAGCTTATTCCTTTTGTCAATCAATTGCTGATTCGTGGTCATCTCTTACAGGATGGCTCCGAAAAGGGTTCCGAATGCCAACCCAGAGGGTGAAGAGGTCCCAGAGCGTCCTCCTTCACCTCCTCCTCCGCCTGAGGCTTGGAGAGCAATTATGCAGACTACTGCTCAGAACACTCAGTTGATGATGCAGATGATGCAGCAAATGCAGGCTATGCAAGCTAATCAAGCTAATCAGGGCATTCCAATGAACCAAGGCAACTTCTTCCAGCAGCACCATGCTACTCTCAACCAGTTCTTGGCCAACAATCCTAAAGCTTTCAGTTACTGTGTCGACCCTCTTGATGCTGAGGATTGGCTGACCGATATCAAGAAGCATTTTGAGTGCAGTAACGTGAAAGAAGATGACTATGTGAAGTTTGCAGCCTTCCAACTGAAAGATCAAGCAGCTGATTGGTGGCAGCAGTACAAAGACTCAAGGCCGGGTCAAGTGATCTCGTGGGAGAACTTCTGCTGGCAGTTCCAAGATGTATCAAGACCTCAAGCAGTCTTACTGGTGGACACGCATGAAAAGGGAAATTGCCCAATTCGTGAATGAATGTGATGTATGCAGAAGAGTGAAAGCAGAACATCAACGTCCAGCCGGTTTTCTCCAACCTCTTCCTATTCCTGAGTGGAAGTTCGACCACATTGAAATGGACTTCGTCACTGGTTTTCCTAAATCCAAGCGAGGCAATGATGCTATCTTTGTGGTGATTGACAAGCTTACCAAAGTCGCTCACTTTCTTCCAGTCAAAGAATCAATCAATGCAGCTCAACTTGCAGAGCTGTACACTTCCAGAATTGTGTCCCTTCATGGCATTCCTCAAGTGATATCCTCAGACCGTGGCAGCTTGTTCACATCAAAGTTCTGGGACTCCTTTCAGTCCGCCATGGGCACGAAGATCAGGTTCAGCACTGCTTTTCACCCTCAGACTAGTGGTCAAGTCGAGCGTGTGAATCAGATCCTTGAAGATATGCTCAGAGCCTGTGTCATCTCCTTCGGCATGAAATGGGAAGACTGTCTTCCATTTGCAGAATTCTCTTACAACAACAACTTTCAAGCAAGTGCAGGCAAAGCATCGTTTGAAATTCTCTATGGCAGAAAGTGCCGTACCCCTCTCAACTGGTCTGAAACAGGTGAACGTCAACTTCTTGGCAATGATTTGATCTCTAAAGCCGAAGAAATGTGCAAAGTCATACGTGAGAATCTCAAAGCCGCTCAGTCGCGTCAGAAGAGCTACTATGACGGAAAGCATCGTGATTTGGCTTTCGACATCGGTGATCATGTCTATCTCCGAGTTTCTCCGATGAAAGGAACCCAGAGGTTCGGTATCAAAGGAAAGCTTGCTCCTAGATACGTCGGGCCTTTCAGAATTCTTGGCAAAAGAGGCGATCTAGCCTATCAGCTCGAGCTCCCTTCCAACTTTGCAAATGTTCATGATGTCTTCCATGTGTCTCAGCTTCGCAAATGCTTCAAGGCACCTGAGCGCATGATTCCGTTTGAGGAGATTGATCTTCAACAAGACCTTTCCTACCGAGAGCATCCAGTTGCAATTCTCGAAGAAACTGAACGCAAGACTCGCAACAAGTCCATCAAGTTTCTGAAAGTCAAGTGGTCACATCACACAGACCGAGAAGCTACCTGGGAACGAGAAGATCATCTTCGTTCCGAGTACCCTTCCTTTTTCCAGTCCTAGATCTCGGGACGAGATCTTTTTGTAGTAGAGGAGAGTTTGTAATGCCCCGGATGTAATACTTTCCCTTTTGGGCTTATAATAAATCTCCGGCTTCATCTATTTCCATTTCGGGTTCTTTGTCTTTCGGGCGTTCGTCGTTTTGTTGTGTGAGTGTGTGGCATTCATTCATATCATGTAGACATGTGCATTGCATTTTGTTTGCGTTGTGGGTTGTTTCCGGTTCGTGGCGTTTCTTCCCGTTGTCCGTTTCGTGTTCCGGAGCTCCCTCACGTGTCCGTGACGTCCCGTAGGCCTTCTTTGTTGTTCGGGCGTTTTTCGTTACCGGTGTGCCGCGAGGTTGTGTTGTGTGTTGTTGTTTTGTTGTGTGCAACCCGCCTCTCAAATCTCGTCTCGTTTGGACTCCGTTGACTTTTCCCTCCGTTGTCCGTGTGGGTCCGAAGTGCCCTTACTTCGTGTCCCGGAAATACCCCTGTGGTATTCTTTTATCTCCGTCTGGTCCTTTTAAAATCGTCCCCGCGATCGGATCCGTTGGATCCAGATCGGAGGGCTCCTAAACATCCCTAGTCTTCCAAACCCTAGTCTAAATTGCTATATATAGACCCCCTAGGTCTATTTTGGCCTTCCCCTTCTTCTTCCCCTTCTCCACTTCTTTTTTTCCTTTTTATCTCAGATCCAATCCTCCTTTTTTTTTCTCCAGTTTCCGAGGGAACCAGCCATTCCGGCCAGATCCATCGGATCCGCCAGCGCCGCCCGACCGTTTCCTCTGCGGGTCAACGCGCGCCGCCGCGCCAGTCGACCGGGCGTCTCCACCGCGTCGGCCGGTTCGATCGCAGCCAGGCCGGTCCAGCGGGGGACCGCTTCGCCTGTTTTCCTTCGCGCCGCGCGCCTGCCTCGCACTCGGGCCGGGCCCGTACGCCGTTTTCCTCCTCGTCGCCAGTCCCAGCGTGCGGGACCACTTCACCGCGGGGGCACCGCGCCAGGCCGACCGGCCCACCTCCCCGAGGCCGCGCCGTCCGCCTCCGTTCCCGCTTCGCCCCGCGGGCTCCTCCGCACCGCCGATTCGGGCCTGCCCCGGCCCAGCATCGCGTCCGCCAGGCACCGCCCCTCCAGCCGCGGCAGGCCGCGCGCGAGCCGCCGGCCCATCCCGAGCAGCCGCCGCCGCCGGGCCCCTTCGCCTCCCCGAGGCCCGTTCGAGCCGCCAGCCTCTCCGCGGCTGGGCCAGGTCGCCTCCCCGAAGCCCAGATCCCGCCGCCACTGTAGCTTCCCGAAGCCCGTTACTGTTCACCGCACTGTTTCAGATCTGGATCGAGGTCTAATTTCAAACCCCTAGCCTCTGTTTTCCTTATCTGTGATGACTACTTTGACCTTGCATAACTTTTTACCTGTTGCTCCGTTTTGAGCGTGTGATATGTCCAGATGTTCGTGGAGATTCCCTCTACGTTTTACCTTTTGTAGTCATGCATGTTAGAAGTCATCTAGGGCCTTGTTTTGCTGTTGCAAGAGTGTATGATGATATAAACTGCTGCTATGTGTTATTTTTGTGCCACCTTTGACATGTGATATCTTTTAGCTCGTTTGTCCAAACGAAGCAAATGACATGTCCACGTGTTCGTCTCGTCACGAACTACGTGTTGCTTGTGATAGGTTGCATGGTAGATGTATTGTTTCCTTGTTATCTTCGTTGCAAGATGCCATGTTCAAATGTTGTGTTTTTACTTGTTATGAAATGCCATGTTGTTGAGCTTGTTGCAATCGGTGTGTTCACCACATTGATGCATGCTTGTGTGTTTCGGGATCACCGTCATATGTATTTTGATGAGGTGCTTACCCTTTGCCATGTTTAGTTCCGAGGTGTCTTAAACATGCTCTTTTTGTTGCTATGATGATGTTGCTGTTTTAGGACTTAGTGAAATTTCACTAAGTCTGAAATCTGTAACGTTCCGATGCCATGTTCGTGTGATGTTGTAGGACAAAGCATGATAGTTTTGGGGTGGATTTTGATTGTTCCATGAAGTATATATTGTTGTCTTTCCATCCATGTCCTCACATGTCCATTTGAGGTGCTGTAGCATGCTTATCTTTTGCTCCAAACTTTCAATAAAATTCTGCTGCCAGAATTTTATTTCAAAGTTCATTATGTCCAAGGTCATTGCTAATGATCCGTGACTCCGTTTGGGGTGCACTTTGGACCTAGTTGCTGTACATTATATCTAGTTTATGTTCAAGTCCTTTGCCATGCTTTTTGGGTGCTGTAGATTAATTATTTTGTGCTTCCAAGATGCCATGTTGCTGTAATGTGCAGTTTTCGCTCAAATCTTGTTTCGGGCATAACTTTTAGCCCGTAACTCCGATTTCAGCGATCTTTATATCAAACTTGGGTGTTTTTCTGTGTAGATTAATAATATCAGGTTCTTATCTTGTTTTGAGGTGTTTTGCTTGAGTGATGTTTTCCGTGCTCCATGTGCTTCACTAGTGCATCCATCATGCATACATGTTTTTCGAGTGCGCATTGCATCGTGTTGATTGGTGCTTGGTGTGTTTGTCTTGTTTAGACCCGGAAGTTGAGCACGAGTTTTCCAACGAGGTTGAGCACGAGGTTTCCAACGAGTTTGAGCAAGAGGACCCTTCTTTTGATCCGAACTTCTTCTCTTCAGGCAAGATGACCGAACCCCGATAACATTACTATCTTTGTCTATTGCTAGTAGTCTCGATCTATAGTTTTGCCTCGATGCCCATGTTCTTCTTGTCAGCCTCCTACTTGTAACCAATTGCCATGTTTAACCACCCTACCTATGCAAACCGTTGCTTGGCTAAGTACGCTTCGCTCAGCCCTTCTTATAGCGTTGCTAGTTGCAGGTGAAGTGAAGGTGCTTGCTCCATGTTGAAGTTTGGTTGGGTTATATCACACTATATAAATGCTTTAACTGAAATCACATATATATTGGCAAGGGTGGAAGGCTAAGCCTTTTGCTTGGTGTTTTGTTCCACTCATGCCGTTAGGATCCGTATAAGCCGGTTTTATGTTCCTTGATTATGCGTTCCTAACACGGTTGGGGTGTATGGGACCCCCTTGATAAACCGCTATGTGCTAAGTCTTTTCCAGCAAATCCCAACATTGGTACTATTTGCCTAATAACAAACTAAACATGCATAGGGAGTAATTAACCCTCTTTCTTAATCAACAACCCCGGGCCAGTGCTCCACATGAGTGTTGGTCCGAAACGGGGAGTCTGCGGGGCCACCTCAAGGAAACTCGAGGTTTGGTAAAAACCTGTAGAATCACCCATCCGGTCGTGTCCTGAGACCTAGATACGCGCGGCTACGATCAGGGTGTCGACACGCCGGGAGGATTTGCTGGATTAGCCTTACCTTAGTTCGGTTTAACTTGAGCACGGGATTCCGAGGATACTCGGGTCTTCCCACTTTGGAGTTGCGACTCCGCGGATCGTGGGCTTGTAATGGGTCAAGTTGGAACACCCCTGCAGGGTTTGAACTTTCGAAAGCCGTGCCCGCGGTTATGTGGCAGATGGGAGCTTGTTAATTCCGGTTGTAGATAACTTGACACAATGATGATAATACACTACCAGCGTGTGTTCCGTGACTGTCAATTTCCGAATCGGGATTCGGGAGTTGAACACGGAGGGGTTATGTTTGTGAGCTTGTAGCTAGGATCACTTCGTGATCACTTCTCGCTTTGCCTTCTCTTCTCGCTCTCTCTCGCGTAAGTTAGTGCTAGTTGCTGCTGCAGACTCTTTGTTGTTCCTTCACCTCATTTCTTTCTTCAGCCTTTTCCTCACCTAAAGGCTTTGATAGTTCTGTTACCCGGGAACGGGATTGCTGAGTCCTCTGTGGCTCACAGTTACTTCACACACCAGATGCAGGTCCAGCCGTGAGCTATCCAGGAGATGGCACCGAGCTGGATTGGGAGTACGACGAGGAGCGTAGTCGTTACTACGTGCGCTACCCGGACGATCAGTAGTGGAGTCTCTTACTAGGATTCGATCCGCCTGTGGTTGTTATTTATCTGAGTTTGGTACTTTGACTTTTGGTTTTGCCCTTAGAGGGTTGTAGTGATCTTTTGTATGATGTTTGAGACTTGTACTGTTATTCTGTGACGTGGCGATTGTAAGCCGACTATTTTAAGTTTACCATCCCTCTTTTACATGAGTTGTGCAAAGATTACCAAACTTGAGATCATTCTAGGATGGACTTATGCCTTTAAGTCGGGCCTCGACCCGTAGGAGGTATAACTCCATCCTGGGCATTACATGTTTGTTTTTTGTTTGTTCCGCTGCTGGGTTTTAAGAGTTTTAAGTTTTTCCGAAGAAAATTTACAACTCTCATTCACACCCCCCACTGGTAGACATACTTCGTTCCTATAGTCATACTATGTTTAACTATGTTAGTGAACTAATCGATCCTATATCAGGGACATGGGATGAAGCATTGCTTGGAACAATTCTGAACCCATTGGACGTCAGGCGAATCATGTAAATACCATCGAGCCACAATGCATTTGACAATTTTATTGCATGGCATCCAGATTGCAGAGGTATATTCATAGTATGATCGGCGTACAAAATATAGTGGTATCGGGCCTTTAGGGCACACGGAAACATGGTTGAACGACCAAGTGTATCCCAAGCTCCGGAATTATGGACTAGACTCTGGAAACTAAATATACCATGTAAAGTTTTGATCCTTTGATGGCGGGCTCTTCATGGAATCATCCCTCTTAAATCCATACTTAGGAACAGGCATATAGGATCGGATGGTGCTTGTCTGGTCTGTCATGGAGATGCTGAGGATATCAAACATCTCCTCTTTTTAATGTATAACAGCGAGAGAACTTTGGAGATGCCTGGGCATATTGGAAATTCTCGACGAAGCTAAAGTGGTGGATCGCTCCGGTTTGGTAATACTAGAGCATCTACTGTTGGCGGAGGATAAGCCAGCAGTTCGGATGAAGTTGAACCTGGATATCAAAAACCTTCTTGCTGTTTTTAGTTGGTATCTCTAGTGGATTCGTTGCCAGCACACTCATGATGAATCAACACCCCCGCCAATGAGATGGCCTATGTATGTTTTAGCAATTGCGAACAAATTTCATCAAGAAAATGAGAAGATCAGGGTGACAAATGAACAAAGATGGTTGAAACCCAGTCCAAAATTTGTTAAGTTAAATGTAGATGCCTCCTTCTATGCAGATGAGGATGTTGGAGCATCGGCGGCAGTCCTTAGAGATGATAAGGGTAACTTTCTGACAGCTCGGTGCAAATATATTCAGTATGCATTTGATGTACTTACCTCGAAAGCTATGGCGATGAGAGATGGGTTGATTTTTGCAAACTCACTAGGATGCAATCGGGTGGAGGCGGAATCAAATTCTTCAATTGTTATTGACTATTGCTCATGACAGACGGTATGGTGGGACTCGGCTGCAGCAGTATTTGCAGAATGCATCGACGTGTTTTTGTCAATTGGGAAGGTTATCTTTAGACATTGTGTCCGTTCTTCGAATCAAGCGGCGCATTTGCTAGCTAGTTACTGCTCTTTTAATAATATTTGTAGTTCTTGGACTGAAGTGTCCTCGGTTTGTTTGGTTTCTAAACTTCTAGATGATGTAATTTCTATTTGAGATCAATAAAGATAGTCATGACGGCCTTCCCTCAAAAAATATTCTTAGTTTCCACAAAATCCAGGCATGGATGAATGTACGGAGTGTGGGCCCACAGTTTCTCTCTATACCTGTTTCTCTCACTTCCAGGTCAGAAAGAGAGAGAGTCTTGTTTTGGGAGAGAGAAAGGCAGATGGAGTTGTGGAGAGCGAAGAGTCCAGGGAAATGCACCAGCAGAAACGCCCCTCTTTTCATCTCCTTCCCCCGCAAGCCCCCCAATAAAATCTCCACATATCTCCGACTTTCCCCGGCCGATCCTTCGCGGCAGGTTGTTTCACCCTAATCTCTCCACGATTCCTGGGATTCTCCATCGCAATCCCCTTCTCAAGGTTGCTCCCGTCCCGATAGCGCTTTCTCTCTCTTCACTGCTAATTTTGCTTGCCCGTGTTGGGGAATCGTCCATCGGTTTAGATAGATCGGCTTACTCGTTGTTTCGATCGATTCTTCGGTTCGTTATCCCCTTGGGTTACTCGAGGCGGGTTTCCTTTGGTTCGTCTTCTTGGTGAGGATTGCGCCCTGTTTACGTGGTGATCGGGGGTTTTTCTGGGGTTTTGCCTTCTTAATCGGCCTTGGATTTTGAGATGATTGAGCGATGCGGGGACTCTTGGTCCCCTACTCCCCTGCAGGTGATACATTATTTATGATATTTGCGTAATCCGCTCGCGAATTTGGACCACCGGATGATGGAATTATGGGCTGGTTTGATTTCTTTCCCTGCTTAGTTCTGATTTAGGTATCCATGTGCATTGTTTGATGCCGTCTTTGTGGTGCTGTGAGGATCAAATTTCCGCACTATTCCTTCTGTTCGATTGCCAGATTTATGTCTAGTTTGACAAATTCTACTGTGTTCGTCCAAATCTTCTTGTGGTTTCTTGAACGCCTGCTGTCTTTGTGTAAAGCCTTTTTTTTCTGTTCACATGTGGGTTTGGCTTTTCTTTATGTATTTCCTGCAGAGATTTTATGACCTACGACTGTAACATGAAACTCCTGGTGTTGCAGGACCATTGCCGCACCTGCATTGTGTGATTTGGGCCGTGTTTCATAGATCATCCTGTTCCTGACATGGGGGATTCGCAGAGTATTCAGGATTGTTCCAAGTTTAGAGCTTTTGTTGACAGGATTCCTGGTGCTGAATTGGGCAATGTTGGTGACATGGGGATCCACTACATGAGTGGTAGTACTTCACAGGCAGGGGGCGCTAAGATGAGAGGGCCATTGCGTTCTCCACTGTTCACAATGTATGATTCTGCGATGATCGGAAGCAATAAGAGTGCTGTGGAGTTTCCTAGTGATGGTCTACCCTACGAGCAGTCGTTAGCATCTGCTTTTGGGGACATGAGCTTCAAGAATTATACAGCTGATTCTCTCACAAGTACCAGAGATTTTGTGCCAGTAAATGGGTACTATCCATCTGGCCCTGCAAATTATCAACCAGGGATTACGCCTCCAGATGTTACATTGAACCTGTCGCTTGTGCCTGCAATTGTTCAAGATGATTTGACGTCACGACAGTTCTGTGCTGAACACATTAATCAGAAACCGGACGAACTAACTGTTGGACACCAAGAACAAGCTTACAGATTTTCACGGCACTTCGAGAATTTCCCAAGGGGCTCAGTGATGCACAACCTGGATAGTTTTTCCAGTGCTCCTTACCATCAATCAGCTCTGTCAACTACACCCATCAAGCAGCAGTTTTATCTGGATGGACAGTCTCAGCTGTATGCACCTTATGGTCAGCCATTTGATTCAAACATCATGTGGCAGCATGGTACAGAAACACCAAGATACGCGATGCTGCAACCACATTATGTTTACCCACAGTCGCAACAGGTTGCTGGGTCAGATGTTCGTCAAAGTAGGAGACATCAACAGGCTGCAGCTTGCACTTCTGCAAACGGCACATCACATATTGAAACACCTAATATTCATCGACAGGGAATGGGAATTGAGGATCCTTACTCCAATGGTGCTGCCTTTCAGAAGAGAAATATCCAGCTGAACAGTTTTCCTTGCACATTGTCTGCTGACAATCCATGTGGCAGTAGTAACTTCCATCAGCAAGTTGACAAGTTGTACTCTTTGTCTAATGGTTCCTCACGCCATCAGATTTCAGATAATATCAGCACTATTAGTTATCCAGACAAGGCGCGGATGTGGGCTGATGTGGTAAATTCAGTAAGAAGTACCAGGAGTACTCCTCTAGATGGTTGCATTGGTAGGGATGGAAGAACTAGTAGTGCACATAACCATCTTGATCTTCAGAATAATTATTCCTTGCACCCCGACAGACCGAACTCCCAGCTTCTGCCCTTGGTCATGAAACCATGTGAGCTGAATTATAATTCAGTTGACGAAGTTGCTGGGCAAATCTATATGTTGGCTAAGGATCAGAATGGCTGCCGCTTTCTACAAAAAGTGTTTGCTCAAGGCAGCCAAGAGGATGTCGAAAAAGTCTTTGCTGAAATAATTGATCATATTGGTGAACTTATGGTTGATCCATTCGGCAACTATTTAGTGCAGAAGCTGCTTGAAGGGTGCAGTGATGATCAACGGATGCGCATATTATGTGAAGTTACCAAAACGCCTGGAGAGCTTATTGCAGTTTCTTGCAACATGCATGGGTATGAGCAGAAATCTGAACACTTGCTTTATTCCTATATAGTTATTGCTTCTATTTCATATCTTTTTGGGAAAAAAATGTTCAGGACTCGTGCGGTGCAAAAGATAATTGAAACTGTAAATAATCTGGATCAAGTTTCTAAGGTTGTTTCTGCATTGAGTCCTGGAGCAATGCATTTGATGCTAGATCCTAATGGCAGTCATGTTGCAAACCGATGCCTGCAGAAACTGTTACCAGAGTCCAAAGCGGTATGTTCCTGCTAATCATCCGATTTAATTATGGAAATTTCTTACCTTTTACGCATTATATGCATTCAAGTTATTTCTGTTAAACCCGCAAAAAAAAGTTATTTGTGTTAAAGAATGCGTGTATTATATTGCTTACTGGCACACAAGTTTCTAATTTGTACTCACTAGTCTTTTCTTAGGCTGTTTGCAATAATCTATTTTGCTTGACATAGTTAAATATCCACGCACTTTGCATCAGGAACTGATTTTTTTATCTATATAACTTGTTATCATCTATCTTCTACTCTAACTTGTGGATGCTTTATAATTGCTGTAGTTCCTTCTTGATGCTGCTACATTGCACTATCTTGGACTAGCAACACATCAACAAGGCTGTTGTAGCATTCAAAAATGCATCGAACATTCAGATGATGAGCAGAAGTTCAACTTGTTAAGCAATATTATATCCAGTGCTCTAACCCTTGCAGACGATCGATTTGGGTATGGCTCTTATCCTCTGTCCTGTAATATACTGTGTATTAGGTTTTGTAAAATTTGGCCAATCTTATAAAAATTGTCATCAACATCTAGGGTGCCAAATCAATAGCATTAGATTCACCATAAATTTTAGTTTCAGGTGGTATATATTTGGTATTGTAGTATTGATAATTTTCTCGATATACTTGGTCAAGGCTTGTGAAGCTTGAGTTTTGCGAAAAAACAATGGGGCTATATTATGGGATGGAGGGACTAGTCTGAAGAGATACATAATGCAACCATACCTTGCAGGAACTACGTTGTTCAGTCAATTCTCAACCACGGCATTGAATGGGCGACATCGAAAATAGTTGATGAGCTGGAGGGTCACTTTGGGTATCTATCAATTCAGAAATGTGGTAGCCATGTGGTGGAAAACTGTGTTAAGCGAGCCACGCAGCACATGCGTGACAAAATCATCCAAGAACTTATCAACGATCCCAAGTTGCAGCATATCATGGTGGATCAGTATGGCAATTTCGTTATTCAGACAGCTCTTGAACATTGCAAGGTAAAAAAACTTGGATGCACCCCCAGCCAAAAAGTGTAAATTCTGATCAAGGATGTTTAATCGTGCAGGGCCCGCTACATACCACCTTTGTTGAAGCTATTAGGCCACACGCTGCTGCAATGCAAAGCCACATGTATGGGAAAAGGGTTCTATCAAAAACATACCTCAAGAACAAGCAACACCGAGTTGGAGTTTTGTAGTGATCCGCGCTTGTACCAGGAAGAGCTCTGAATGCAGTACTATAATATTTCCGGACAAGATGGAGCCTTTTTAGTGTATTTTAAGCATGTGCTTTGTTGGTTGGAAGGTCATGTAGTTTGCTAAATCTGCCAAAAAATATTTGGTTGTCTGTTGTGTTGTATCATCTGCACAATTACTTACTATACAATCGTGGATGCAGGCTTCTCTGGCAGATGAATTGAACAGTCTTGTCAGGTTATTACACTGACATGCTCGGGCAACACATTTTGCAATGACTTTAAGAAACAAGGAATAACGGAAATGCATTACTTAGAAAGAGATACAAAAGACTTTGTTCCACAATGAATGCATGACTTAGAAAGAGATACAAAGACTTTTTCCACAGAGAATTCAACTTCCACACAAAGTGTGCTCACAGCTGACTTAGCATAAGGTTTCCAGCTGAGCAGACAATGTAGAGCATCATGTTTCAACAAACAGCAAACTTAAAACTACACCCTAGAATCTGCCTCGTCCTCTGAAACCGCGCCCTCCACCCCTGGGAGGTCCACGACCCCTTGGTGCGCCTCTTCCACGGAATCCACCACGGCCACCAAATCCACCACGAGCACCACCTCTTCCACCGCGACCACCACCTCTCGGAGTCAAGCCTCTGCCAAACAAGCAAAGCAAAAGACTATCAAACAACTAACAAGTTATCAAGCTGTAACTAGACCAATGCTGAACACTTTATTTGGTTTCTCATATGCATTTTCCACATGCACAATTATGGTACTGCCTTCATTTCATAATAATGCTAAGAATGCTGCTGATATTTTCATATAGACTTGGTCAAATTTAACGAAGTTTGACTTAGGAAAATCCTAAAGCCTCTTTCACAGAGACTGTCTGCAAGTGTTTTGACACTGCTGGTTTCAAGTTCGAAGAACAATGTCAGTTCAAACTTATCAATACACTACGAACTGAATAAGATTCAGCCATGAAAAGACATGTTGCTAAGTTCCGTATTCAAGACTGAAGAGTAAATAATGCAAAAGAAATGATAAGGCAATAGATCATTACTTTGGCTGCGGCAGGAAGCGTGAGAGGGGCAGCAGCTTCATGGGGTCAATGAAGAACTTGTCACCTTCGTTGTAAGATGTTGCAATGATTCCCTCGAACATCTTGACCGAGAAATACTATAGACAATACAAACTAATAAGATATGTAGCATGAGCAGACCTAAAATTTAGAGCAATGATAAGTTGATAACAACAGAGGTAAAAACAATCAGGTAAGGCAGTCAGTCATCTTAAAAATTGCACCTACTTCCTCCGTTCCCAAATATTTGTGTTTCTAGAGATTTCAACAAGTGACTACATACGAAGCAAAATGAGTGAATCTAC
Organism: Secale cereale; assembly: GCA_902687465.1. Classification (NCBI taxonomy): domain Eukaryota; kingdom Viridiplantae; phylum Streptophyta; class Magnoliopsida; order Poales; family Poaceae; genus Secale; species Secale cereale. Next base: position 231,606,753 of record LR738712.1, read on the forward strand.
ACTCTAAAGTATGTCTACATACATCCTTATGTTGTAGTCCATTTAAAATGTCTAGAAAGACAAATATTTGGGAACGGAGGGAGTAGTTATTAAGCAAGGTACAGCATTGCCACACAGCTAAAACAAAAAATAAAAAATTCAACTGTACTGAATGGAGAACTAAACTCAGTTCTCAGATGCCTTAAGATTCAAGACTAACTTTGAAGTGGTAAACTGCTAGCTCCAACGAAGCAAAAAAGTCTACCTAACAACAGGTGGGCCAGTTGTTCAAAACTTCGCAAGCACTATATTGACGATGAGGGGAAGGAAGCGCTTACTGATTCGTTGATGGGGCCGAAGATCTCGTCGACTTTGCCGATCTGGGTCTTGTTCTGAAGGTATATGGGCGCGTTGAAGTAGGGCACTTTCTCGTTCGTCAGCTTCGTTACCGCGTCCCCCTCGGAGGCGTGCAGGAATGTCGACACCTCTGCATAAACAAACAATAAACAAGCGGCATCAAACTCGCCGGAGCCTCGAAAATAAGAGGGCTCGGACAGTTAGGAGTTGAAAGAAACCACGCACCTACGACCTCGGCTGGAGGGCCCTCGTCGCGGAAACCGCCGCCGCCTCCACCGAAGCGGCCCCTGCCGCCACCACCGAAGCGGCCACCTCGGTCGCCGCCGCGTCCGCGGAAACCTCCGCCGCCTCTCGGTGGCCGCATGGCGATGGGTGTTTTGCGGCGGGGGCGGGAGTGAGGAAGGGTTTCGTCGACGAGGAGTGAGGGGTTTGTTAGGGTTTTAGGGGAGGAGGCTGCGGACTTATGATGAGGTTGTTTGGGAGACTGGCGGGTGGGCCCCGGCGTGGTCTCCGTTTCTCGGCGGTCGGATCATATGTCAAATGGGGAGGGCCATATGGACGTTGGGTGGTCTATCTATGCACAGAGTTGTTGGCGGCTTTTCATAACGAGCCTCCTCCAATCCCATTTACTCGGACATTTAGCATGCGTTTGATTGCCCGCATATACCTCATATACCTCAGCCAGCGCGAGGAGAAAAAGATATGTTTGATTACACAGATTCACTGTTGAGCATGCATAGCACGAACTTTAAAGCATCTATGGGCCTGCATCCCTGGGAACGCTCAAATTGGTTGTTTTTCCTCAGGCAGGCCCGTGTGATGCAAACCCTAGCACGTGGACGTGGGCGATTGCACGTCTAGGTGCAGTCCCGAGACGTCGCGTTGTTTCCAGACGCGTCATCATAAATTACCCTCACCTCCCCCTCCTCACCGCTCTCCTCCCTCTTCCCCACTCATACCGGTGGCGGTGGCGACGACGGCGACCACCTAAGCTCTACTGTGAATAGATCCAAGACGGCGGCGGCAACCACCGGAGTGACAACAGACCTCCACTAGAGCGCACCGGCCATGGCAGTAAGACCTCGTCCTCCCTGTATATTCATGCTTTCGACTCGGGCTATATTCGATTAGAGCACGCGATTGAAGAGTTATGGAGGGATTGAACACATCAGGGGGAGGATTGACATCAATCGATTCTTTTTTTGTGGGTGACATCAATCGATTCTGCATCTACGGATCATAGGTTATTTTTCGATTACATCGGTGGCGGGATTTGGATTGTCTAGCCGCGGCGACCCTGGAGTCGTGTCGAGCGGCGGGGGGCGTAGTCATCTTCTTTTCTTCCTTATCGGCTTCGTCCTCAGCGTCACCGGTGTCTTCCTGATTCATGGCCGAGTGCAAGATGTCTACCGACATTGCGCCCTTGGATGGGTCCGGAACTAGTGTCTTTAGCTCGTCCGACGTAGGTTTCTTCATCACAACATCGGCCTCCTTGTGCATGTCATCGATGCTGCTGAAGTTCGAGCACACTTCCATGGTGTGCTCGAACTTCTTGCGGCCATCGAGCGAGCACCCAAGGAAGAAGGCCCTCCACCCAATGCCCAGGGGAAAGGGCTAGGGTTGGAGTTGGAGTTCATGGCGAGGGAGAGGTGGTGAAACAGAGGGGGGTTGAGTGCGGTGTTGGGTTAGTAGGATGGGTTAATATAGAAGCGTTAGGCCGATATGAATGAATGCTGACCATTGAACTGTGTGTTGTCCATAATGCAGATGGACAAGGGCAAGGATGTCGTGCCACCATTGGAGAAGGGTAAGAAGGTTGTGCCTCCAGTGGACGAAGTGCAAATGCTGGATCACCCAAGCCCCAAGCGTAGGAACTATGGCCACTTCCATCAGGAGTCAGGACCAAACCACTTCTGCAAGGTTATCCTTGCTCCTAAGCCGGAGAGTCTGCCATTGCCTCTTGACTTCACAATGCACTTCCGTGCCCTCCCTACAGAGTTCAAGCGGAAGACGAACACCGGCTGCGCATGGAGGGTGATGGTGAGGGTGATCAACGACAGGGTCACCCTTGATCAGGGTTGGGCCACCTTCGCCGTTGTTCACCAGATCATGATCGGGTACATGCTGACGTTCAAGTTGTTGTCCCCCGACACCATGAAGGTGATATTCTTCAACGACGAGGGCGTGGAGGTGATCACCAAGTGCAAGGAGCACGACAATGCCTTCGCCACGACGCCTGAGCTCATGTGGTTCAGTCCTTGGTTGTTCTTACTTTTAAGACTTCAGTTTCGTTTAGAACTTATCGTACTGTGTTGGTTTAAAACTTGTTCTGCGTGGTTAAGACTTACGTTTGTGCCTAAGATTGTTCTGTTCCTACTAGTTTAGTTCTTACTAGTTCATGTGTGCCTTTGGTAACCTCACCACATCAAGAAGGAGGTTACCACACAATTGTCATGGATGTAACCAAACAATCGGACTTGTGTTTCCCCTCAAACAAGTCTGCAACCAAACAGCTGGCCTTTTGTTTTAGCACATTCAGGCTAGATGGGATGCAGGCAACCAATCAACATGCAGATGTTGGTTTTTAGCATGTATATGCTCAGCCAGGCCCAACTGACACAAGTATGCAAAGTGGCAAAAAATGATGCAGGTAACCAAACGCACCCTTACATTTTCTTTCTCTTATCTCTACTTTTCTATATCTATATATCTATCTACTACTACCTAAAAGAAACAGAACATTCCCACTCCCGCCTTACGTTTCGTACAACCTCTTCATGACTTGGTCCCAATCCCGACGTAATATCCCTCCCCCTCGTCTGATTTTTCGCCCCGCCAATCTTTTCCTCCAAATCAAAGGTAGATCACAACAAAACCCATGCATGCATGACTCTCGTGGGATCCCTATCCCTTCCATCTATACCTCCTGAAATATCTCACGATCCTTCCATCTATATCTCACGATCCTTCCATCTATACTGTAACATCCCAAATTTTCAATTTGGAATGTTATACATAGATCATATTGCATTGCATATTTTATTGCATTTGTGTGCTTGCGATCTTCGAAAATTCTAAGCAACTCAAGGACCCACGAAGAGAGTTGGGGATTTACCATTTTCGTATTTGAGTTTTCTCAAATACCGGTACGGGGATCACTTTGGTTTTAATAGTTTTTCTCTCCTAAAAATATTTATTAATAAAAATATATGAGTGGAGATAATATGACTTCTCCAAAATAAAATAAATATTGGAGCAAAAATAATAATATCACTTTTGGTTTTTTTATTCGGATTTATTTGCATAGGAAAAATACGCGTTTTTCAAAACTGCATTTAGGTCCGGGAAAAATGTTCACTTTGTCCTAAATATTATTAGAGGATGGTGAAAATTTATTTCGTAATTTTTCGTCTCTGTTTAGCATTTTAGTTTTGTGTTTTCCTGCGTCAGGATATTAAAAAAAAGAGGTTCGGACCGACTGGGCCGAAGCCCAGCTGGCCCAGCGCCGCCGCCGACCCCGACTCCTGTCGAGAGTCCTCGCCTCGCCCGCCTGCCGCCATGGCCGAGTCGGCCGCCCTGCCGCCTTGCCCCCTCCCCCAAGCCAGCCCCCCTGGCCCTTTAAAAGTCGCCCCCTTCTCGCCGCCTCACACCGCCGCCGCCTGCGCCGCCAGCCACCGTCGGTGCAGCCACCGACGCCAGCTGCCGCCGCCGACGCCAGCTGCCGCCGCCGCCACTGCAACCCACCGCGACCGCGCTGGAGCTCACCACTCCGCCCCGCACTCACCGGAGCCGCCGCCGTCGCCGACCTCGCCGTCGGTTTTTTTAAACCGTTCGGTTTTCTAAAAACCCTAGATATGTTTTTTAATAGATCGGTTCATTTTTTTCGGTTTAGTTGTTTAGCAGACGTTCGTTCGTACGTTCGTTTTAACGAACGTTGTTCGCCCGTTAGTCGCAGATAACGAACATTCGTTCGTTAGCCTGTTCGTCAGTTTCCTTTTTCAGGGCTTTTTCGCGATTATTTTCGATCGCTATTGTTTTTAGTTTTTCTTTTCGCTTGAGAGTCGGAATCAGGCGATTCAAATGCCGAGATCTTCGTCTCGAAGCCCTCTTTCCGTTTAACCAACTTGAACAAGGTTTTGCTACTGTAAAATTTGACTTTAGATCAATCAAGTGGATGGATCTTGTTTCTTTCGTAGTTTGAGTTTCGTTGCTCCGTTTGATTTGATTCTTTTTGCAAACCGGAGTTCTTAAGTTGAACTTTCTGGTTAGATCTTCTTAGTTGGATTTTGCCTGTGCATCTTTGCTTGATTGCTTATGTATGATATTGTTTGCTTGCGATAGAATTCTCGGATTGTGAAGCGTGCTACTACGAGTCCCTAGGTTTTGCGAATCATCAGCAAGGCATGTAACACTTTGATCATACCCTTTATTACCCAGTTTTTATGCATTAGATCAAACCCTCACACATTGCATGAGTAGGATTTCTTAACTTGTGGGTCTGGGAAGTAGATTGAGGTAGAACCCATTACCTGCATTATTTTCAAACCCTTGGGAGTTACTTCTACGTTATGCGTAGGTTGCCATGCTATGCTCGTAGACGTGGTTTGGGTTTGAGAGTATCCATGACAGATGTGAGTTGTTAATTAATGGTTCAAATTAAGGTGGCTACTTGAATACACATCTGGGTGGATTGGTTGCAGGGCACCTAGAGAATCCAGTGTTGTCCTAGGAAATCCCGGAGGAACCGTGTGATTATCCTATGGAATGCCACCCAGGCTCAAAGGGATCACAAAACTATTCATGCTAGAAACTTCCGTGTGCAACCACAATGCCATTATGGGCTCTGTCATAGTATGAGTAAGTTGTGTGAGCTCTTTCAGTGGTGGACTAGCTTATGTAGGGGAAAGTACGTGTACGGGTCCACTCGGGGTAAAGAGTAAATGCTTCTGTAAGACTGTGTCTCGGTCATCCGTTTCTCAAACACCATGCAGTGCGAGAAATCCAATGGAGGAGATCGAGTCTTGTGGGGAAAAGTGCACAAACCTCTGCAGAGTGTACAAACTAATCATGATTAGCCGTGTCCCCGGTTATGGACAGTCTTGAGTATCTGGTACTTGAATTATTGGTTGATCTCAACACTCTAAAATTAATTTGTTGGGTTAATGATGACTACTTTAATTTGGATTGAGTTGGACGTACCTTCTCAATGATGTTTCAACTACCATGATAGTTAAAATAAAATATATTCCTTTGTTGTAGGGATAAATTGGCTTTATGCAAAAACTTTAACCTTAGAGTCTCCACTAGCCATATATGCATATAGTGTTAGCCTTTATTTCTGTTACTTGCTCTACTGTGTTATCTTGCCAGCATATTCCATGTGCTGACCCGTTTCGGGCTACAACATGTTATGTTGCAGACTTTTCAGAAGAAGAGTAAGGTGCGCTAGGTCGTTTGTCATGCACTCAGCTATGCCGTTGGAGTTGATGGACTCACTTATCTTCCAAGTCTTCCGCTGTTATTGTGTAAGATGGCCTTATGCCATAGACTTTTGTAATAAGTTCTCTTTTGAGACATTCGATGTAATAAGTGTGTGATTGCCACTCTGTTATAAATCTTTCAAGTAATGTGTGTGTCAGCATTACCGATCCAGGGATGACACAGCAACACAGAGACTTCGGTCCATTCGAATCGTGGTCACTACAAGATGGTATCAGAGCACACGCTGACTGTAGGACACGACCACTAAGATAAACCCTAGGTCACTCTTCTCTACTCATTTCTGACTCCTCTCCATTTTCTACTCTTTGGGATGGTGGATCCAAGGAACAAGTTCACTCAACCGGATGAAGACACACCTTTTGGATGACACTTGAAGGAAGTCACTAGGTACCTGAACATTGGAATACCAAGCTTCACTGGGACCTACACTGCCACCTTACCAGAAGAGGAGCGATAATCCAAGTTCAAATTCCCTGGAGGACATTCGCACCATCCACTGAGCCCATAGAGTTTTCTTTTGATGCACCAACCTAGAGCCTAGGCAAGAGTATGGCAGCCCACATTACCATGGGGCATATTGGAGAAGTCTACAAGCAGGAGCTGAAGGACACTATCTACCAGATATGTGGACGCCGAGATGAGCAATGAGACATGATCAGCACCCGGAAGGACAGGTCCATTGCAGCGTTCATCCAGGAGTTAAACCAGCACATTCGACGACAGGAACACCAGATGTGCATAGGGATGATAGATTTGAAGAAGGCGCTAACCAGGAACTTGGAGCTAGAAGAGGAACTCAAGTCTACACGTGACGGATACAAGGAGGAGATGACAATACTTGTGGAGAATAATGATGACTTGACAAGGAAGCTAGGAGTATTCATGGGAGATCCAACACCAGGAGGAGGAGAAGAAGAAGAAGAAGAACCCAAGGAGATTCGTTCTGGGGACTACATCATCATCGAAGACACCGACTCAGACCCCGATGATAGTCATGATGACTATGAAGATGAAGCTGGAGCAGATATCATGGAATCTTTCGCCGATCACAATTTCTAGATGACCATCCTATGACTAGTAGTTTTCCCCCCATAAACTAGAATTTAGAGCACTTTGTAACGTTAATTAGAATCTTTGTAAGGCCTTGCTTGAAATTGATTGGTGTGATATGATTGTGTTTGTATCATGTGCATATGGGTAGTGAATTTTCCCTTAGACCTCATTTCTATTCTAATCTCTTCCCTCTACACCCATCAGATGCCTCCGAGACGTGAGCCCGGATTTCAGTTTCCCCCTGAGCTCACTCAGTTGTTCCAGTAGCAGAATACTTTGATGCAACTTCTTGTCCAGAACAATTAGAACAACCAAAACAACAACAACAACAACCCTCCACCACCACCACTCGTGGACAACCTGACACGTTTCCTAAGGTTGCAACCACCGGTGTGCTCTAGTAGCATTAAACCAATAGTTGCTGATGACTGGCTACGCAAGATTGGAAGGGAGTTGACCACCGCCAATTGCACGGATGCTGAGAAGGTGCGTTTTGCCGCACATCAGTTGGCTGGACCAGTAGCAACATGGTGGGAGAACTACACAACCACTTTCCCTGTAGCCAATGTCACTTGGGATCAGTTTCAGCAAGCTTTTCGCACTGCCCATGTCTCAACTGGAGCCATGAGCATGAAGAAGCGAGAGTTTCGCAACTTGCGCCAAGGGGATCGTACTATGGCTCAGTACATAGATGAGTTTAGTACTCTATCTCGTTATGCCCCTAATGATGTGGCCACAGATGCCGCGAAGCAAGAGAAGTTTATGGAAGGGCTGAATGATGAGATGAGCATACAGTTGGTGGTGGCAACCTTCAACAACTACCAGGAGTTGGTAGATAGAGCTCTAATGATTGAAGGGAAGCATCAGCAGATTGAGAGCCGCAAGAGGAAGTACGGACAAGGAAGGAATAATTCTGGAGCCCAGCAGAAGCCCTGTTTCACCCCGAACCCAGGAGGATACACCCATAACCATGGCAGCCACACCCATAATGGAGGAAGTTCTCACAACCACAATGGCTCCAAGAATGGGAATGGTAATGGAGCAAACAATAATCAGAACTGCTCCACTCTGTCCATACCCGCCAAGAGGGATTTAAGCCACGTTACCTGTTTCAAGTGCGGGAAGAATGGACACTATGCCATGGAGTGCCCCGAAGCTAAGAATGGGAACGACAATGGAAGCGCCGGGAAGAAGCCCAACCCATTCAACGAAGGACAAGTGAACCACGTGACCGTGGAGGAGGTCGAAGAGCAACAAGATGCAGTTGTCGGTAAGTTTTTGGTTAAGTCATTTACCGTAGTAGTTCTTTTCGATACTGGTGCATCGCATTCATACATTTCAAGGGGATTCGTGAATAGACATAAGTTGCCCACCAAAGTCCTTATGACCCCCATGTTAGTAAGTTCACCCGGAGCGGAATACATGGCAAATCAAGGATGTTTTCAGATGCCATTGACCATTGGACGCCATGTTTTTCCCTCAGACCTGATAGTTTTGGAGTCACAAGGATTGGATGGGATACTAGGTATGGATTGGCTATGGATGTATGGATGGAACATTGACCGTGCCAGTAAGTCTATTTTTGCTTACCACCCCGAAGGGAAAAAAGGATTAAGTATGTATCTAGGCATTCGCCTAAAAGGACACAAGTACATTCTCTCTCGGGAGTTGTTCAGGAGGAAGTGCCCGTAGTAAGGGATTATCCGGATATATTTCCAAAGGAGTTACCAGGCATGCCGCCGGATAGGGATATCGAGTTTTTGATTGAGCTATTGCCTGGCACCGGACCGATATCTAAGAGACCATACTAGATGCCAGCAAATGATCTGGAGGAGATCAAGAAGTAGATTAAGGAGTTATTAGTGAAATGATTTATTCGACGAAGTTTATCACCTTGGAGAGCCCCAGTGCTTTTGGTCGAGAAGAAGGATGGATCTTTAAGGATGGTCGTTGATTATCGGGCACTGAATGAAGTGACGATTACGAATAACTACCCACTGCCGATGATCAATGATTTGTTCGACCAACTTCAAGGAGCTAAAGTATTCTCCAAGATCGATCTACGATCAGGATACCACCAGTTGAAGATCCGAGAGAAGGATATACCTAAGACAACCTTCACCACAAGGTATGGTCTATATGAGTATATGGTTATGTCATTTGGATTGACTAATGCCCCTGCCTATTTCATGAGTATGATGAATAAAGTGTTCATGGAGTTTTTGGATAAGTTCGTCGTGGTATTTATTGATGATATCTTGGTGTACTCGAAGAACGAAGAGGAACACGCGGAGCATTCGCGTTTGATTCTGGAGAAGCTCAGAGAACATCAGTTGTATGCCAAGTTTAGCAAATTTGAGTTTTGGTTGAAGGAAGTTGGATTCTTAGACATGTTATATCAGGAGAAGGTATAGCAGTGGATCCTGTCAAGGTACAGGCAGTCACTGAGTGGTTGGCACCCACTTCAGTTGGAGAGATCCGCAGTTTTCTTGGACTCGCGGGATATTACCGGAGATTCATAGAGAATTTATCCAAGATTGCAAAGCCTATGACGACATTGGTGAAGAAGGACACAAAGTTCCATTGGACTGAAGAGTGCAAAGAAAGTTTCCAGGAGTTGAAGAAACGGTTGACGACAACCCCAGTGCTGATCTTGCCAGATATACGCAAGGATTTCCAAGTGTATTGCGACGCTTCATGCTTAGGACTTGGAGGAGTACTCATGCAGGATGGAAGAGTTGTTTCTTATGCATCACGTCAACTTCGACCCCACGAGTTGAATTATGCTATGCATGATTTGGAGCTTGCAGCAGTTGTACACGCACTCAAAACCTGGAGACATTTCCTTATTGGGAATCGTTGTGATGTGTACACGGATCACAAGAGTTTGAAGTACATTTTCACTCAGAAGGAGCTGAACCTCAGATAGAGGAGATGGTTGGAGCTCATAAAGGATTATGACATGAAGCTGCACTATCACCCCGGAAAGGCCAATGTCGTGGCAGACGCTTTGAGCCGGAAGAGTTATGCCAATACCCTAGTGAAGGGAGGATTGCCAAAGGAGTCAGCAGAAGATCTCAGGGAGCTTTGTTTGGAGATAGTTCCTAGAGGTTTTGTTGCAACGTTGGAGGTTCAGCCAACATTGCTGGGAAAGATACGAGAAGCCCAGAAGGATGACAAAGAGATTGCCGATATCAAGGAGAGGATGAATGAAGGAAAAGCCAAGGGTTTTCGTGAGGACGAACACGACACCTTGTGGTTTGAGGACCGAATCTATGTGCCCAACAACACCGAGATCAGGAAATTGATACTGCAGGAAGCACATGATTCACCATACTCGATACACCCCGGAAACACTAAGATGTATTTGGATTTGAAGGAACATTTCTGGTGGACAGGAATGAAGAAGGATATTGCCGAGTATGTGATACGTCTCCAACGTATCTATAATTTTTTATTGTTCCATGCTATTATTTATGAAGTCTTGGATGTTTAATGGGCTTTATCATACACTTTTATATCATTTTTGGGACTAACCTACTAACCCAAAGGCCCAGTCCAGATTGCTGTTTTTTGCCTGTTTCAGGGTTTTACAGAAAAAGAATATCAAACGGAGTCCAAACGGAATGAAACCTTCGCGAGAGATATTTTTGAAGAAAATCACGCACAGGGAACTTGAGAACCACGTCAGGGGAGCATTGAGGCACCCACGAGGGTGGGGGGCACGCCCCCCTGCCCAGGGCGCGCCCCCTACCTCGTGGGCCCCTCGAGCGTCCCTCGATGTCCTCCTTCTTTCTATATAAGTCTACGTACCCTAAAACCTTCGACAACAGAGAGAATACCCTAATTCCACTGCCGTAACCTTCCGTTCCCGTGAGATCCCATCTTGGAGCCAGTTTCGGAGCTCCACCGGAGGGGGTTCCATCACGGAGTTCTTCTTCTTCATCATCATCGCCCTCACCATGAGTTGTGAGTAGTTTAGCACAGACCTTCGGGTCCATAGCTAGTATCTAGATGGCTTCTTATCTCTCTCTAGATCTCAATACAAAGTTCTCCTCGGTCTTCGAGGAGATCTATTCGATGTAATCTCTTTTTGTGGTGTGTTTGTCGAGATCCGATGAATTGTGAGTTTATGATCAAGATTATCTATGAAAGATATTTGGTTCTTCTCTGAACTCTTTATGTGTGCTCATAATATCCTTGCAAGTCTCTTCGAATTATTGGTTTGGTTTGGCCTACTAGATCTATAGTTCTTGCAATGGGAGAAGTGCTTGGCTTTGGGTTCAATCTTGCGGTGTCCTTTCCTAGTGACAGTAGGGGCAGCAAGGCACACATTGTATTGTTTCCATCGAGGATAAAAAGATGGGGTTTATATCATATTGCTTGAGTTTATCCCTCTACATCATGTCATCTTGCTTAAGGCGTTACTCTGTTCTTATGAACTCAATACACTAGATGCATGCTGGATAGCGGTCGATGTGTGGAGTAATAGTAGTAGATGCAGGCAGGAGTCGGTCTACTTGGCTCGGACGTGATGCCTATATACAATGATCATGCCTAGATAGTCTCATAACTATTCGCTTTTCTATCAATTGCTCGACAGTAATTTGTTTACCGGTCGTAGAATATCTGTGGGGACCCCGACTTAAGAGTCGAGATCACCGAATGCACGTGTACAGTGATCCCAGAGATCAATGCTCACTGAACTCACAGAAGCTGAATAACAAGAGTCTTACATCCATACATACCGTCTTACACAAATCATGACCATTATGGCCAAGTCTTACATAGATAAAGCCTCATGTGCTGAATAGTAAATAAACTCGAATAGCGGAAGTCTTCGTAGATAAGTAGAACCCATGCCATCTGCCTTAACCCTACATGCATTCTGACCGGGAAAGCGTCCTAGTTCGCATGTTCGTCTGCATAGAATTCTTCTTCAAATTCCTGCTCCTCCATGCCTGGACAATTAAATAACCAGTGGCAAGCCAGTGAGTACTTTGAATGTACTCGCAAGCAACCCATGATTTGGTTCAAGGTAACAATGCAAGTTGTACAACAATGAGCAACCTAGCTACAAGCTAGATACCACTTGTGAGACATGCATCAATGTACTTGGGTAACCTCGAGGACAGGTTACAGATATCAACATAAATAGAGTTCAATTCATTTCTGGTTCTTTCAGCGAGTCAAGTCACCACCTTGACTCAATACACACACACTTTCACCGAGATTGTAAAATTCTGAACATAGTTTAAGTAGCACCTCCCAACTGTCCATGACCGTAGACACGACTATTTGAATAGTTTTACACTCTGCAGAGGTTGCACACTTTACCCACAAGATCCGGGGAACTTCCGTGTCATCCATGACCCGCGATACCTCAAGTATCCGGGGTAAGCATCCGATCACTATCTTTCCCTAGACAACACTAACATAGAGTCCACTCGATTGGTAGTAACCCCCGTGCCCAACATATCACATCTTAAAAATTGTGGAGCCTCGCTCGCATATTCTTCACATACAACTGGCACGGGGTACCAACGGTGTGTTCGGTGCCCTGTGAAAACAATCATGGCCGCCTATCCAAGCACGACCCCCTCCCGAGAGTGACCTCGTGTCACCCCCGTCACTAGTAATGCAGGCACCATGCTAGTATCGGCCTAGGTAATCAATAATGCCCTTTCCCATGTAAGGGTAGAGTGGTTGCGCATGTTTGGTTGGGTCGGTAATCACACATAAATCTAATCCATCATTTTACACACACACACCAAAAGCTTTCTTTGGTACACCACTTCTTCCTCTAGTGGTGACCTAATTCCAACATCACCCACGGGCATTAGGGGCACCCGATGGGGTTTTCGAAAGAATGTAATTACGGAGAGTTCATGTTGCTCATGCAACATTATGCATCACAGCTAATCTCTTGCATTATGCACAAGGTAGAGTTGTGAGTAGGGGTATGCATCATGTGATGGTTCACAACAAGTTTACCACCGTCATATTTCATCATCATGCAAAGGGTACCGATGAACAAGACGGGTATCATGGTCAAAGGGCTGCTGCCTTGGTTGGCTTGGTCTTCAAAGCCTTCAAGTCCATCTCCTTCTTCTTCTTCAGCAACCTCGTCAAACACGGTATCTAATCGTCACAATAAAATAACGGGAAAATAAGACAATAATAAAAACAGAAAAATCAAAGTGCTCAGAAAAATGTCAACTTATTTTTATAAAATACTAGAAGGAAAAATAAGAGGGCAAAAATTCTTAGTTTTGGATTTGGAGTGACAGAATGGGGTAGATGGATTTTTGAACAGAGGTTTTAATATTCAAATTTAAATTTAAATTTGAACAGTACAAAAAAGGTTCATGAATATGTGTGAAAGTTATATCATTAAATAGGTTGGAATATTACAAGATTTTAGGAAATGGAATTATTTTATTTGGATTTATATTTAGACCAGAGGAATTTTTGCAAGACTGACAGAAAAAGAAAAAGGAAAAAGGCTCTGTGCCTGGTGGGCCAGAACAGCCGCAGCGCAGCAGGCCCAGCCAGAGAGGTGGCCCAGCGCACGGGTGCCTGCGCGCGCACCAGGTTTTAAACCTGACGGGCGGGGGCCAGGCGTCAGCGAGAGAGAGAGAGACGATGGAGAGGAGAGGCTGATAGGCGGGGCCCGCCTATCATCCCTAACCCTGCGACAGAGGGCCGGCGAGCTCACCGGCGTCGGTGCAGGGCATGGCGAGGTCGGGCGAGGGCACGGCTGGACTCAGCATCGAGTCGCCGTTCGGGTGGAGGTGGTTGCAGTCGCCGGGGTGGCATGGTTCGTCGGCGACGAGGTCACGCGGCGGAGGAGCTTCGACTGTCGATGGTTCCAGCCGTTTCCGGCTGCAAAAGAAGCGGGGAGGAAGGGGGAAATGGTCAGTGAGCCGCGGCGGTTCCAGATCGAGGAAGAGGAGCGGCGGAGAGGGCTTGTACCCTGAGGTCGACGGCGACCCCAGGCGGCGGAGATCGAGCTCGATCTCGAGCTCGGGCTCGTCTGGAGAGGGGTGAGTAGTGTAGGGGGATGATTAGGTGCATGTGGAAGCGAGTGGTGAGGAGAGTAGGGTGCGGGGTGTCCCTTTTATAGGCGAATGGCGGGGTGCCGTGGACCCGTGCGCCGGCGAGCTCCTGCTCGTTGCCATAGGGCTCGGGAGGAGCTGGCGCCGTGTCTGGGGTGTTGCTAGGCATGGACTACGCTCAGAGGAAGGGAGAGAAGGAGCGGGGAAGCGTCAGGGTAGCGCGCGTGTGAGCATGCTTATTGGAGCTCTCGGGCGGCCATGGCGCGCGTGCGAGCAAGGGCAGGAGAGAGAGAGGAAGGAGGGGGCCGACCAGCTGCCGTGTTGTGGACGTCGAGGCGACCTCGGGAGACTCCATCCCGATGCCCTAGGTGGTCGGCTGCCTCGAGCAGGATGCGGCTACAGTGCGGGAGCACACTGTAGCGCGCTCCAGAGCGCCCATATGGCCGGCATGGCCGTGTCCCATGCGCTCTGGACGCTGCCACCCTATCCATTGGCTCTAGGGGGGAGTAAAGAATGTGGGAGGGGCGTTGGATTCCATGGAGGGCCACTGGAATGAGGAGGGAGGTGAGAAAGAAGAAGAATGCTGCTGTCCAGAAGGGTAAATGGGGATGTTTCACCCTTCAATCATTGAGCTGAGGCCAGGGAAGAGTTACTGGAGGTGCAAGGGGACTTGGGGGTGCTGTGGTAAAAAGCCTAGCTCAAGGAGAACAAGGAAAGAGGTAAAAGTGACAGTTTTGGAAAATTACCAGAAGGTGTTTGATGATGTTTTGGGCAAGTAAATGATTTTCAATTGACATGAGACTTAACATGATCAAATGGTATATAGAAATAGGGTGTTCCACCAAGTTTGAGCTCATTTGAAGAAACTTGCCAATGTAACTTTGGTAAACCCTAGAAATCAACATAAATGGATTTTCCAGGATTAAGTTAAGCAAACCATCCCTCCTTGATGCACCACTTAGTGTAGTGTCATTATTTGGGGTTGTGATCATGTCCACAAAATTTGAGGTCACAAGTAAATAGTTGGTAATGTAAAATTGTTCAAATTTGAATCTGAACAAAATGGTTTTGGGGTACTATGATCAAGTTACCCTCCTCCAAACTTGTGCCATTTGGTCTAGATACATTATTAGACCATTTTAGCATGTGTACCAAGTTTGAGAGCATTAGGACAAGTTTGGCAATGTAAAGTTGCTCAAACTTCAAAAATGGACATAATGGTTTTGAGGGGTTTTGATAATGTTTTCTTGCTTCCCAAGGCATGAGGCTTGGCAAGATCATCAAATATGTCATATCTGACATGATAGAATTTCCCTGGAATTTTTAGAGAATATTTCCTTTGTAAATATTTCAAAAGCTTGAAATATCCAAAAAGGGTTTCTGAGGGATTTGCCCAATATTTTGAACATGACCAAGTGTTGAAACTCTTATATATGGACAATATATGTCCTAAGAGTCTCTTTGAGTTTTGGCAAATATTTTTGAAATAGTTAAATAATTTTTACCTATTAAAGACCATTTCTGGCCTTAAAAAAAGCTTTTAATTAAACTAGGAAAAAAAATTAAAATGATACTTTTGTGGTTTTTGGGAGTCCTGTACCTAATAGGATTCAAACATAATTTTTCAAAGATTTTTATCTCCCTAAATCAAGTACTTGCAGTGCAAGTCTCAATTCAGGGGTTTTTGGAAAACTAATTTTTGAAAATACTATTTGGCCAAAATATTTTTATATGAAAATACTATATTGCATTATGCACATGGTATGATCATTGGGCAGAAATTTGGAGCAAAGGGATGAAGTATACAAGATGGAGTAGTTGACTTTAAAGAGCACTTGAAAATCATAGAGAGAAAAACATAACTCCAAATAAAAGCCAAATGATGCCAAAAAAAATTGTTGTTCCAATTTTTCATGCTTTATTAATGCAATAACCATGCTACAAAATGCAGGGTGTGACAGACCTACCCCCCTTACAAGAATCTCATCCCCGAGATTCCTAAACTAGGCCTTAGAAGAGATCGGGATACTCGGATCTAAGATAGTCTTCACGTTCCCTGGTTGCTTCTCCTTCCGTGTGGTTGCTCCACTGGACCTTGAAGTACTTGATGGTGCGGCTTCGCGTCCGTCGCTCTGCTTCATCCAGAATGCGAATGGGCCTCTCATAGCAGGTCAAATCAGGCTGAAGATCAATGGCTTGGTGATCGACATCCTTGTAGAGATCAGGCTTGTCCGGAACTTGGAGACACTTCCGGAGTTGTGACACGTGGAATACGTTGTGCACATCGGATAGCTCAGGTGGTAGTTCCAACTGGTAATCCACTTCTCCTCATCGTGCGGTGATCTCAAAGGGGCCAATGAACCTTGGTGCGAGCTTCCCTTTAACGTGGAAACGCTTGGTTCCCTTGAGAGGAGTTACCCGCAGGTACACATGGTCTCCAACACGGAAACTCATATCTCGGCGACGAGTGTCAGCATAGCTCTTCTGCCTTGACTTGGCGGTCTTCAAACGTTCTCTGACTAGTTGGACTTGCTCTTCTGCTTCGCAGAGAATATCTGGTCCAAAGACTAGCCCTTCTCCAGTCTCTGACCAGTTGAGGGGTGTGCGACACTTGCGTCCGTACAACACCTCAAATGGTGCCATATGAAGGCTTGACTGATAACTATTGTTATAGGAGAACTCGGCAAAAGGGAGGCAATCTTCCCACTTGGCTCCATATGCCAAGACACAGGCTCGAAGCATGTCTTCGAGTATTTGATTTACTCGCTCTGTCTGACCTCTGGTCTGCGGGTGGAAAGCCATGCTGAAAGACAACTTGGTTCCCAAGGCTTCTTGGAACTTCTTCCAGAATCTTGAGGTAAACTGGGTTCCTCGATCTGACACAATCTCCTTAGGAACACCATGAAGGCTTGCGATTCTGCCGATGTAGAGAATTGCCAGCTGGTTGCCATCATAGGTAGTCTTGACAGCAATGAAATGGGCTACCTTGGTCAAATGGTCGACTATGACCCAGATGGAGTCATGTCTTTTATTCGACCTTGGTAATCCAGTGATGAAGTCCATTCCGACTTTATCCCACTTCCATTGAGGAACCTTGAGTGGTTGGAGCAATCCAGCGGGTCGCTGATATTCAGCCTTGACCCTTTGGCACACATCACACTTTGCAATATAGGTTGCAATCTCTCTTTTCATCCCGTGCCACCAAAATCTTTTCTTCAAGTCTTGATACATGTTGGTTCCTCCGGGGTGGATGGAACACGGAGTGTTGTGGGCTTCTTGCAAGATCAAATTCTTCAGCTCCATCTTGTTTGGTACACAGATGCGGCCTTTGTACCAAACAATTCCGTGCTCGTCCTCGGATAATCCTGGGGCCTTGCCTAGCTTCATCTTCTTCTTGATGCCTTCAATGCTTGCGTGCCCACCTTGTGCTTCCTTGACTTCATCCATCAGGGTTGGTTTGAGTTCCAGATGGTCTAGAAATCCATGGGTGACCAATTCCAAGCTGAATTGTTCCAACTCTTCAAACAAGGCTGGCTGCCTTCTTTGAATTATGGCATTCAGGGAGCAAGCCTTTCTGCTTAAGGCATCGGCCACCACGTTAGCCTTCCCGGGGTGATATTGAACACTGAGGTCATAATCCTTAATTAGTTCCAACCATCTTCATTGCCTCATGTTCAATTCCTTCTGGGTGAAAATATACTTCAGACTTTTGTGGTCTGTGTATATCTCACACCGTTCTAAGAGGTAATGCCGCCATGTCTTCAAGGCATGAACCACTGCTGCTAACTCAAGATTGTGAGTGGCGTAGTTCTCTTCATGAGGTCGTAGCTGCCTTGAGAGGTAAGCTATGACTCGTCCTTCTTGCATTAGGACGCTTCCCAATCCGGTTCGAGAGGCATCACAATATATCACAAACTCTTTGTGAATATCAGGTGTTGCCAGAACTGGGGCGGTGGTCAATCTCTTCTTGAGCTCTTGGAAGCTTTCTTCGCGTTTTGGCATCCATTCGAACTTCTTGTCCTTCTTTAGGAGCTGAATCATTGGCCGGACAATGCTAGAGAATCCTTCCACGAATTTGCGGTAATAGCCCGCAAGTCTGAGGAAGCTTCCGACTTCCTTGACGGTTGTTGGGGATTGCCATCGGGTCATAGCTTCGATCTTTGCGGGATCAACTGACAATCCTTCCTCGGTCAAGACATGACCTAAGAATCCAACTTTATGCTACCAAAACTCACATTTGCTGAATTTGGCATATAGTTGGTGCTCTCGAAGCTTGTCTAGGACCATCCTCAAATATTGCTCGTGCTCTTCCTCCGTCTTCGAGAAGACAAGAATGTCATCAATGAAGATGACAACAAACTTTTCCAAATATTCCATGAAGACCTTATTCATGAGATACATGAAGTAAGCTGGGGCATTGGTTAATCCAAAGGACATGACTGTGCACTCATACATGCCATATCTTGTTACAAATGCCGTCTTCGAAATATCTTGGGGTCTGATCTTCAGCTGGTAGTACCCAGATCTGAGGTCGATCTTGGAGAACACCTTGGCTCCGCTGAGTTGATCAAATAGATCTTCAATCTTGGGAAGTGGATACTTGTTCTTGATTGTAACTTCATTGAGGGAACGGTAGTCAATGCATAAGCGGATGGTACCGTCCCTTTTTGCCACAAACAGAACAGGTGATCCCCAAGGGGAGGCACTTGGGCGGATAAATCCCTACCTCAACTGCTATTCCAGTTGCTTCTTCAACTCGGCTAATTCTTCCGTCCCCATTCTATAAGGCTTCTTATAGATGGGTCCTACCCCGGGCATGAGCTCGATGCCGAACTCAATGTCATGGTCAGGGGGCATTCCCGGTAGCTCATCCGGAAAGACATCGGGGTACTCGCATACTACTGGCACTTGCTCCAGTCCAACTTTAGACAGACAGTTGACTTGAGTGGTTTGAGCGGAAGAGGAGTTGGGCGCAAACTTGACTTCGACTCCTTGGTCTTTGGTCACAGTGACAGTCCGGTTGGCACAGTCTAACAAGCCTTGGTGCTTGCTGAGCCAATCCATTCCTAAGATCTCATCCAAGCCTTGCGATCTTAAGATGATAAGGTCTGCTAGGAAGTCTACACCGTTAATGATAATACCGACTCCCTTACAGCCTATCTTGGCTCTCATCTATGCTCCGGGGGTTTGTACCACTATGGGGTTATTCAGGGGTGTAGGGTTCATGCCACTTTTTAATGCAAATCTTTGAGTGACAAATGAATGCGTGGCTCCAGAATCAAACAAGACAGTTGTAGGTGCTGAGTTGACAAGGAACGTACCCAGCACGACGTCCGGGTCCTCCTGGGCTTCTTCAGCAGTGACATGATTCACACGCCCCTTCCCATGGTTGGTCGGGTTGCGAGGAGCTTGGTTCCTTGGCGGCATCCCCCGACCTTGTCCTGGGTTCTGTGCATTGGGGCGCGGGGCATCACGCTTCTTGTTGGGGCACACCTTAGAGATATGTCCAGACTGGCCACAACCAAAGCAAGTGACTTGGTTTGGGTTATTGATCTTGTTGCCACCACTGTTATTGGGGTTGAATGCTGGCCTTGGGCTCGCATACTGCTGAGGCTGATAGTTGGTGCGAGGTGCAGGTGCTCTTGGCTGCTCATAGGTTGGCTTGACCGGGGCTGGCTGCCACGGGTGAGGCTGCTGGTTGCTGGAACTTCCCTTGCTGATCATCTTGCGCTTGCGAGTGTCTTCCAGAGCACGCCGCTTGTCTTCAAGCATGAGTGCTTTGTTCACCAGGTCAGGAAAGGATGGGCAGTCACACATGACAAGCGAGTACTGCAGAGTCTGATTGAGGCCTTCCATGAAGTTCTCCCATTTTGCAGCATCTGTGCTGACATCTTCAGGGGCATACCTTGATAGAACACTGAACTTTTGCATATACTCCTTGACAGTGCCACTTCCTTGCTTCAGGGCTCGAAACTCACGCTTCTTGATAGCCATGATTCCGGAAGGAATATGGGCCTTGCGGAATTCTGCCTTGAAGTTATTCCAAGTGATGTCTTGCCCAGCATGCATGACCTTGAATCCTTCCCACCAAGCTCTAGCAGTCCCCCCAAGGCAGTGGGCAGCATAAGCTACCTTCTCGCGGTCTTAGGTGCAACCGACTAGTTCCAGCAAGTCCTCAATGGTGCGGACCCAGTCGTCTGCATCCAGGGGTTCAACAGTCTCGATGAAGGTTGGCGGTGCATGCTTCTTGAACTCCGCCAATGTGGAACGTCCATTGCCATTCCCCGCCGGCTGGTGGTTGTTGGTGACAGCTTGATCAATCATCTAGAGGGCTGCGGTGTTGGCTTGGCGTTCCTCTCGGAAGGCTTGGAGAAGCTGAGCCATGTCCATGATCGGGGGAGGTGGTGGTGGAGCTTGGTCGTGGGTTTGGTATTGGCTGGCCTCTACTTGGGCGGATGCTCCGGCTTCGGGCTACTGGGTAGAGGTACCAGTACGAGTTACAACAAGCATCCTATTGGAGCTGTAAACGTCTCATGATTTGGAATGAAGAGGGAAAGCAATAAAGATGGGTGCCTAGTAAGGGGGTGGGTGTGACACTATTTATTTCATGCAAGGGCCAAAAGGGCCAAACACATTCATTAAAATTCCAAATGGGTGATGTAGTCGTTTACACATTCCCAAAGGGAAGATACGACGTACATCCAAACACAACAAAAGCAAACACTAGATGGCTTCATATGAACCATACAAGGACTCGACTTCGCATAGGGGTTACACGACCTATCCTACCGTAGAGGTCACGAGCTGGCATATTCGAGTTGCGAATGATGCCTAAGTGGCGGAATGCTCGGTCGCGTATTCTGGCTCTTCTGGGTCTTCCTCCTTGTCTTCATCTGTCTGGACCCCCTATCACTTGAGGGTGTGGGGGAGTGGAGGAGTTGGACACAGCGGTGTTTTGCCGGCGGTGCAGGGAAAAGCTTGCGATATTCCCTTGCCGTCATACGGCGTCGCTGGGGTGGTTCTTCATCCTTGGAAGATACATCTCCTGAGGGCCTTCCACCTAGATACGCGATAGCGGGTTGCCAGGGAGGCGCACCTTCCTTCTTGATCATATCCATCTTCTCTTGTGCTCGTTGAAGAAGTGCCTTGGTCTTGTGGAGTTCTTCTCGGAGCTTCATCGATTCCGAGGCCAAATCTTGTGCCAAACTGTCGGCACAAAGGCTGAAGTAGGTCTAGAATCGAAGTGGAAGTCCTTCCTTCAGTGGAGGGGCTTGCGCGCTGCTTTCATCTTCACCTTCCTTTCGGTAAGGCAAGAAGCGGGTTGTCATCTTGGCTGCCATCTCCGGAAGAAGTTCTCGGAGGCGGGTTAGTGCCTTGAGTGCAGCTGCACCGACAGCGAGGGGTAGTGTTGCCATCTGGGGTCCCTCGAAGAACCAACTTGTGGGAGGATCATTTGCCTTCATGATTACTTCCACATGGTACTCCACCTCAGTGTCACTAACCCAATGCTCATGGTAGGTGAGGATGGGTGCTCGGTGGAACTGGCACTCCTGGAGGCTATCCTCGAGAAGCAAGGGGAACCCAGTGGTCAGGAGCTCTTCAGGTACAGCGGCCATCTACAAAGGTTGAATGGGAGAGGTTAATAAGCTGATGATATCTCAGGTTTGGTAAGGTTTAGAAAAGAAGAGAGGTTGAGAAGGTTTATGAAATGGGTCTCATCCTAACTAACGCCCATGCTAACTAAGGCTTCCTACAGTCAGGATGGCTCTGATACCAGCTCTGTGGGGACCCTGACTTAAGAGTCGAGATCACCGAATGCACGTGTAGAGTGATCCCAGAGATCAATGCTCACTGAACACACATAAGCTGAATAACAAGAGTCTAACATCCATACATACCGTCTTACACAAATCATGACCATTATGGCCAAGTCTTACATAGATAAAGCCTCATGGGCTGAATAGTAAATAAACTCGAATAGCGCAAGTCTTCGTAGATAAGTAGAACCCATGCCATTTTCCTTAACCCTACAAGCATTCTGACTGGGAAAGCGTCCTAGTTCGCATGTTCGTCTCCATAGAATTCTTCTTCAAATTCCTGCTCCTCCATGCCTGGCCAATTAAATAACCAGTGGCAAGCCAATGAGTACTTTGAATGTACTCGCAAGCAACCCATGATTTGGTTCAAGGTAACAATGCAAGTTGTACAACAATAAGCAACCTAGCTACAAGCTAGATACCACTTGTGAGACATGCATCAATGTACTTGGGTAACCTCGAGGACAGGTTACAGATATCAACATAAATAGAGTTCAATTCATATATGGTACTTTCAGTGAGTCAAGTCACCACCTTGACTCAATACACACACACTTTCACCGAGATTGTAAAATTCTGGACATAGTTTAAGTAGCACCTCCCAACTGTCCATGACCGTAGACACGGCTATTTGAATAGTTTTACACTCTGCAGAGGTTGCACACTTTACCCACAAGATCCGGGGAACTTCCGTGTCATCCATGACCCGCGGTACCTCAAGTATCTGGGGTAAGCACCCGATCACTATCTTTCCCTAGACAACACTAACATAGAGTCCACTCGATTGGTAGTAACCCCCGTGCCCAACATATCACATCTTAAAAATTGTGGAGCCTCGCTCGCATATTTTTTTTGACTATATACTGCAAGGCAAAAGCCTCACAGCCTACTTTATTGAAATATAATAAAATCAAATTACAACAAGGTTAGAAATACTTACATGAGCAAACTAAACAAAAGAACCTAAGGTAAGTTAGTTAGCCAATACATGAAACTATCCTTGTATTTACATTTTATCCTATGAGATAAAAGGGTCATGTCATGGATAAAATTGTGTCTCCATCGCCGGAAAAGAGGAGTTTCGTTTCTGAAGACCTTTTCATTCCTAGTAATCCAGATGTTCCAGGCAGCAGTGAAAACCACTTCAGTAAAGAATGGTTTGCCAAAATCAGCCCTAGCTTTGCAAGCCATTTGGTAGGTGGTCATACCAGGTACTGGATCCCAGGAGATTTGCAAGTAGTTCCAAACTCTTTGGCTGAAGATGCAGGAGAAGAAAAGATGGCTCACATCTTCATGTATATGATGAGGACATAGAACACTGGTTAGGTCATCCACATGCCAATGCCTGCGTTGCAGCATATCTCTGGTGTTCAGCCTATCTCTAAGCAGTAGCCAACCAAACATTTTAATCTTCATTGTGCATGCACTTTTCCATATCCAAGGGAAGATAGGGTCAGTAACTATTTGCTGATGAACTTGAGTGTAGTATGATTTTGGCCTAAAAGATCCTTTATTAAAAGGCCAAATCCAGCTATCAGTGTCTTGTGAAGTGCACTGAGAACTCAGAGCAGTCTGTAGGTCCTGCAGTTCATCAAAAGCATGTGTGGACAAAGGCAGGTGAAAAAGCCCCATAAGATCCTGATCCAACACTTGAGCCACAGAAAGTTGACCATCAATCACATATGAGAATAATCTGGGGAAATAATTACTCAGTGTTTCTCCATTGAGGTCAGATAGCCAAGGATCATTCCAGAATAAGATGGAGGTGCCATTACCAAGGCAAGGCTTGGCAAAAGACAAGTATTTGGAAGATAATTTGAAAACATCTCTCCACCAAAAGGATCCACAAAGGATAGTGGAGTGAGGCACAGAGTCATTGTAGTAAGAATCCCAGACCAAGCTGACCCAAGGGATAACATGATGGTTGTAGAACTTATGGAGGAATTGTTGGGGAACGTAGTATTTTAAAATTTTCCTACGATCACGCAAGATCTATCTACTAGATGCATAGCAACGAGAGGGAAGAGTGTGACTACGTACCCTCGTAGACCGGAAGCGGAAGCGTCAAGTGACACGGTTGATGTAGTCGAACTTCTTCGCGATTCAACCGATCAAGCACCGAACGTACGGCACCTCCGCGTTCAGCACACGTTCAGCTTGATGACGTCCCACGAGCTCTTGATCCAGCTGAGCTTCATGGGAGAGTTTCGTCAGCACGACGGCGTGGTGACGGATATGATGTATCTACCGGCGCAGGGCTTCGCCTAAGCACTGCGACGGTATGACCGAGGTGTGTTTCTGTGGAGGGGGGCACCGCACACGGCTAGAACAATTCAACTTGTGTGTCTTTGGGTGCCCCCTGCCCCCGTATATAATGGAGCAAGAGGGGAGGGCCGGCCGGCCTCCTATGGTGCGGCTAGGGCAATCCTACTAGGAATAGGATTGCAATCCTATTCCTAGTAGGAGTCCACCAAGAAGGAAGAGAGGGAAAAAGAAAGAGAGGGAGAGGTGGCGCCCCCCAATCCTAGTCCAACTAGGATCCCCTGGTGGGGCGCCGGCCAGCCTCTATGGGCTGCCTCTCTCCTTTCCTCAAGGCCCACTATGGACCACCCCCCCTCGTAGGGGGTTCCGGTAACCCCCTCCGGCAATCCAATTAAATCCGAAACTTTTCCGGAACACTTCTGGTGTCCGAATATAGTCGTCCAATATATCAATCTTTATGTCTCGGACATTTCGAGACTCCTCGTCATGTCCGTGATCTCATCCGGGACACCGAACTACCTTCGGTACATCAAAACTCATAAACTCGTAATACCGATCGTCATCAAACGTTAAGCGTGCGGACCCTACGGGTTCGAGAACTATGTAGACATGATCGAGACTCATCTCCGGTCAATAACCAATAGCGGAACCTGGATGTTCATATTGGCTCCTACATATTCTACGAAGATCTTTATCGGTCAAACCGCATAACAACATACGTTGTTCCTTTTGTCATCGGTATGTTACTTGCCCGAGATTCGATCGTCGGTATCTCTATACCTAGTTCAATATCGTTACCGGCAAGTCTCTTTACTCGTTCTGTAACACATCATCTCGTGACTAACTCATTAGTCTTTTGCTTGCAAGGCTTATTGTGATGTGTGCTACCGAGAGGGCCCAGAGATACCTCTCCGACACTCGGAGTGACAAATCCTAATCTTGATCTATGCCAACACCACGAATACTTTCGGAGACACCTGTAGAGTATCTTTATGATCACCCAGTTACGTTGTGACGTTTGATAGCACACAAGGTGTTTCCTACGGTATTCGGGAGTTGCATAATCTCATAGTCATAGGAACATGTATAAGTCATGAAGAATGCAATAGCAGAAAAACTAAACGATCATAGTGCTATGCTAACGGATGGGTCTTGTCCATCACATCATTCTCCTAATGATGTGATCCCGTTGATCAAATGACAACTCATGTCTATGGCTAGGAAACATAACCATCTTTGATCAATGAGCTAGTCTAGTAGAGGCATACTAGGGACACTCTGTTTTGTCTATGTATTCACACATGTACTAAGTTTCCGGTTAATACAATTCTAGCATGAATAATAAACATTTATCATGATATAAGGAAATATAAATAACAACTTTATTATTGCCTCTAGGGCATATTTCCTTCAGTCTCCCACTTGCACTAGAGTCAATAATCTAGCTCACATCGTCATGTGATTTAATACCGATAGTTCACATCGTTATGTGAATAACACCCATAGTTCACATCGCCATGTGACCAACACCCAAAGGGTTTACTAGAGTCAATAATCTAGTTCACATCGCTATGTGATTAATACCCAAGAGTATTAAGGTGTGATCATGTTTTTGCTTGTGAGAGAAGTTTAGTCAATGGGTCTGTCACATTCAGATCCGTATGTATTTCGCAAATTTCTATGTCTACAATGCTCTGTATAGAGCTACTCTAGCTAATTGCTCCCACTTTCAATACGCATCCAGATTGATACTTAGAGTCATCTGGATTTAGTGTCAAAGCTTGCATCGGCGTAACCCTTTACGACGAACTCTTTATCACCTCCATAATCGAGAAATATTTCCTTAGTCATCCAATTACTAAGGATAATTTTGACCGCTGTACAGTGATCTACTCCTGGATCACTATTGTACCCCCTTGACAAACTCAAGGCAAGGTACACAACATGTTTGGTACATAGCATGGCATACTTTATAGAACCTATGGCTGAGGCATAGGGAATGACTTTCATTCTCTCTATATTTTTCTGCCGTGGTTTGGCTTTGAGTCTTACTCAACTTCACACCTTACAAGTCAGGCAAGAACTCCTTCTTTGACTGATCCATTTTGAACTACTTCAATATCTTATCAAGGTATGTACTCATCAAAAGTCTTATCAAGCGTCTTGATCTATTTCTATAGATCTTGATGCCCAATATGTAAGCAGCTTCACCAAGGTCTTTCTTTGAAAAACTCCTTTCAAACACTCCTTTATGCTTTCCAGAAAATTCTACATCATTTACGATCGACAATATGTCATTCACATATACTTATCAGAAAGGTTGTAGTGCTCCCACTCACTTCTTGTAAATACAGGCTTCACCGCAAGTCTGTATAAATCTATATGCTTTGATCAACTTATCAAAGCGTATATTCCAACTCCGAGATGCTTGCATCAGTCCATAGATGGATCGCTGGAGTATGCACATTTTGTTAGCACCTTTAGGATTGACAAAACCTTCTGGTTGCATCATATACAAGTCTTCTTTAATAAACCCATTAAAGAATGCAGTTTTGTTATCCATTTGCCAGATTTCTTAAAATGCGGCAATTGCTAACATGATTCGGACAGACTTAAGCATCGCTACGGGTGAGAAAGTCTCATCGTAGTCAACTCCTCGAACTTGTCAAAAACCTTTCGCAACAAGTCGAGCTTTGTAAACAGTAACATTACCGTCTGCGTCGGTCTTCCTCTTGAAGATCCATTTATTTTCGATGGCTTGCCGATCATCGGGCAAGTCAACCAAAGTCCACACTTTGTTCTCATACATGGATCCCATCTCAGATTTCATGGCCTCAAGCCATTTTGCGGAATCTGGGCTCATCATCGCTTCCTCATAGTTCGTAGGTTCATCATGGTCTAGTAACATGTCTTCCAGAACTGGGTTGCCGTACCATTCTGGTGCGGAACGAACTCTGGTTGATCTACGAAGTTCAGCAGAACCTTGATCTGAAGTTTCATGATCATCATCATTAGCTTCCTCACTAATTGGTGTAGGAATCACTGTAACGAGTTTCTGTGATGTACTACCTTCCAATTCGGGAGAAGGTACAATTACCTCATCAAGTTCTACTTTCCTCCCACTCACTTCTTTCGAGAGAAACTCCTTCTCTATAAAGGATCCACTCTTAGCAACAAAGACCTTGCCTTCGGATCTGTGATAGAAGGTGTACCCAACAGTTTCTTTTGGGTATCCTATGAAGATTTACTTCTCCGATTTGGGTTCGAGCTTATCATGTTGAAACTTTTTCACATAAGCTTCGCAGTCCCAAACTTAAAGAAATGACAGCTTAGGTTTCTCGTCAAACCACAGTTCATACGGTGTCATCTCCACGGATTTAAATGGTGCCCTATTTAACGTGAATGTAGCTGTCTCTAATGCATAACCCCAAAAGCAATAGTGGTAGATCGGTAAGAGACATCATCGATCGCACCATATCTAATAAAGTACGGTTATGATGTTCGGACACACCATTACACTGTGGTGTTCCAGGTGGCGTGAGTAGTGAAACTATTTCGCATTGTTTTTACTGAAGGCCAAACTCGCTAACTCAAATATTTTACTTCTACGATCATATCGTAGAAACTCTTATTTTCTTGTTACGATGATTCTCCACTTCACTCTGAAATTCTTTGAACTTTTCAAATGTTTCAGACTTGTGCTTCATTAAGTAGATATACCCATATCTGCTCAAATCATCAGTGAAGGTCAGAAAATAACGATACCCGCCGCGAGCTTCAACACTCATTGGCCCACATACATCAGTATGTATGATATCCAACAAATCTGTTGCTCGCTCCATAGTTCCGGAGAACGGAGTATTAGTCATCTTGCCCATGAGGCATGGTTCGCAAGCACCAAGTGATTCATAATCAATTGATTCCAAAAGTCCATCACTATGGAGTTTCTTCATGCGCTTTACACCAATATGACCTAAACGGCAGTGCCACAAATAAGTTGCACTATCATTATTAACCTTGCATCTTTTGGCTTCAATATTATGAATAACAAACCATTTTCATTGGGTGTATGACCATAGAAGGTTTTATTCATGTAAACAGAACAACAATTATTCTCTAACTTACATGAATAACCGTATTGCAATAAACATGATCAAATCATATTCATGCTCAACACAAACACCAAATAACACTTATTTAGGTTCAACACTAATCCCGAAAGTATAGGGAGTGTGCGATGATGATCATATCAATCTTGGAACTACTTCCAATACACATCGTCACTTCATCCTTTAACTAGTTTCTGTTCATTATGCAACTCCCATTTCGAGTTACTACTCTTTAGCAACTGAACCAATATCAAATACCGAGGGGTTGCTATGAACACTAGTAAAATACACATCAATAATCTGTATATCAAATATACCTTTGTTCACTTTGCCATCCTTCTTATCCGCCAAATATCTAGGGCAGTTCCACTTCTAGTGACCATTTCCTTTGCAGTAGAAGCACTTAGTTTCAGGCTTGAGTTTAGATTTGGGTTTCTTCATGGGAGTGACAACTTGCTTGTCATTCTTCTTGAAGTTCCCCTTCTATCCCTTTGCCCTTTACTTGAAACAAGTGGTCTGGATAACCATCAACACTTGATGCTCTTTCTTGATTTCTACCTTCGCCGATTTCAGCATCGTGAAGAGCTCGGGAATTACTTTCGTCATCCCTTGCATATTATAGTTCATCACGAAGTTCTACTAACTTGGTGATAGTGTCTAGAGAACTTTGTCAATTACTATCTTATCTGGAAGATTAACTCCCACTTGATTCAAGCAATTGTACTACCCAGACAATCTGAGCACATGCTCACTGGTTGAGCTATTCTCCTCCATCTTGTAGGCAAAGTACTGTCAGAGGTCTTATACCTCTCGACACGGGCATGAGTATGAAATACTAATTTCAACTCTTGGAACATCTCATATGCTCCGTGGCGTTTCAAAACATTTTTGAAGTCCCGGTTATAAGCCGTAAAGGATGGTGCACTAAACTATCAAGTAGTCATCATATCGAGCTTTTGTCAAAACGTTCATAACGTCTACATCTGCTCCTGCAATAGGTCTGTCACCTAGCGGTGCATCAAGGACATAATTCTTCTGTGCAGCAATGAGGATAATCCTCAGATCACGGAACAATTCCGCATCATTGCTACTAACATCTTTCAACTTGGTTTTCTCTAGGAATGCATTAAAATTCAAAGGAACGGTAGCACGGGCCATTGATCTACAACAACATAGATATGCAAAAACTATCAGGACTAAGTTCATGATAAGTTAAAGTTCAATTTAATCATATTAATTAAAGAACTCCCACTTAGATAGACATCCCTCCGGTCATCTAAATGATCACGTGATCCAAATCAACTAAACCATGTCCGATCATCACGTGAGATGGAGTAGTTTCAATGGTGAACATCTTATGTTGATCATATCTACTATATGATTCACGCTCGACCTTTCGGTCTCCAGTGTTCCGAGGCCATATCTGCATATGCTAGGCTCGTCAAGTTTAACCCGAGTATTCTGCGTGTGCAAAACTGGCTTACACCCGTTGTATTTGAACGTAGAGCTTATCACACCCGATCATCACGTGGTGTCTCGGCACGACGAACTTTCGCAACGGTGCATACTCAGGGAGAACACTTATACCTTGAAATTTAGTAAGGGATCATCTTATAATGCTACCGTCGTTCTAAGCAAAATAAGAAGCATAATAAGATAAACATCACATGCAATCAAAAAATGTGACATGATATGGCCATCATCATCTTGTGCTTTTGATCTCCATCCCCAAAGCACCGTCATGATCACCTTCGTCACCGGCGTGACACCTTGATCTCCATCGTAGTATCGTTGTCGTCTCGCCAACTATTGCTTCTACGACTATCGCTACCGCTTAGTGATAAAGTAAAGCAATTACATGGCGATTGTATTTCATACAATAAAGCGACAACCATATGGCTCCTGCCAGTTGCCGATAACTTTACAAAACATGATCATCTCATACAAAACCGTATAACTCATCATGTCTTGACCATATCACATCACAACATGCCCTGCAAAAACAAGTTAGACGTCCTCTACTTTGTTGTTGCAAGTTTTATGTGGCTGCTACGGGCTTAGCAAGAACCGTTCTTACCTACGCATACAAAACCACAACGATGTTTCGTCAAGTATGTGCTGTTTTAACCTTCACAAGGACCGGGCGTAGCCACACCTGATTCAGCTAAAGTGAGAGAGACAGACACCCGCCAGTCACCTTTAAGCAACGAGTGCTCGTAACGGTGAAACCAGTCTCGCGTAAGCGTACGCGTAATGTCGGTCCGGGCCGCTTCATCTCACAATACCGCCGAAGCAAAGTATGACATGCTGGTAAGCAGTATGACTAGTATCGCCCACAACTCATTGTGTTCTACTCGTGCATATCATCTACGCATAGACCTGGCTCTGATACCACTGTTGGGGAACGTAGTATTTTAAAATTTTCCTACGATCACGCAAGATCTATCTACCAGATGCATAGCAACGAGAGGGAAGAGTGTGACTACGTACCCTCGTAGACCGGAAGCGGAAGCGTCAAGTGACATGGTTGATGTAGTCGAACTTCTTCGCGATTCAACCGATCAAGCACCGAACGTACGGCACCTCCGCGTTCAGCACACGTTCAGCTTGATGACGTCCCACGAGCTCTTGATCCAGCTGAGCTTCATGGGAGAGTTTCGTCAGCACGACGGCGTGGTGACGGATATGATGTATCTACCGGCGCAGGGCTTTGCCTAAGCACTGCGACGGTATGACCGAGGTGTGTTTCTGTGGAGGGGGGCACCGCACACGGCTAGAACAATTCAACTTGTGTGTCTTTGGGTGCCCCCTGCCCCCGTATATAAAGGAGCAAGAGGGGAGGGCCGGCCGGCCTCCTATGGTGCGGCTAGGGCAATACTACTAGGAATATGATTGCAATCCTATTCCTAGTAGGAGTCCACCAAGAAGGAAGAGAGGGAAAAAGAAAGAGAGGGAGAGGTGGCGCCCCCCAATCCTAGTCCAACTAGGATCCCCTGGTGGGCCACCGGCCAGCCTCTATGGGCTGCCTCTCTCCTTTCCTCAAGGCCCACTATGGACCATCCCCCCTCGTAGGGGGTTCCGGTAACCCCCTCTGGCAATCCAATTAAATCCGAAACTTTTCCGGAACACTTCCGGTGTCCGAATATAGTCGTCCAATATATCAATCTTTATGTCTCGGACATTTCGAGACTCCTCGTCATGTCCGTGATCTCATCCGGGACACCGAACTACCTTTGGTACATCAAAACTCATAAACTCGTAATACCGATCGTCATCAAACGTTAAGCGTGCGGACCCTACGGGTTCGAGAACTATGTAGACATGATCGAGACTCATCTTCGGTCAATAACCAATAGCGGAACCTGGATGTTCATATTGGCTCCTACATATTCTACGAAGATCTTTATCGGTCAAACCGCATAACAACATACGTTGTTCCTTTTGTCATCGGTATGTTACTTGCCCGAGATTCGATCGTCGGTATCTCTATACCTAGTTCAATATCATTACCGGCAAGTCTCTTTACTCGTTCTGTAACACATCATCTCGTGACTAACTCATTAGTCTTTTGCTTGCAAGGCTTATTGTGATGTGTGCTACCGAGAGGGCCCAGAGATACCTCTCCGACACTCGGAGTGACAAATCCTAATCTTGATCTATGCCAACACCACGAATACTTTCGGAGACACCTGTAGAGTATCTTTATGATCACCCAGTTACGTTGTGACGTTTGATAGCACATAAGGTGTTTCCTACGGTATTCGGGAGTTGCATAATCTCATAGTCATAGGAACATGTATAAGTCATGAAGAAAGCAATAGCAGAAAAACTGAACGATCATAGTGCTATGCTAACGGATGGGTCTTGTCCATCACATCATTCTCCTAATGATGTGATCCCGTTGATCAAATGACAACTCATGTCTATGGCTAGGAAACATAACCATCTTTGATCAATGAGCTAGTCTAGTAGAGGCATACTAGGGACACTCTGTTTTGTCTATGTATTCACACATGTACTAAGTTTCAGGTTAATACAATTCTAGCATGAATAATAAACATTTATCATGATATAAGGAAATATAAATAACAACTTTATTATTGCCTCTAGGGCATATTTCCTTCGGGAATTTCATCAACATAGCTTCATTTTGCACCTTGAGGTTAAGCACCCCAAGACCCCAATTTCCATGCAGCAAGAGACTGTTTTGGTGTGTCAGAATTGCCTCTCCAAAGGCATTGTCTCTGTATTCTTTCAATCTGCTTGAGAATGCCAATTGGAATGTCCAGAGTGCAAAGGAAATAAATGGGCATAGAAGATAAGACAGACTGTAGGAGTTGTAGTCTGCAACCTTGATTAAGAAAACAAGATGATGCAGAAAGCCTTCTTTCAATTCTGTGCACCAAAGGAAGCAAGTCCTGGACTGTAGGTTTGGTGGTACCCATGGGCAAACCTAAATAGGTAAAGGGCATAGTTCCAAGCTTACAACCTAAAAGAGTTGATAATCTGTTTGCCTCTTCAGCAGATAGGTTAATGGGTACCATCATAGATTTAGCAAAGTTGACTGATAATCCAGTTGAAGCTGCAAAAACATCCAACATGTCCTTCAAGGCAATTAGTTGCTGATCTACAGCAGGAAGAACAATTAAAGTATCATCTGCATATTGAACAATTGGATAATGTGGACAGTTTGTAGGGATTGGCAGAGTTAAAATTCCTTTGCTGCACATGTCATTCACCACAGATTGCAATAGATCAGCAGCTAGAACAAATAGCAAAGGGGACATGTGATCCCCTTGTCTGACCCCTCTCTTACAATGGAAGTGACTTCCTGGTACCCCATTCAGCAGAATTGATGAAGATCCAGAAGATAAGATAGTCCTGATCCATGAAATCCACTTCTTATTGAAACCCTTGTATCTAAGGATTCTTACAAACTGGCACGGGGTACCAACGGTGTGTTCGGTGCCCTGTGAAAACAATCATGGCCGGCTATCCAAGCACCACCCCGTCCCGAGAGTGACCTCGTGTCACCCCCGTCACTAGTAATGCAGGCACCATGCTAGTATCGGCCTACGTAATCAATAATGCCCTTTACCATGTAAGGGTAGAGTGGTTGTGCATGCTTGGTTGGGTCGGTAATCACACATAAATCTAATCCATCATTTTACACACACACACCAAAAGCTTTCTTTGGTACACCGCTTCTTCCTCTAGTGGTGACCTAATTCCAACATCACCCACGGGCATTAGGGGCACCCGATGGGGTTTTCGAAAGAATGTAATTACGGAGAGTTCATGTTGCTCATGCAACACTATGCATCACAGCTAATCTCTTGAATTATGCACAAGGTAGAGTTGCGAGTAGGGGTATGCATCATGTGATGGTTCACAACAAGTTTACCACCGTCATATTTCATCATCATGCAAAGGGTACCAATGAACAAGAGGGGTATCATGGTCAAAGGGCTGCTGCCTTGGTTGGCTTGGTCTTCAAAGCCTCCAAGTCCTTCTCCTTCTTCTTTTTCAGCAACCTCGTCAAACACGGTATCTAATAGTCACAATAAAATAACGGGAAAATAAGACAATAATAAAAACAGAAAAATCAAAGTGCTCAGAAAAATGTCAACTTATATTTATAAAATACTAGAAGGAAAAATAAGAGGGCAAAAATTCTTAGTTTTGGATTTGGAGTGACAGAATGGGGTAGATGGATTTTTGAACAGAGGTTTTAATGTTCAAATTTAAATTTAAATTTGAGCAGTACAGAAAAGGTTCATGAATATGTGTGAAAGTTATATCATTAAATAGGTTGGAATATTACAAGATTTTAGGAACTGGAATTATTTTATTTGGATTAATATTTAGACCAGAGGAATTTTTGCAAGACTGACAGAAAAAGAAAAAGGAAAAAGGCTCTGTGCCTGCTGGGCCAGAACAGCCGCAGCGCAGCAGGCCCAGCCAGAGAGGCGGCCCAGCGCACTGGTGCCTGTGCGCGCGCCAGGTCTTAAACCTGACGGGCGGGGGCCAGGCGTCAGCGAGAGAGTGAGAGACGATGGAGAGGAGAGGCTGATAGGCGGGGCCCGCCTGTCATCCCTAACCCTGCGACAGAGGGCCGGCCAGCTCACCGGTGTCGGTGGAGGGCATGGCGAGGTCGGGCGAGGGCACGACTGGAATCAGCGTCGAGTCGCCGTTCGGGTGGAGGTGGTTGCAGTCGCCGGGGTGGCCTGGTTCGTCGGCGACGAGGTCACGCGGCGGAGGAGCTTCGGCTGTCGATGGTTCCGGCCGTTTTCGGCTGCAAAAGAAGCGGGGAGGAAGGGGGAAATGGTCAGTGAGCCGCGGCAGTTCCAGATCGAGGACGAGGAGCGGCGGAGACGGCTTGTAACCTGAGGTCGACGGCGACCCAAGGCGGCGGAGCTCAAGCTCGATCTCGAGCTCGGGCTCGTCTGGAGAGGGCTGAGTAGTGTAGGGGGATGATTAGGTGTGTGTGGAAGCGAGTGATGAGGAGAGTAGGGCGCGGGGTGTCCCTTTTATAGGCGAATGGCGGGGTGCCGTGGACCCGTGCGCCGGCGAGCTCCTGCTCGTTGCCACAGGGCTCGGGAGGAGCTGGCGCCGTGTCTGGGGTGTTGCTAGGCATGGACTACGCCCAGAGAAAGGGAGAGAAGGAGCGGGGAAGCGTCAGGGTAGCGCGCGTGTGAGCGTGCTTATTGGAGCTCTCGGGCGGCCATGGCACACGTGCGAGCAGGGGCAGGAGGGAGAAAGGAAGGAGGGGGCCGACCAGCTGCCGTGTTGTGGACATCGAGGCGACCTCGGGAGACTCCATCCCGATGCCCTATGTGGTCGGTTGCCTCGAGCAGGATGCGGCTACAGTGCAGGAGCACACTGTAGCGCGCTCCAGAGCGCCCATATGGCCGGCATGGCCGTGTCCCACGTGCTCTGGATGCGGCCACCCTATCCATTGGCTCTAGGAGGAGTAAAGAATGTGGGAGGGGCGTTGGATGCCATGGAGGTCCACTGGAATGAGGAGGGAGGTGAGAAAGAAGAAGAATGCTGCTATCCAGAAGGGTAAATGGGGATGTTTCACCCTTCAATCATTGAGCTAAGGCCAGGGAAGAGTTACTGGAGGTGCAAGGGGACTTGGGGGTGCTGTGGTAAAAAGCCTAGCTCAAGGAGAACAAGGAAAGAGGTAAAAGTGACATTTTTGGAAAATTACCAGAAGGTGTTTGATGATGTTTTGGGCAAGTAAATGATTTCCAATTGACATGAGACTTAACACTATGAAATGGTATATAGAAATAGGGTGTTCCACCAAGTTTGAGCTTATTTGAAGAAACTTGCCAATGTAATTTTGGTAAACCCTAGAAATCAACAGAAATGGATTTTCCAAGATTAAGTTAAGCAAATCATCCCTTCTTGATCCACCGCTTGGTGTAGTGTCATCATTTGGGGTTGTGATCATGTCCACAAAATTTTAGGTCACAAGTAAAAAGTTGGTAATGCAAAGTTGTTCAAATTTGAATCTGAACAAAAATGGTTTTGGGGTACTCTGATCAAGTTACCCTCCTCCAAAACTTGTGCCATTTGGTCTAGATGCATCATTAGACCATTTTAGCATGTGTACCAAGTTTGAGAGCATTAGGAAAAGTTTGGCAATGTAAAGTTGCTCAAACTTAAAAAATGGACAGAATGGTTTTGAGGGGTTTTGATGATGTTTTCTTGCTTCCCAAGGCATGAGGCTTAGCAAGATCATCAAATATGTCAGATATGACATGATAGAATTTCCTTGGAATTTTTAGAGAATATTTCCTTTGTAAATATTTCAAAAGCTTGAAATGTCCAAAAAGGGTTTCTGAGGGATTTGCCCAATATTTTGAACATGACCAAGTGTTGAAACTCTTATATATGGACAAAATATGTCCTAAGAGTCTCTCTGAATTTTGGCAAATATTTTTAAAATAGTTAAATAATTTTTACCTATTAAAGACCATTTCTGGCCTTAAGAAAAAGCTTTTAAATAAAATAGGAAAATAGCTTTGAAAATGATACTTTTGTGGTTTTGGGGAGTCCTATACCTAATAGGATTCAAACATACTTTTTCAAAGATTTTTATCTCCCTAAATCAAGTACTTGCAGTGCAAGTCTCAATTTATGGGTTTTTGGAAAACTAATTTTGAAAATACTATTTGGCCAAAATATTTTTATATGAAAATACTATATTGCACTATGCACATGGTATGATCATTGAGCAGAAATTTGGAGCAAAGGGATGAAGTATACAAGATGGAGTAGTTGACTTTAAAGAGCACTTGAAAATCAGAGAGAGAAAAATTTAACTCCAAATAAAAGCCAAATGATGCCAAAAAAATTTGTTGGTCCAAATTTTCATGAGAGAATTTTTTTTTTGTTGGTCCAAATGATACCATGCTACAAAATGCAGGGTGTGACAATATCGCTATCATGAGAGAAGCCACTAGAGAACACTATGGCCCCCGGGTCTATTCTCAACATATCAATCTACATCTACTTTACTTTTACCGCTTTTATTTGTTGTTCTAATAATCCAAAAACACCAAAAATATAAACTATCATCTCTATCAGATCTCACTTTCATAAGTGACCGTAAAGGGATTGACAACCCCTTATCGCGTTGGCTGCGAAGTTCTTATTTGTTTGTGCAGGTGCGAGGGACTCGCGCGTGGTCTCCTACTGGATTGATACCTTGGTTCTCAAAAACTGAGGGAAATACTTACGCTACTGTGCTGCATCTCCCTTTCCTCTTCGAGGGAATACAACGCAAGCTCGAGAAGTAGCAGTATGTAGCAGTATGTGATGTATGGCAGAGAGTAAAGGCGGAATATCAGAAGCGAGCAGGATTACTACAACCTATGCCGATACCCGAATGGAAGTGGGATAAGCTTGGCATTGACTTTATCACCGGATAGCCCAGGACCAGATAAGGATATGACTCAATCTGGGTAGTAGTGGATCGCTTGACCAAAGTAGCCCACTTTATCCCCGTGAAAACCACTTATACCAGTGCGAAGTTGGCCAAGATATACATGACCAAGATCGTATGTCTGCACGGAGTTCTGAGGACCATTGTATCAGATAGAGGAACATAGTTCACCTCAAAGTTTTGGCATCAGCTACACCAGACTTTGGGAACCAGACTAGAATTCAGTACAACTTTTCACCTATAGGCCGATGGACAGACCGAGAGAGTTAATCAGATTCTGGAGGACATGTTGAGAGCTTGTGTGCTAGATTATGGATCTAGTTGGGATGACAACTTGCTCTATGCGGAGTTCTCATACAACAACAGCTACCAGGCCAGTTTGAAGATGGCACCGTTCGAAGCATTGTACGGGAGGAGATGCCAAACGCCGTTGATGTGGGATGAAGTCGGAGACCATCAGTTATTTGGACCAAACCTGATCAAAGAGTCAGAAGAGAAGGCTAAGCTGATTAGAGATAGACTGAAGGTAGCTCAGTCCAGGCAGAAGAACTATGCAGACTCGAAGCGCAAGGAAGTAGTCTATGAAATCGGAGATAGAGCGTACCTGAGAGTGTCGCCTCTGCGAGGAGTTAAACATTTTGGAGTTAAGGGAAAGTTAGCCCCGAGATTTGTGGGACCGTACCGTGTTTTGGAACGCATGGGAGAGGTTGCCTACAAGTTGGAGTTACCCGAAGGATTGCCAGGAGTTCACGATGTGTTTCACGCTTCTCAGCTTAAGAAGTGCCATGGAGAGATGGCCGATATTCCTTTAAGAGACACAGTGCCCTGGATGCAATTCAGTTGGATAGTGATTTGACTTACGAGGAGATACCCGTCAAGATCCTCGAGTTTTGCAAAGTTCAGTGGAGTCACCATACCGAGGATGAATCCACCTGAGAACGAGAGGATGATCTACGCTAGGACCACCCACACCTGTTCTCTAGCCCAACCGAATCTCGAGGGCGAGATTCATTCTAAGGGGGGTAGGTTTGTAACATCCCAAATTTTCAATTTGGAATGTTATACATAGATCATATTGCATTGCAAATTTTATTGCATTTGTGTGCTTGCGATCCTCGAAAATTCTAAGCAACTCAAGGCCCCACGGAGAGAGTTGGAGACTTTACCGTTTTCATATTTGAGTTTTCTCAAATACCTGTACGGGGATCACTTTGGTTTTAATAGTTTTTCTCTCCTAAAAATATTTCTTAATAAAAATATATGAGTGGAGATAATATGACTTCTCCAACATAAAAGAAATATTGGAGGAAAAATATTAAAATCACTTTTGGTTTTTTTATTCGGATTTATATGCGATTTATTTGCATAGGAAAAATATGCGTTTTTTCAGAATTGCATTTAGGTCCGGGAAAAATGTTCACTTTGTCCTAAATATTATTAGAGGACGGTGAAAATTTATTTCGGAATTTTTCGTCTCTGTTTAGTATTTTATTTTTGTGTTTTTCTGCGTTAGGATATTTAAAAAAAAAGGAAAAAAAGAGAGGTTCAGACCGACTAGGCCAAAGCCTAGCCGGCCCAGCGTCGCCGCCGACCCCGACTCCGGTCGGGAGTCATCGCCTCGCCAGCCTGCCATCGTGGTCGAGTCGGCCGCATCGCTGCCTTGCCCCCAAGCCACCACCCCGGCCCTTTAAAAGCCACCGCCCCCTTCTCTCCGCCTCACACCGCTGCCGCCTGCGCCGCCAACCACCGCCGCTGCGCCGGAGCTCGCCGCCGCCACCGCACCGGAGCACGCCGCCCCGCCGCCACACTCGCCGCCTCGCCCCGCACTCGACGGAGCCGCCGCCGTAGCCACCACCGGAGGTAGCCGCCGCCGACATCGCCGCCGTTTTTTTTAAAAACCATTCGGTTTTCTCTAAAAACTATAGATCTGTTTTTTTTAAATAGATCGGTTCAGTTTTTTTTCCGTTTTAGTTTTCAAGCGGACGTTCGTCCGTACGTTCGTTTTAACAAACGTTGTTCGCCCGTTAGTCGCAGATAACGAACGTTCATTCGTTAGCCTGTTCGTCAATTTTTTTTCCAGGGCTTTTCCGCGATTATTTTCGATCGCGATTTCTGCCTTGATCTTGTTTTTAGTTTTTCTTTTCGCTCGAGAGTCGGAATCAGGCGATTCAAACGCCCAGATCTTCGTCTCGAAGCCCTCTTTCCGTTTAACCAACTTGAATAAGGTTTTGCTACTGTAAAATTTGACTTTAGATCAATCTAGTGGATGGATCTTGTTTCTTTCGCAGTTTGAGTTTCGTTGCTCCGGTTGATTTGATTCTTTTTCTAAACCGGAGTTCTTAAGTTGAACTTTCTGGTTAGATCTTCTTAGTTGGATTTTTCCTGTGCATCTTTGCTTGATTGCTTATGTATGCTATTGTTTGCTTGCGATAGAATTCCCGGAGTGCCAAGCGTGCCACTACGAGTCCCTAGGTTTTGCGAATCATCAGCAAGGCAAGTAACACTTTTATCATACCCTTTATTACCCAGTTTTTATGCATTAGATCAAACCCTCACACATTGCATGAGTAGGATCTCTTAACTTGTGGGTCTGGGAAGTAGATTGAGGTAGAACCTATTACCTGCATTATTTTCAAACCCTTGGGAGTTACTTCTACGTTATGCGTAGGTTGCCATGCTATGCTCGTAGACGTGGTTTGGGTTTGAGAGTATCCATGACAGATGTGAGTTGTTAATTAATGGTACAACTTAAGGTGGCTACTTGAATACACATCTGGGTGGATTGGTTGCAGGGCACCTGGAGAATCCAGTGTTATCCTAGAAAATCCCGGAGGAACCGTGTGATTATCCTATGGAATGCCACCCAGGCTGAAAGGGATCATAAAACTATTCATGATAGAAACTTCCTTGTGCAACCACAATGCCATTATGGGCTCTAGCATAGTATGACTAAGTTGTGTGAGCTCTTTCAGTGGTGGACTTGCTGATGTAGGGGAAAGTAGGTGTACGGGTCCACCCGGGGTAAAGAGTAAATGCTTCTGAAAGACTGTGTCTCGGTCATTCGTTTCTCAAACACCATGCAGTGTGAGAATCCAACGGAGGAGATCGAGGCTTGTGGGGAAAAGTGCACAAACCTCTGCAGAGTGTACAAACTAATCATGATTAGCCGTGTCCCCGGTTATGGACAGTCTTGAGTATCTGGTACTTGAATTATTGGTTGATCTCAACACTCTACAATTAATTTGTTGGGTTAATGATGACTACTTTAATTGGGATTGAGTTGGAGGTACCTTCTCAATTATGTTTCAACTACCATGATAGTTAAAATAAAATATATTCCTTTGTTGTAGGGAATAATTGGCTTTATGCAAAAACTTTAACCTTAGAGCCTCCACCAACCATATATGCATATACTGTTAGCCTTTATTTCTGTTACTTTCTCTACTGTGTTATCTTGCCAGCATATTCCATGTGCTGACCCATTTCGGGCTGCAACATGTTACGTTGCAGACTTTTCAGAAGAAAAGTAAGGTGCGCTAGGTCGTTTGTCATGCACTCAGCTATGCCGTTGGAGTTGATGGACTCACTTATCTTCCAAGTCTTCCGCTGTTATTGTGTTAGATGGCCTTATGCCATAGACTTTTGTAATAAGTTCTCTTTTGAGACATTCGATGTAATAAGTGTGTGATTGCCACTCTGTTATAAATCCTTCAAGTACTATGTGTGTCAGCATTATCGATCCATGGATGACACATCAACACAGAGACTTCGGTCCATTCGGATCGTGGTCGCTACAAAAAATCTCTCGTTCTGTTAGTATACCTCCTAAAATCTCTCTCGATCCCTTCCTTCTATATACCTCCAAAAATCTCTTGTTCTACTAGTACGGGTGTGTATATAATACATCTGATCAGTCGACAGTGGCTGCTTTCCATTGGGCTTCAACTTGCCTAGAACCCCACGCACGACCGCACCATGTGATCCAAGGTGAAAAGCTTTCATAGCCCCGTGTACAATCGCTCATGTGCTCTGTTGTTACCGGGCTACAGTTGCGTGGGACCTCGCCCTCCATCATGATCCTTGCATCCCGTCCATTGCGTTGTCCGATCTGGCCCTCAACGTCCGTCCGCCATACCATCCCATATCCTCAGTGCCCGTCCGTCAGTCTGCCCGTTCACCGCGATCTTCCTCCATTGACTAGTAGAATTGGCACCAATCGAGCATCGATCATGGCATGGGCTGCCCGCAGGACGAGGCGGATCGAGCACGATGAGATCTGACCATTGACGCCTCGAAGACCGAGCTATTGTAGTAGAAGAAGAAGGTGCATCAGACTCGCAAGGTGGTGTGCATCTCCCATGATGAACACGCCTCTGGGCAGGTTGAGCTAGGGACGTCGCGCTGACAACTAGCATGGCCAGCACCATGGGGTACTGGTGAAACATCCACACCATGTATGGGTATATGCTACTCCCTCCATCCCATAATATAAGAACCTTTTTTACACTACACTAATGTCACAAACATTCTTATATTATGGGACGGAGGGAATAGAAGATACTATGCGTCGAAGCATGTCATTGGAGCTGCCTGATGCGGTTGTGTTGGTGTAATCTTCCAAATCTCGCCGGATGAGAAGGCAGTTATTTCCACGCCCAGTTGTTAATTGATATATGTGCTCCATGCTTGATGATTCCTTTTTTTGCGGGGCTTGATGATTCCTTTAAAGGTAGGTTGCTTTGTAAATTATTATTTTGGCTATGAAACCATGATGTATCAATAAACTGGTTTTCTATCTCCCTGCAATGTGTGAGATAATAGCAAATATTTGTGCAACTTTGTTTTGTCATGACGTATCAACGACCTACAAGTTGCTACAAATGACACCAGAAAATAACAGAATTATATCCACTATTCTTGCCAAATCATACAGATCAACTACGTGCACTGGATGATTTGATGTTGGTTTCATTTATATTTCTTTTGATTACTATTAATATTTATTGCGATCACTAATTAGCAAAAAAAATCAAAGCATATATGAGGTCAAAGACAATTGCTGTTCGGACAGATAAAGAGCAAAATACAACAGCATTCACTTGATTTAGTACTTCTAAACCCTTTAACTAGGCATCAAAGGATGATTCCCCTTACTAATGATGACATCTAAGAACAAGCCATATGCATAATCCAACGAAGAAGGTTAGCTATACCTTTTGTTGTAGAGGAATTGATTATCTACATGTTGACGGGGAAAACTAGGAATGTGAGCTTCAACCAGGCATCAATTTGTATCACTCTCAAACACTCGATCAAGCAGCTAGCGCAAGTTGGTTGTCTACACTTAAGATCAAGCTAGTCGTTCCCCACCATGGACTGTTCAGAAATCCCATTCCCTACCTGCACACCCCTACACATAAAGCTCAGGAAAAAAGAATGCGCACATTTAGATAATGCGGGCATTGATTGATGTTTTGCGTAAGTGACTTATTGTGTATTTCATGCATTTGTCAAAGATAATCGTGTTGGGGAACGTAGTATTTCAAACAAAAAAAATTCCCTATGCACACGCAAGATCAGGGTGATGTATAGCAACGAGAGGCGAGAGTATGTACCCTCGTAGACCGTAAGCGGAAGCGTTATGACAACACAGTTGATGTAGTTGTACGTCTTCACGATCGACTGGTCCTAGTACCAAATGTACGGCCCCTACGCAATCTGCACATGTTCAGCTCGGTGACGTCCCACGAACTCATGATCCAGTAGAGCCTCGAGGG
This sequence comes from Secale cereale, assembly GCA_902687465.1. Taxonomy (NCBI): domain Eukaryota; kingdom Viridiplantae; phylum Streptophyta; class Magnoliopsida; order Poales; family Poaceae; genus Secale; species Secale cereale. Next base: position 231,649,623 of record LR738712.1, read on the forward strand.
AGAGTTCTGTCAGCACGACGGCGTGATGACGGTGATGATGAAGTTACCGACACAGGGCTTTGCCTAAGCATCACAACGATATGACCGAGGTGTGTTTTTGTGGAGAGGGGGCACTGCACACGGCTAAAAGATCAATGATCAACTTGTGTGTCCATGGGGTGCCCCCACCCCCGTATATAAAGGAGTGGAGGAGGGGGAGAGGCCGGCCCTCTCTATGGCGCGCCCTAGGGGAGTCCTACTCCCACCGGGAGTAGGAGTCCCCCTTTCCTAGTAGAACTAGGAGCCCTTCCAAGTAGTAGGAGTAGGAGAGAAGGAAAGGGAAAAGAGAAGAGAAGGAAGGAGGGGGCGCCACCCCTCCCCCTAGTCCAATTCGGACTAAGCCTTGGGGGGCGCGCAACCACCCCTCTCTCTTTCCCCTAAAGCCCAATAAGGCCCATATACTCCGCGGCGAATTTCCGTAACTCTCCGGTACTACGAAAAATACCCGAATCACTCAAAATCTTTCCGATGTCCGAATATAGTCGTCCAATATATCGATCTTTACGTCTCGACCATTTCGAGACTCCTCGTCATGTCCCCGATCTCATCCGGGACTCCAAACTATCTTCAGTGCATCAAAACACATAAACTCATAATACCGATCGTCACCGAACGTTAAGCGTGCGGACCCTACGGTTCGAGAACTATGTAGACATGACCAAGACTCATCTTCGGTCAGTAACCAATAGCGGAACCTGGATGCTCATATTGGTTCCTACATATTCTACGAAGATCTTTATCAGTCAAACCGCATAACAACATACGTTGTTCCCTTTGTCATCGGTATGTTACTTTCCCTAGATTCGATCGTTGGTATCACCATATCTAGTTCAATCTCGTTACCGGCAAGTCTCTTTACTCATTCTGTAATGCATCATCCTGCAACTAACTCATTGGTCACATTGCTTGCAAGGCTTATAGTGATGTGCATTACCGAGAGGGCCCAGAGATACCTCTCCGACAATTGGAGTGACAAATCCTAATCTCGATCTATGCCAACTCAACGAACACAATCGGAGACACCTGTAGAGCACCTTTATAATCACCCAATTATGTTGTGACGTTTGGTAGTACACAAAGTGTTCGTCTGGTATTCGGGAGTTGCATAATCTCATAGTCATAGGTACATGTATAAGTCATGAAGAAAGCAATAGCAGTAAAACTAAACGATCAAGTGCTAAGCTAATGGAATGGGTCAAGTGAATCACATCATTCACCAATGATGTGATCCCGTTAATCAAATGACAACTCATTTCTATGGCTAGGAAACTTAACCATCTTTGATTCAATGAGCTACTCAAGTAGAGGCATACTAGTGACGCTTTGTTTGTCTATATATTCACACATGTATTATGTTTCCGGTTAATACAATTCTAGCATGAATAATAAACAATTATCATGATATAAGGAAATATAAAGAACAACAGTATTATTGCCTCTAGAGCATACTTCCTTCAGTCTCCCACTTGCACTAGAGTCAATAATCTAGTTCACATCGCCTGATAATTCACATCGCTATGTGAATGACACCCATAGTTCACATCGCCGTGTGACCAACACCCAAAGGGTTACTAGAGTCAATAATCTAGTTCACATCGCCATGTGTTTTAACACCCAAAGATTACTAAGGTGTGATCATGTTTTGTTTCATGAGAGAAGTTTAGTCAGCGGGTCTGTTACATTCAGATCCGTATGTATTTCGCAAATTTCTATGTCTACAATGCTCCGCATGAAGCTACTCTAGCTAATTGCTCCCACTTTCAATACGCATCCAGATTGATATTTAGAGTCATCTAGATTAGTGTCAAAAGCTTGCATCGGCGTAACTCTTTACGACAAACTCTTTATCACCTCCATAATCGAGAAACATTTTCATAGTCATCCAGTAACTAAGGACAATTTTGACCGCTGTCCAGTGATCTACTCCTAGATCACTATTGTACCTCCTTGTCAATCTCATGGCAAGGTACACAACAGGTTTGGCACACAACATGGTATACGTTATAGAACCTATGACTGAGGCATAGAGAATGACTTTCATTCTTTCTCTATCTTCTGCCATGGTCGGGTTTTGAGTCTTACTCAACTTCATACCTTGTAACACAGGCAAGAACCCTTTCTTTGACTGATCCATTTTGAACTTCTTCAAAACTTTATCAAGGTATGTGCTTTGTGAAAGTCCAATTAAGCGTCTTGATCTATCTCTATAGATCTTGATGCCTAATATGTAAGCAGCTTCACCGAGGTCTTTCATTGAACAAATTCTTAATCAAGTATCCTTTTATGCTATCCAGAAATTCTATATCATTTCCAATCAACAATATCCACATATAATATCAGAAATGCTACAGAGCTCCCACTCACTTTCTTGTAAATACATGCTTCTCCAAAAGTTTGTATAAAACCATATGCTTTGATCACCTCATCAAAGCATATATTCCAACTCCGAGATGCTTGCACCAGTCCATAGATGGATCGCTGGAGCTTGCACACTTTGTTAGCACCTTTTAGGACCGACAAAACCTTCTGGTTGTATCATATACAACTTCTCTTTGAGATATCCATTCAGGAATGCAGTTTTGACATCCATTTGCCAGATTTCATAATCATAAAATGCGGCAATTGCTAACATGATTCGGACAGACTTAAGCATCGCTACGGGTGAGAAAGTCTCATCATAGTCACCTCCTTGAACTTGTCAAAAACCTTTCACAACAAGTCGATCTTTGTAAACAGTAACATTACCATCAGCGTCGGTCTTCCTCTTGAAGATCCATTTATTTTCGATGTCTTGCCGATCATCGGGCAAGTCAACCAAAGTTCACACTTTGTTCTCATACATGGATTCCATCTCAGATTTCATGGCCTCAAGCCATTTTGCGGAATCTGGGCTCATCATCGCTTCCTCTTAGTTCGTAGGTTCATCATGGTCTAGTAACATGACTTCTAGAACCGGGTTGCCATACCACTCTAGCGCGGAATATACTCTGGTTGATCTATGAAGTTCAGTAGTAACTTGATCCGAAGTTTCATGATCATCATCATTAGCTTCCTCACTAATTGGTGTAGGGATCACTCGAACTAGTTTCTGTGATGTATTACTTTCCAATTCAGGAGAAGGTACAATTACCTCATCAAGTTCCACATTCCTCCCACTCACTTCTTTCGAGAGAAACTCCTTCTCTAGAAAGTATCCATTTTTAGCAACGAATATCTTGCCTTTGGATCTGTGATAGAAGGTGTAACCAACAGTCTCCTTTGGGTATCCTATGAAGACACATTTCTCCGATTTGGGTGCGAGCTTATCAGGTTGAAGCTTTTTCACATAAGCATCGCAGCCCCAAACTTTAAGAAACAACAACTTTGGTTTCTTGCCAAACCACAGTTCATAAGGCGTCGTCTCAACGGATTTAGATGGTGCCCTTATTTAACGTGAATGCAGCTGTCTCTAATGCATAACCCAAAACGATAGTGGTACATCCGTAAGAGACATCATAGATAGCACCATATCTAATAAAGTACGGTTACGACGTTCGGACACACCATTGGTGTTCCGGGTGGCGTGAGCTGTGCAACTATTCCACATTGTTTTAAATGAAGACCAAACTCGTAACACAAATATCCGCCTCCGCGATCAGATCGTAGAAACCTAATTTTGTTGTTACGATGATTCTCAACTTCACTCTGAAATTCTTTGAATTTTTCAAATGTTTCAGACTTGTGCTTCATCAAGTAGATATACCCATATCTACTCAAATCATCAGTGAAGGTCAGAAAATAACGATACCCGCCGCGAGCCTCAACACTCATCGGTCCACATACATCAGTATGCATGATTTCCAACAAATCAGTTGCTCGCTCCATTGTTCCGGAGAACGGAGTTTTAGTCATCTTGCCCATGAGGCATGGTTCGCAAGCATCAAGTGATTCATAATCCAGTGATTCCAAAAGCCCATCAGCATAGAGTTTCTTCATGCGCTTTACACCAATATGACCTAAACGGCAGTGCCACAAATAATTTGCACTATCATTATCAACTTTGCATCTTTTGGCTTCAGTATTATGAATATGTGTATTACTACGATTGAGATCCAACAAACTATTTTCATTGGGTGTATGACCATTGAAGGTTTTATTCATGTAAACAGAATAACTATTATTCTATGACTTTAAATGAATAACCGTATTGCAACAAACGTGATCAAATCATATTCGTGCTCAACGCAAATGCCAAATAACATTTAATTAGGTTCTACAATAATCCCGAAAGCATAGGGAGTGTGCATTGATGATCCTATCAATCTTGGAACCACATCCAACACACATCGTCACTTCACCTTTAACTTGTCTCTGTTCATTCTGCAACTCTCATTTCGAGTTACTATTTTTAGCAACTGAACCGGTATCCAATACCCAGGGGTTGCTTATGAATACTAGTAAAGTACACATCAATAATCTGTATATCAAATATACCTGTGTTCACTTTGCCATGCTTCTTATCCGCCAAGTATCTAGGGCAGTTCCACTTCCAGTGACCATTTCCTTTGCAGTAGAAGCACTTATTTTCAAACTTGAGTTTAGCGTTGGGTTTCTTCATGGGAGTGACAAATTGCTTGTCATTCTTCTTGAAGTTCCCCTTCTATCCCTTTGCCCTTTACTTGAAACTAGTGGTCTTGTTAACCATCAACACTTGATGCTCTTTCTACCTTCGCCGATTTTAGCATCGCGAAGAGCTCGGGAATTACTTTTGTCATCCCTTGCATATTATAGTTCATCGCGAAGTTCTACTAACTTGGTGATAGTGACTAGAGAACTTTGTCAATTACTATCTTAGCTGGAAGATTAACTCCCACTTGATTCAAGCAATTTGTAGTATCTAGACCATCTGAGCACATGCTCACTAGTTGAGCTATTCTCCTCCATCTTGTAGGCAAAGTACTGTCAGAGGTCTCATACCTCTTGACACGGGCATGAGTATGAAATACTAATTTCAACTCTTGGAACATCTTATATGCTCCATGGCGTTCAAAACATTTTTGAAGTCTCGGTTATAAGCCGTAAAGCATGGCGCACTAAACTATCAAGTAGTCATCATACCGAGCTTGTCAAACATTCATAATGTCTGCGTCTGCTCCTGCAATAGGTTTGTCACCTAGCAGTGCATCAAGGAGATAATACTTCTGTGCAACAATGAGGAAAAATCCTCAGATCACGGACCAAGTCCGCATCATTGCTACTAAAACCTTTCAACTTCTCTAGGAACATATAAAAATAAACGGGGAGCTACATCGCGAGCTATTGATCTACAACATAGATATGCTAATACTACCAGGACTAAGTACATGATAAATTAAAGTTCAATTAATCAAATTACTTAAGAACTTCCACTTAGACATGCATCTCTCTAATCATCTAAGTGATCACGCGATCCATATCAACTAAACCATGTTCGATCATCACGTGAGATGGAGTAGTTTTCAATGGTGAACATCTTATGTTGATCATATGTACTATATGATTCACGCTCGACCTTTCGGTCTCCAGTGTTCCAAGGCCATATCTGCATATGCTAGGCTCGTCAAGTTTAACCCGAGTATTCTGCATGTGCAAAACTGTCTTACACCCATTGTATTTGAACGTAGAGCATATCACACCCGATCATCACGTGGTGTCCACGACGAACTTTCGCAATGGTGCATACTCAGGGCGAACACTTATACCTTGAAATTTAGTGAGAGATCATCTTATAATGTGTAACACCCCGAGAATCATGCTATAGTAATCCCTGAGATTAAGTTAAGCTTTTTGCTATAGCAGTGCTTAGTCACTGTGATCAATATATCATTTGACACTCCACCTGAAATTCAAATTCAAATAATATGTGAAATTCACAACTTATCAAACATGAAAACAAAAATGTTCAGAGTGTTGAAAATAATCCTAGTGCAATTATAAAAAACAATACCAACATCATTTGGCTCAGATGTAAGTTCCTAGGAATTTAGTAAATGATCCAACAACTTTGTGCTTGAATTATGTGCTAAGTTCCATTTCTAACAAAACTCATTTGGTGCTAAATTAAAATACAAAACAATATAGAAATATAAAACAGAATAGGGTTAGGATAAGAATGTGAATTTACTGTGCAATTGAAGCCTACAACTACAGTGCTGGCCCAAGCCCACTAGGGGGCCTTTCCCCTACCTCCTACTGCTCACCGCACGTGGTGGCCGCCGGCCGTGCATCCGTGGCTGCGGATGGCCACGCGGCAGCCATCCGGCCTCTCCCCTCCGTCTACAAGGTCGTCGTCGATCCCCCCCAGGAAAACCCTAGCCGCCTCCACTTCCCCCCTCTCGCCCCAAATCCACTTCCCCACCTCGCCCGAACGCATCGTCGCTGCACTGCCGCCGTGCACATGCCCACCGGGTATCGTTCGTCGTCCGCTTGTGTCCAGGAGGCTCGTCATCGTCCCCTACATTGCCTACACCGCATCGTTCGAGCTCGGAGCCACCGCATCGACGGGATCGATGCAGTCTCCTTCCTTGGGCACCGTCGCTTCTACATCGATCTCGCCGCCGTCTGCTCCTCCCGGCCCTCACCAAGCCTTTCATGTGCTCCTCGGTGAGCATGCACGCGTTTCCCCTTTCTAGCCGCTCTCGATCCGTAGCCATAGCGTCGTCGTCTTCTTCGCTTCAGCTGTGGTAGAAATGCGCCGCCGCTGTCGTGCTCCCCGCCGTGGCTACCGGCCATCTCGGTGCCAGCTGGGCACACGGTTGTGCTCAGGGCACTCATGCGATGTCATATGGGCCGCTAGATCATTCAGCCCGAGCCCCTGCGCTCGAATCCTTCGACCATGAGCTCCGTTCGCTACCACTCATCGCCGCCGTGATGAGAGCTCTGCTCCCCGTGCGTGTGCGCGCTCAACGCGCCTTGTCTCGTCCCAGGCCGCCACCACGTGCGCGTGTCGCCGCTGCTGCTTCTGTTGCCGCTTCTAGCTCATCCTGCTCGCGCTCGGCCGCCCTCTGCATCACGCGCTCGCGTGCCCCCCTTGACCCGCTCGCTTGTGGTGTCGCAGCCACTGCGCGCGTGCCTGTTGCCCACTGCTCGCTGAGGGCTAGGCCGCGCCCCGCCGCACGCAACGGCCTTGCACCGTGCCCCAGGCCGCGTGCCTCCCGCCGTCGCCGTCTGCAGCAACTGTTGCCCCGCCACGTGGCTTTCCTGCTTGACTGCCCCGCGCACCGGAGCCGCCCCCTCCTCCGGTGCCGTCCTCTGCCGGTGCCACGACCACCACCTCCTAGGGCTGCCGCTCGCCATGGCTGGCCCTGCCGACGCCCTGCCATGGCCGCGGCCGTGGCTTGGGTCTGCCCCGACGGGCACCCCTCGCCCGTGCCTGCAGGCCCGATAGCCCACGCGCCCGCAATGGCCTTGTGCCACTAGGCCGTGGGGTCCAGTCCCTTTTTTAAAGAAAAGAAAAGAAAAGAAATGGTTTAAAAATAAGTAAATAAATTAATGAAATATGAATTAATTAGGTAATTAATTAACTTAATTGACCTGGCTTAATTACCTGATGAACTAGGTTAGTCTATTTAAACTATTAGTTAAATCAGTACCTATGACAGACGGGTCCCACCTGTCAGGTTTGACTAGTCAACTGGTTAGTTGACCTACTGACGTCATCGTGATGTCATGCTGACGTCACCTATCACTATTCTGGATAACGTTAGTTTTAAATATATAAATAATTCTAGAAAATGTTATAAACTTTAGAAAAATCATATAAAATAAACCGTAACTCGGATGCAAAAGTTTTATATATGAAAGTTGCTCAGAACGACGAGAAAAATTCGAATACGTGGTCCATTCTTCCGCCAAAAATCTCTATCATACCAAACATGGAACAATCCCCCTCTGGTTTGCTTGTCCAAAAATGCCTAACTCCGGGAAAATGTTCCCGGATGTTATTTCCCTTCGCCTGTGTCGTGTAGCACCGCGTTAGAACACCCTAACAATATGTGTTGACATCAAAGTTGTCAGAATTGTGATTTTGAATCGGATCGGAGCTTCGATGGTAGGATCGCAAATCGTATAATCTTCACTATCAGGATCGTAGAAATGTAGATTCTAAGAACTAAAATCGTAGAATCATAGGAGTTATTTTGGATCGTAAAGTCGTAGAATCGTATAACAGAATCGCGATTCTGACAACCTTGGTTGACATGTCGTGCTTCTTTGTTGCATATCTGTGCTTTATATTTACTATTTCTTCCCCCTCTTCTCTCCGTTAGACCTCGACACCGATGCTGCCCCGGTGATCGACTACGATGTTGACGACTCCTCCTTCTCGTCTAAGCAACCAGGCAAGCCAACCCCCCCTTTGATCATTCCGGTATCGCCCATTCCCTTCTCTCTTATGCTTGCATTAAAACTGCTACTGCTTTTTGTATGTCCTATTCTGGTGCATAGCCTGTTGTTGATACCTCTTTCATACCTTACATGTTTATACTAAACTCCTTAGTATAGGCCGGTTAGAGATCCACCAGTGACCCCCCACATTGTCCCACCTGCCCCGCTGGATTATCAGAAGACCCGATCAACAGGATCGAAGACCAGGCCCCGACACCACACATCACTTCCCCTTAGTTTCTCGACACTACAGGGTTACTATCGAGTGCCGAGGGTGACACCTCATCAACACTTCTGTTGTGAACCTTATAGGTTAGTTCATCGGGTGTGGTCATCGAGGGTGATTCCTCTTTCTCCACTCCCGATAATGACACTGTCGTGCAACTCCTCAAGAGTGGACCTCGAGGGTGACTCCTCTTTCGTTCACCTTGACGATAAACATCAGGTGGAAATCCATCGAGGGTGATTTTCTCAGGTTTTACCTTTGGTGTTAGACACATAGTTACTATGGTTACTATGACTTTACAACTGTTACTTGGAAAGGCGGGTCGACCCTGAGGGGTACCCGCGAGTGATGTGGAGATGGGTCGACCTGGAGGGTACCCTAGAATTGAATACGAGGCATGGCCGGGCATTCTTAGCCCTTGCCGCAAGTCCTCGAGGCGGGGCGACGGGGTCACATCTTTAGTGACTCTCTGCTCGTTACCGCATTCCCAAGACACTAAACAGTTTGGATATTTGATCCAAGGGGCCTCTGGCCTGATAGTGCTAACCATCACGTGGGCATAGTATGGGCGTTATGCGTCGTATGCATCAGCCGAAGCTTAATTGACATCATTGCGACTGAGCGCGCGCGTCGGGTTGGACTGCGTATGCACCTACCTTTTTAAGGAGGTAGCCTAGGTCTGCTCACCGGCCGCCCACGCAACGTGCAGGAGTTCCGGGGCGAATGGCCCATGACCCCTAGGGACATAGGGTTTAATCCGGCGTGCATGAGCTCTCTATTAAGCCTAGGTCAGGTTGCGGAGTATTGTTTGGCCGAGGGCGGGCATGACCTGATGGTGTGTCCGGCCGGAGTTAAGCAAGCATGGTGGATAAGTTGGTGCACCCCTGCAGGGAAGAAAACATATATCGATAGCCTGTCCTACAGTAACGGACACTTGGAGTTGTATCCCGATCGATACAACTAGAACTGGATACTGAGACATGAATGGATATGTGGCTCCGGGATTGCTTCCTTGTAGGGAGTCGAGGAAGGATCTCTGGGCGTTATTGCTACAACATGCTTGATATTTATAATATGTTATTCTCTATTCTCTTCTACTGCTGCAAGATTAGTGGTTTCCAGAAGATGCTAGTCTTCGATAGGACTACCTTCTCCCCCTCTTATCCTGGCATTCTGCAGCTTAGTCCACAGATACTATCCTTTTCATTGATACCGATGCATATGTAGTGTAGATCCTTGCTCGCGAGTACTTTGGATGAGTACTCACGGTTGCTTTGCTCCCCATATTCCCCTTCTTTCTTTTTTCTGGTTGATGTAACCAGACGGTGGAGTCCAGGAGCCAGATGCCACCCTTGACGACTGCTACTACCCCGACGGAGCCTACTACTATGTGAAGACTGCCCACGACCATGAGTAGTTAGGAGGTCCCAGGCAGGAGGCCTTACCTTTTCGATCGTTGATGTTTTGTGCTAGCCTTCTTAAGGCAAACTTGTTTAACTTATGTCTGTACTCAGATATTGTTGCTTCCGCTGACTCTTGTGTATTCGAGCTTATGTATTCGAGCCTTCGAGGCCCCCGGCTTTTAATATAAAGCTTGTATTATTTTATTTTTGTCTAGAGTTGTGTTGTGATATCTTCCAGTGATTCCTTGATATTGGTCATACACATTTGCGTGCATGATTAGTGTACGGTCAAATCGGGGGCGTCACAAGTTGGTATCAGAGCCGACTGCCTATAGGAATCCCCCTTTCCAACTCCTTGGTCGAAGTTGAGTCTAGTCTTTGAATAACCGTTTTACTAACGTGGCTATGAGGCTTACGGGCCCACGTCGCCATTGGGTGGTATTAGGATCTTTTACTCCTCATCTATACTCCGGGACTCTGATCTCTCTCCTATTCAGGTTAAATAATTTTGCTAAAATCTAACTTTAGGTTCTCGAAAATACTTTCTCCCGGAGAGCCCCTTCATGCCGGATTGTTGCCTCCTTCACTAGAAGACTTCGAAGATATTCTCCGATGTTTCCCCAAGACCCTTGTGTCCTTCGCCATTGCAATTCCATATCACCGATAAATCCGTAAGGATAGCTTCATACACTTGTCTTCCATACCTTCGTTTCAATTGATCTTGTTATTACAAGATACCCTGAAATACTTCGGATATTCCAAGAATCCCTTGTGCTTGCTGCCTTGTAGCTCCTTTTCTGCATGAATACAAGTATGAATAATTCATGACACTTACCGGGGATTCGTTCATCCCCAGTTGTTCATGCATTTCACAAATGTCTTCGAAACGCTACTCAATCTTCCAAAATCCTCAACAACCTATTGCTCTGGAAAGTTTTACCTACTTGCATTATGGTTAATTCCATATGTATATCAATATTCGTTAAAATTCATTGTGATTGACTTTCTGATCATATTGATTCAATATGTTGCACATACTTGCAATCATCAGTCAAACTAGAATTCGTTCTTCCAGATCAGACGTCATTCCGAATGTGAGCTGGTTTTCGACCAATCAAATTGCCATCGATTGTACCCCTAAGTCATTTCAACTTACACATCCTTAATCAGAGCGGTTGCTTTTGATCGCTTGATTTGGAAATCAAAATTCCTTTGCATTTGAGATTGAATCAGTCAGTTGTTTCTATAAACTGATATCCCTGCATTCTTTCTTCTTATGGTTGTGTGTCGATGCTCACATCATCTCTCTTTTGGACTGTCCGATCCTTTGTTGAATTATCATCTGACAGTGTCCTTCATATACAAAAAAAACCTTGAGAAGTTCTTTAATGCCTTTGGTAAATGGCACCCTCTACTTGGACAACCATGCTATGTTTTCAAGCTGGTGGTAATTACTCTCGAAGCTTGTGGTATAGGTTTCTAAGATGCCCCGATGGGTTGAACTTATGCCTTCCTTAATCTGTGTGAACCCGAAAGTTTTCCAAGGTTCATACTCCCCTGGTAATTCACCAGGCAAGTCTTCACAATCAAATCATTTTTAATAGACCAGTGGATGAAAGGTTATGCATTGAAGAAGTGGGAGTCAACCTTGAACTTTCTGTTCATGCCCATGGACACAGTGTTGATCTTATCATTAAGGCTTCTCTTAAGATTAATTATCCCCTTGATATAAGTTCATCTTATATCTGGGATCTGCCTTTTACAATCGTGGTTCCGATCATGCTCTCCTTCAAATACCATTTCTCGGACAAGTTAAACCACATGTCCTCTGCATGTTAATGCACCTGTCGAACCTCTATTATGATCACCTTCGAGTATTACCCCGTGGTATCTCGATAATGCCATAGAACCATATTACTTCTTATGAGTTCTTCTTCAAGTATTACTTCTCACCGATTCCAATTTTCCCCGGGTTCCGAGTTGTTAGACACTCAAGGCCACCGATAAGTGAATAAATTCCGCACTCTGATTCAATAACTCTTAAGTAATGTCCATTCCTTATGAGTTTATTAATTCTTCAAGTCATATCTAGCCTGATCGGCTATATCATTATCGTGTATCCTTTTAACAATGCTACCTGGTCCTTCTTCTCGGAGCACACTTTCGGCAATGAGCTAAGCTTACACCGATCTTCCTCGACACATCATTTCGCCTTGAACAACTAGCTTGATTTCTAGTTCGTATTGTAATAGTGGTTCTGATAACCTTTCGCTCCATCATTCATTTGACTTGATGTCATCGCCGATCGGTTACATCTTAATGAAATCTCTCGACAAATGTTTCATGATCATCATCAACAATGATTTGCCTTCTTCCAAGCTGTGCATCGAATTCATGATGGGAAATACCATCCTTTCCCCTCGATGATTTGTATTAACATCGACAACATTCTTGCATTACATCCAACACAAAATTTGTTCTTATTTTGTGTTATACCTTGAGTTCCTTGTTATCCGACTTAGGATATGCTCCTATTATTTTTGTTAAAACAAAATTTTCCTTTCCATTGGTTTGTTTAAACTGATAATTATATCTTCCTTTCCATTGGTTTGTTTAACCTTCCTTGTGATCTATATGATCGAAGTAGTAATGTTTTCCTGCTTATGCAAACACCTCGATGTACAACTCTGTCAGTGAAACCCTGTTACTATTGTGGATGACATTCCGGTAGCCACCGATGGACGAGAACTTTGCCTATTGGTCCGCCTTGTCTTAACGCGCAGGAAAATGGTTCTCTTTGTCCCTCGCCCTTGGTACCGATGTTGTTGCCAACATAACTGATAGTCTATGCTCTGACATGCCTTGCTTACATGATCATGTAAGACGTCACCGTCCTTCCTACTTTCAACCCACATGGTGGGCCCATAACCCACAATTCCTCAAGATCAAAACCCGACTCTCCTGTACACCCCCTGTTCCCAAAGTTATTCCTCACATGTGGTCTCGTATGTAATTAAAGAGCCACCGTCCTAGAGATGATCTATTTTGGTATCAGATACAATATTCTTCCCGGTTGATCTGAGCCCTTTTCACACTCTAGTTTAGACGTCGAACGATTTCTTACCCGTTCGAAATTTTTTGTACCATCACATATTGCTCTAAATGAACTCCATGAGTTCTAACTTGGCAAAACAATTCATGTCTTATTCCCTGAGTTCACCGTCAGATGCCCAACTTTGTGGATATGCGTTCTTCCAGAGTTTTCCCTCTTATCACATGCGTAGGACGATGAAGATCCCGAAGAAAAGATGGCATCAAGATGACCTGATCCAGAGGAATGAATACATCAATGTAATGGATCGACCTATTCGATAAGAGCAACCAAGACAAGAAGACTCGTTAGAGTTTCGTAACAAGAACTTTCTCCCTCACCCCACCTCTAAAAATCTCGGGACGAGATTTCTTCTAATAGAGTTGATTTGTAACACCCCGTGAATCATGCTACAGTAATCCCTGAGATTAAGTTAATCTTGTCGCTATATCAGTGCTTAGTCACTGTGGTCAATATAATATTTTACACTCCACCTGAAATTCAAATTCAAATAATATGTGAAATTCACAACTTATCAAACATGAAAACAAAAATGTTCAGAGTGTTGAAAATAATCCTAGTGCAATTATAAAAAACAATACCAACATCATTTGGCTCAGATGTAAGTTCCTAGGAATTTAATAAATGATCCAACAACCATTATTTCGGCCTAATCAAAATAAACAAATATTTAAGCCTTTCAACTTATTTTGGAAACTTGTGGGTGGTCCCTAAACTTTGTGCTTGAATTATGTGCTAAGTTCCATTTCTAACAAAACTCATTTGGTGCTAAATTAAAATACAAAACAAGATAGAAATATAAAACATAATAGGGTTAGGATAAGAATGTGAATTTACTATGCAATTGAAGCCTACAACTACACTGTTGGCCCAAGCCCACTAGGGGGCCTTTCCCCTACCTCCTACTGCTCACCGCACGTGGTGGCCTCCGGGCGTGCGTTCGTGGCCGCGGATGGCCATGCGGCAGCCATCCGACCTCTCCCCGCCATCTAGAAGGTCGTCGTCGATGCCCCCAGGAAAACCCTAGCCGCCTCCACTCCCCCCCTCTCGCCCCAAATCCACTTCCCCACCTCGCCCGAATGCATCATCGCCACGCTGCCGTCGTGCACATGCCCACCGGGCATCGTTCGTCGTCCGCTTATGTCCAGGAGGCTCGTCATCGTCCCCTACATCGCCTATGGGGCATCGTTCGAGCTCTGAGCCACCGCATCGACCGGATTGATGCAGTCTCCTTCCTCGGGCACCGTCGCTTCTACATCGATCTCGCCGCCGCATGCTCCTCCCGGCCCTCACCGAGCCTTTCATGCGCTCCTCGGTGAGCGTGCACGCGTTTCCCCTTTCTAGCCGCTCATGATCCGTAGCCATAGCGTCGTCGTCTTCTTCGATTCAGCTGTGGCGGAAATGCGCCACCGTTGTCGTGCTCCCCGCCATGGCTACCGGCCATCTCGGGGCCAGCTGGGCACACAGTTGTGCTTAGGGCACTCATGTGATGCTGTCTGGGCCGCTAGATCATCGAGCCCGAGCCCATGCGCTCGAATCCTTCGACCACGAGCTCCGGTTGCTGCCACTCGTCGCCGCCGTGATGAGAGCTCCGCCCCCCGTGCGTGTGCGCGCTCAACGCGCCTTGTCTCGCCCTAGGCCGCCACCACGCGCGCGTGTCGCCGCTGCTGCTTCTGTTGCCGCTTCTAGCAGCTCCTTCTCGTGCCCAGCAGCCCTCTGCATAGCGCGCTCGCGCGGCCCCATTGACCCGCTCGCTTGTGGCATCGCCGCCACCGCGCGCGTGCCTGCTGCCCACTGCCCGTTGCGGGCTAGGCCGTGCCCCGCCGCACGCAACGGCCTCGCACCGCGCCCCAGGCCGCGTGCCTCCCACCATCGCCATCTGCAGCAATTGCTGCCCCGCCATGTGCCTCCCCTGCTCGACTGCCCCGCGCGCCGGAGCCGCCCCCTCCTCTGGCGCCATCCTCCGCCGGTGCCAGGTACACCACCTCCTGGGGCCGCCGCTCGCCACGGCTGGCGCTGCCGATGCCCCTCCATAGCCGCGGCCGTGGCCTGGGTCTGCCCCGATGGGGACCCCTCGCCCGTGCCTGCAGCCCCGATAGCCCACGCCCCCGCAATTGCCTTGTGCCACTGGGCCATGGGGCCCAGTCCCTTTTTTTAAAAAAGAAAAGAAAAGAAAATGTTAAAATAAAAATAAAAATATTAATTAATTAACTTAATTAACCTGGCTTAATTACCCTGATGAACTAGGTTAGTCTATTTAAACTATTGGTTAAATCTGTACCTATGACAGACGGGTCCCACCTGTCAGGTTTGACGAGTCAATTGGTCAGTTGACCTGCTGACGTCATTATGATGTCATGGTGACATCACCTTTCACTATTCTGGATAATGTCAGTTTTAAATATATAAATAATTCTAGAAAATGTTATAAACTTTAGAAAAATCATATAAAATAAATCGTAACTCGAATGAAAAAGTTTTATATATGGAAGTTGCTCAGAACGACGAGACGAATTCCAATACGCGGTCCATTCGTCCACCACACATCTCTATCATACCAAACATGGAACAATCCCCCTCCGGTTCTCGTGTCCGAAAATGCCTAACTCCGGGAAAACGTTCCCGGATGTTATTCCCCTTTGCCGGTGTCGTGTAGCACCGCGTTAGAGCACCCTAACAATGCGTGTTGACATGTCGTGCTTCTTTGTTGCATATGTGTGCTTTATATTTACTGTATCTTCCCCCTCTTCTCTCCATTAGACCCCGAGACTGATGATGCCCCAGTGATCGACTACGGTGTTGACGACCCCTCCTTCTCGTCTGAGCAACCAGGCAAGCCAACCCCCTTTGATCATTCTGATATTGCCCATTCCCTGCTCTCTTATGCTTGCATTAGAACTGCTAGTGCTTTTTGTATGATCCTATTCTGATGCATAGCCTGTTGTTGATACCGCTTTCATACCTTACATGTTTATACTAAACTGCTTAGTATAGGCTGGTTAGAGATCCACCAGTGACCCCCCACATTGTCCCGACTGCCCCGCTGGATTATCAGAAGACCCGATCAACGGGATCGAAGACCAAGCCCTGACATCACATATCACTTCCCGTTAGTTGCTCGACACTACAGGGTTACTATCGAGTGCCGAGGGTGACACCTCATCAGCACTTCTGATATGAACCTTGTAGGTTAGTTCATTGGGTGTGGTCATCGTGGGTGATTCCTCTTTCTCCACTCCCGATAACGACACTGTCGTGCAACTCCTCAAGAGTGGACCTCGAGGGTGACTCCTCTTTCGTTCACCTTGATGATAAACATCAGGTGGAATTCCATCGAGTGTGATTTTCTCAGGTTTTCCCTTTGGTGTTAGACACACATTTACTATGGTTACTATGACTTTACATCTGTTACTTGGAAAGGCGGGTCGACCCTGAGGGTTACCCGCGAGTGATGTGGAGACGGGTTGACCTGGAGGGTACCCTAGAATTGAATACGAGGCGTGGCCGGGCATTTTTAGCCCTTGCCGCAAGTCCTTGAGATGGGGCAACGGGGTCACATCTTCCGTGAGTCTCTACTCATTACCGCGTTCCCAAGACACTAAACGGTTTGAATATTTGATCCAAGGGCCTCTGGCCTGATAGCGCTAACCATCACGTGGGCATAGTATGGGCGTTCTGCGTCGTATGCATCAGCCGAAACTTAACTGACGTCATTGCGACTGAGCGGCGCGTGCCGAGTTGGACTGCGTAAGTACCTACCTTTTTAAGGAGGTAGCCCAGGTCTGCTCACCATCCACCCACCCAACGTCCAGGAGTTCCCGGGGCGATTGGCCCATGACCCTTGGGGGCATAGGGTTTAGTCCGGCGTGCATGACCTCTCTATTAAGCCTAGGTCGGGTTGTGGCGTATTGTTTGGCTGAGGGCGGGCATGACCTGATGGTGTGTCCGGCCGGAGTTAAGCAAGCGTGGTGGGTAAGTTGGTGCACCCCTGCAGGGAAGAAAACATCTATCAATAGCCTGTCCTACGGTAACGGACACTTAGAGTTGTATGCCGATCGATACAACTAGAACTGGATACTGAGACATGAATGGATATGTGGCTCCGGGATTGCTTCCTCGCAGGGAGTCGAGGAAGGATCTCTGGGCGTTATTGCTACAACATGCATGATATTTATAATATGTGATTCTGTACTCTCTTCTACTGCTGCAAGATTGGTGGTTTCCAGAAGATGCTAGTCTTTGATAGGACTAGCTTCTCCCCCTCTTATTCTGGCATTCTGCAACTTAGTCCACAGACAGTATCCTTTTCATTGATACCGATGCATATGTAGTGTAGATCCTTGCTTGTGAGTACTTTGGATGAGTACTCACGGTTGTTTTGCTGCCCCTGTTCCCCTTCTTTCTTCTTTCTGGTTGATGCAACCAGATGGTGGAGTCCAGGAGCCAGATGCCACCCTTGACGATTGCTACTACCCCGATGGAGTCTACTACTATGTGAAGACCGCTGACGAACATGAGTAGTTAGGAGGTCCCAGGCAGGAGGCCTTGCCTTTTCGATCGTTGATGTTTTGTGCTAGCCTTCTTAAGGCAAACTTGTTTAACTTATGTCTGTACTCAGATATTGTTGCTTCTGCTGACTCTTGTGTATTCGATCCCTCGAGGCCCCTGGCTTGTAATATAAAGCTTGTGTTATTTTATTTATGTCTAGAGTTGTGTTGTGATATCTTCCAGTGAGTCCCTGATCTTGGTCATACACGTTAGCGTGCATGATTAGTGTACAGTCAAATCGGGGGCGTCACATAATGCTGATGTCTACACACGCTTCTATTCTTGTAGACTATGTTGGGCCTCCAAGCGCAGAGGTTTGTAGGACAGCAGGAATTTCCTTCAAGTGGATGACCTAAGGTTTATCGAACTCAGGGAAGTAGAGGTTGAAGATGGTATCTCTCAAGCAACCCTGCAACTAAGATACAAGAAGTCTCTTGTGTCCCCAACACACCTAATACAACTAGGAGTTGTATAGGTGCACTAGTTCGGCGAAGAGATGGTAAAATATGGATGATAGGAGTGGCAAAGCAAAGTAATATAAATCTGCAATAAAAAGTGCAGCAAGCAAACAAGTGGTAAACGTGAGCACAAATGGTATTGCAATGGTGGAAACAAGGCCTAGGCTTCATACTTTCACTAGTGGCAACTCCCAACAACATTAACATAGTCTAATCACATGATATTTCCCATAAAACATGCAATGGAGACGCACTCGGAGGTCATTCCTTTGTGGTCAAGAGAGGACGAGAATTATGTAGGGCTACAAAAGCACACCTCAAAGTTCGTAGTTCTCAATATATGGATTTCCCAATGTCACCGCGGCCATCCAAAGAGAGTACCACAATCACCACAACATATCTCCAGGATAGTCAAAGACAAGCACCAAGAGACTCTCAATCTTCAATCAACACACAAAATAGGAAATCACTCATGAAAATATTCTTATAATCCATGTCCAATAGACCGCTGTCACCTTGGTCTCGTGGATTATACTAGATAAATACAAGTGAGTACATCAATTCAATACATAGATGAAGGGGAAATATCATGGGATCACCCTAGATTAACATAGCCTATGATCACAACGAAGATCACATCATGGGAGAGAGAATTGACCACATGGCTACTGGTAGAAACCTCAGCCCCGAGGAGGTACTACTCCCGCATCATGGAGGGAGGAAGCAACGTCGATGGAGATGAATCCGGGGGCACTTCCCCGTCCCGGCAGGATGCCGGCACAGGATGCCGGCACAGGTTTAGGGTTTAGGGTTTAGGAGTTCTCAGGGGACCAGAATTCCTGTGCCGGCATCCTGCCGGGACGGGGAAGTGCCCCCGGATTCATCTCCATCGACGTTGCTTCCTCCCTCCATGATGCGGGAGTAGTTCCTCCTCGGGGCTGAGGTTTCTACCAGTAGCCATGTGGTCAATTCTCTCTCCCATGATGTGATCTTCGTTGTGATCATAGGCTATGTTAATCTAGGGTTATCCCATGATATTTCCCCTTCCTCTATGTATTGAATTGATGTACTCACTTGTCTTTATCTAGTATAATCCCTGAGACCAAGGTGACAGCGGTCTATTGGACATGGATTAGAAGAATATTTTCATGAGTGATTTCCTCTTTTGTGTGTTGATTGAAGATTGAGAGTCTCTTGGTGCTTGTCTTTGACTATCGTGGAGATATGTTGTGGTGATTGTGGTACTCTCTTTGGATGGCCGCGGTGACATTGGGAAATCCATAGATTGAGAACTACGAACTTTGAGGTGTGCTTTTGTAGCCCTACATAATTCTCGTCCTCTCTTGACCACAAAGGAATGACCTCCGAGTGCGTCTCCATTGCATGTTTTATGGGAAATATCATGTGATTAGACTATGTTAATGTTGTTGGGAGTTGCCACTAGCGGAAGTATGAAGCCTAGGCCTTGTTTCCACCATTGCAATACCATTTGTGCTCACGTTTACCACTTGTTTGCTTGCTGCACTTTTTATTACAGATTTATATTACTTTGCTTTGCCACTCCTATCATCCATATTTTACCATCTCTTCGCCGAACTAGTGCACCTATACAACTCCTAGTTGTATTAGGTGTGTTGGGGACACAAGAGACTTCTTGTATCTTAGTTGAAGGGTTGCTTGAGAGAGACCATCTTCAACCTCTACTTCCCTGAGTTCGATAAACCTTAGGTCATCCACTTGAGGGAAATTGCTGCTGTCCTACAAACCTCTGCGCTTGGAGGCCCAACATAGTCTACAAGAATAGAAGCGTGTGTAGACATCACACCGCGGCCATCCAAAGAGAGTACCACAATCACCACAACATATCTCCACGATAGTCAAAGACAAGCACCAAGAGACTCTCAATCTTCAATCAACACACAAAAGAGGAAATCACTCATGAAAATATTCTTCTAATCCATGTCCAATAGACCGCTGTCACCTTGGTCTCGGGGATTATACTAGATAAAGACAAGTGAGTACATCAATTCAATACATAGAGGAAGGGGAAATATCATGGGATCACCCTAGATTAACATAGCCTATGATCACAACGAAGATCACATCATGGGAGAGAGAATTGACCACAT
This sequence comes from Secale cereale, assembly GCA_902687465.1. Taxonomy (NCBI): domain Eukaryota; kingdom Viridiplantae; phylum Streptophyta; class Magnoliopsida; order Poales; family Poaceae; genus Secale; species Secale cereale. Next base: position 231,669,941 of record LR738712.1, read on the forward strand.
GGCTACTGGTAGAAACCTCAGCCCCGAGGAGGAACTACTCCCGCATCATGGAGGGAGGAAGCAACTTCGATGGAGATGAATCCGGGGGCACTTCCCCGTCCCGGCAGGATGCCGGCACAGGAATTCTGGTCCCCCGAAACTTGGTGGCGATGGCGGCGGAGATCGGAATTGCTTCTGGAGAAAAGTGTTCCGGAATCAGGGTTTTCGCGACGGGAGAATAAATAGGAGGCCAAGTAGGGCACCAGAGGAGATGGGAGCCCCCCAGGCAGCCCCCCAGCGCGGCCAGGGGTGGGGCCGCGCCATCAGGGCGCCTAGGGCCCCTCTGGCCCCCCTCTGGCCCCACTTCTGGCGCATGGAAGCTTTTGGAGCGCTGATTTTTATATATTTTCCCGTAATTTTTCTGGCAATTTAAGTAATGGGAAAACCTGAAATACAAAAACAGCAAAAAACAGAAACTGGCACTGGGTGCACTGAGTTAATAGGTTAGTCCAAATATGATAAAAAGTGTATGAAAGTGTATCAAAAGCATAGCAATATCACCCAAAACATGCATGGAGCAAGCATAAATTATAGATACGTTTGGGACGTATCAAATGCTATCGTCGATCTAAGCAAAATAAGATGCATAATAGATAAACATCACATGCAATCAATATAAGTGATATGATATGGCCATCATCATCTTGTGCCTTTGATCTCCATCTCCAAGGCACCATCATGATCACCATTGTCACCGACGCGACACCTTGATCTCCATCGTAGCATCGTTGTCATCTCGCCAACTATTGCTTCCACGACTATTGCTACCGCTTAGTGATAAAGTAAAGCAATTACATGGCGATTGTATTTCATACAATAAAGCGACAGCCATATGGCTCCTGCCAGTTGCCGATAACTATACAAAACATGATCATCTCATACAATAACGTATAACTCATCACGCCTTGACCATATCACATCACAACATGCCCTGCAAAAACAAGTTAGACGTCCTCTACTTTGTTGTTGCAAGTTTTACGTGGCTGCTACGGGCTGAGCAAGAACCGTTCTTACCTATGCATCAGAACCACAATGATATTTCGTCAAGTATGTGCTCTTTTAACCTTCACAAGGACCGGGCATAGCAACACTCGATTCAAATAAAGTTGGAGAAACTGACACCCGCCAGCCACCTGTGTGCGAAGCACATCGGTAGAACCAGTCTCGTGTAAGCGTACGCGTAATGTCGGTCCGGGCCGCTTCATCCAACAATACTGCCGAATCAAAGTATGACATGCTGGTAAGCAGTATGACTAGTATCATCCACAACTCACTTGTATTCAACTCGTGCATATAACATCTACGCATAAACCTGGCTCATGATGCCACTCTTGGGGAACGTAGTATTTCAAAAAATTTCCCCACGCACATGCAATATCATGGTGATGTATAGCAACGAGAGGGGAGAGTGTCGTCCACGTACCCTCATAGACCGTAAGCCGAAGCATTATGACAACGTGGTTGATGTAGTCATACGTCTTCACGATCAACCGATCCTAGTACCGTACGTACGACACCTCCGCGATTTGCACACGTTCAGCTTGGTGAAGTCCCACGAACTCACAATCCAGTAGAGCCTTGAGGGAGAGTTCTGTCAGCACGACGGCGTGATGACGGTGATGATGAAGTTACCGATGCAGGGTTTTGCCTAAGTACCGCAACTATATGACCGAGGTGTGTTTCTGTGGAGGGGGGGCACCACACACGGCTAAAAGATCAATGATCAACTTGTGTGTCCATGGGGTGCCCCCCACCCCCATATATTAAGAAGTGGAGGAGTGGGAGAGGCCGGCTCTCTCTATGGCGTGCCCTAGGGGAGTCCTACTCCCACCGAGAGTAGGATTCCCCCTTTCCTAGTAGAACTAGGAGCCCTTCCAAGTAGTAGGAGTAGGAGAGAAGGAACGGAAAAAAAGAAGAGAAGGAAGGAGGGGGCGCTGCCCCTCCCCCTAGAACAATTCGGACTAAGCCTTGGGGGGCACGCAGCCTCCCCTCTCTCTTTCCCCTAAAACCCAGTAAGGCCCATATACTCCCCGACGAATTCCCGTAACTCTCTGGTACTCCAAAAAATACCCTAATCACTCGAAACCTTTCCGATGTCCGAATATAGTCCTCCAATATATCGATCTTTACATCTCGACCGTTTCGAGACTCCTCGTCATGTCCCCGATCTCATCCGGGACTCCGAACTACCTTCGGTGCATCAAAACACATAAACTCATAATACCGATCGTCACCGAACATTAAGCGTGCGGACCCTACGGGTTCGAGAACTATGTAGACATGACCGAGACTCATCTTTGGTCAATAACCAATAGCGGAACATGGATGCTCATATTGGTTCCTACATATTCTACGAAGATCTTTATCGGTCAAACCGCATAACAACATACGTTGTTCCCTTTCTCATCGGTATGTCACTTGCCCGAGATTCGATCATTGGTATCATGATAACTAGTTCAACATCGTTACTGGCAAGTCTCTTTACTCGTTCCGTAATGCATCATCCCGCAACTAAATCATTAGTTGCATTGCTTGCAAGGCTTATAGTGATGTGCATTACCGAGAGGGCCCAGAGATACCTCTTCGACAACCGGAGTGACAAATCCTAATCTCGATCTATGCCAACTCAACAAAGACCATCGGAGACACCTGTAGAGCACCTTTATAATCACCCAGTTACGTTGTGACTTTTGGTAGCACACAGAGTGTTCCTCTGGTATTCGGGAGTTGCATAATCTCATAGTCATAGGAAAATGTGTAAGTCATGAAGAAAGCAATAGCAGTAAAACTAAACGATCAAGTGCTAAGCTAATGGAATGGGTCAAGTCAATCACATCATTCACCAATGATGTGATCCCGTTAATCAAATGACAACTCATGTCTATGGCTAGGAAACTTAACCATCTTTGATTCAACGAGCTAGTCAAGTAGAGGCATACTAGTGACACTTTCTTTGTCTATATATTCACACCTATATTATGTTTCTGGTTAATACAATTCTAGCATGAATAATAAACATTTATCATGATATAAGGAAATATAAATAACAACTTTATTATTGCCTCTAGGGCATATTTCCTTCAAATGGTGGATGGTGTAGTTCAATCGTGTCATGTTTGGCTTTGCCTATTTTATTTTTTTCGTGAATATGCAAAATATTTCTGTATCATTGTATTGATGGGGGAATATATTAGATGGCTAATCTCATAAGCACATGCGCAAAAGAGATGGTATGAACAAGATGAACTAGGGCGTAACTAGGGGGCTGCACGACCCGAAAAGAAAACACACTACGGGCCAGTTCTTTTGTGCGGCTTAATAAATAAGCTGCCTCTCCATAGCTTAAAAAATAAGTCGATCCCAAAATTTTTCAAGTCTTCTAAATTAGTTATCCCATAACTAGTTCAGAATCCCCAATGTATAATGAAGATGGCCTATGCAAAAAGCTGGGGAGAAGGTAGCTTATTTTTTTAAGCCGCCAAAAGAACTGGCATTACGTCTCCTCAAGCAGTTGGCCAAGCCCCTTGGCCCAGGAGCGCACCCAGGTGCAGGCACCTTCCTTGATGCACTCAGAGAGTCTGATGACAAAAGGGATGCCGGTGTTGAACACATAGTCATTTCGGTGCTTCCATAGTCTCCAAGTAGTGAGTATGATGTCAGTGGCAAGCCCTCGATGAAGGGTGGTCGAAGAGTCGTGTATGGAGATGGAGAACCATTTGCGGAAATCACAGTCCGGGCTGGGTAGGGTGGCAGTGGAGTGGTACCAAGAGAGGATCTCGTGCCATACCAGAGATGAAAATGAGCAACCAGCCAAAAGATGTTGCATTGTCTCTGGCTCCTGGTCGTACAACAGACAGAAAGGTGCGTGGGGTAGGCCACAACATGCCAACCTGTCTGCCGTCCAACATCTGGCCTGACAAGCAAGCCAAAGGAAGATCTTGACCCGGAGAGGTGCCCAAGACTTCCAAGTAAGCCTCCAGGTAGGCTCGATGGTTGATTCAGAGAAGAACGCCTAGTAACATGACTTCGTAGAGTACGTGCCTGACATGGTCCATCGCCAAGTGATGTGATCCAGGGCATCCGAGAGATATAAATCGCGAAGCTGGGTCCAGAGCAAGACATAGTGGACCAAGGCCTCAGGGCCAAGATTGCCATGGACGTCGCGGATCCAGGCATGGTTGGGGAGGCCATCACAGGCAATCTTCTGTCGTCGACATCGGCTCGAGACCAAGGCGTGAAACAAGGGGGGAATCTCAGAGATGGGGTTGCCATGGAGCTAGTGATCATCCCAAAATTGGCAAGAAGTGTCGTCACCAAGCTTCCATGGTGTGGATGCCCGGAAAATCAAATGAACCTCGGGCGCGCATGGGATGTGAAGATGCTGCCATGGCCTAGACTGGCTAGTCGGCTTTGCTTATTGTACATCAGTGGCCATCAATTTGAAGGAATAGCATATTGAGTAAATATTGATTGCCATGTATGGTTTATTGCGTATCAGGGGCCATATGTGTCGTCGGCAGATGACCTCTCTTCTAAGGAAACCCCTCTACTGGAGATCAACATCCGAAATGACAATCATGTTCATGTAGTTTGTGTTTTCTTATATTGTTCATTGTTCATTGCATATGGTCTATGGTTAAAATGTTAACATGTTGGTCGGATGACTTGCTTGAAATTTGACGATGGATTTTGGAGCCCTTGTAAGATAAAACATTCTTGTGTGAAAGTTCTGAAGATGAAAGTACTTCCACGTTGGATTTTTTTCAAGTGAAATTGTCACACGCTGATTTTAATGCCACAACACTTAAGTCAATGCATCATGCTAAAATGTGGTTTGACAAAAACTTTTGAGTGTTCTGGACTTTGTTTGATTTGCTTTTTGAATTGTTGTTTTCAAGTGCTCTAAAAATAAAATAAATCCTCCAACTCTCATACTCCTTCTCCTTGGTCCAAAACTTTGCCCAATGATCATGACATGTGTATAGGACATAATACTATTTTCTTACAAAAATATTTTGGCCAAAAAGTATTTTCTAAATTTAGTTTTCCAAAACCCCCTGAATTGAGACTTGAACTACAAGTACTTAATTAAGGGAGGAAAAAATCTTTCAAAAATTATATTTTAATCCTATTAGGTATAGGACTCCCATAAACCACAAAATTATAATTTTAAAAGTTATTTTCCTACTTTATTTAAAGGCTTTTCCTTTAGACCAAAAATGGTCTTTAACAGGTTAAAATTATTTAACTGTTTCAACAATATTTGAGAAAATTTAGGGGAACTCATGGGACATATATTGTCCATATATAAGAGTTTCAACACATGGTCATGTTCCAAATATTGGATAAATTCCTCAAAAACCCTTTCTGGATATTTCAACCTTTTGAAATATTTACAAAGGAAATATTCCCTAACAATTTCCAATAAAATTCTAGCATGTCACATATGACATATTTGATGATCTTGCCAAGCCTCATGCCTTGGAGATCAAGAAAACATCATCAAACCCCTTCAGAACCATTTCTGTCCATTTTAAAGTTTCAACAACTTTACATTGCCAAACATGTCCAAATACTCTCAAACTTGGTGCACATGCTCAAATAGTCTAATTATGCATCTAGGACAAATGGCGCAAGTAGGAGACAAGGATAACTTGACCAAAGTGCCCCAAAACTCTCTTTGTCCAACTCTAAATTTGAACAACTCTACATTACCAGCTTTTACTTATGACCTCAAAATTTGTGGACATGCTCAAAACCCCAAATGATGACACTACACCAAGTGGTGCATCAAGGAGGAATGATTTGCATGACTAAATCTTGGAAAAGCCATTTCTGTTAATTTCTAGGGTTTACCAAAGTTACATTGGCAACTTTGCCCAAATGAGCTCATACTTGGTGGAACACCCTATTTCTATGTGCCATTTCATCCTGATAAGTCTCATGCCAAATGGAATTCTTTTACTTGACCAAACCAGCATCAAACACCTTCTGCAAATTTTCGTAAAGCAACACTTTGACCTCTTCCACTAATCTCCATGTGCCCAACTTTTACCAAAGTTGAACCTAGTCACCTTCTAACCCCAGTAACAATTTCAAAACCACATCTCAATTATTGGGGGGGGGGGGTGGAAAACTCTCAACCCCTCCTCCCCTCCAGAGGGTTCCCAGAGCATCCAATGCTCCTTCCAAATTCTTTACACACTCCCAGAGCCACTAGACACTAGTGGCCACGCCCTACCTGCCAAGGGCATGTCCTGGCATGCCAATGGCATGCTCTGGAGCGCACTACCATGCGCCATGGCACTGTAGCTCAGCCCTCCCGAGGCAACCAGGCGGCATTGGGTAGAGCAAGCGTGTCTGTCGAGGTCGCCTCGATGTCCACGACATGCTAGCTGGTCGGCCCACTCCTTTCCCTCTCTCCTTCTCACTCTGTGAGCTCGCCCAAGCTCGACCATGGACATTGCTCACGGTGCATCGACGCCCCTCCATATAAGCCATCCCAAACTCTCTCTCGCCTCAGTTTGAACCTCCTCTCAACCATGCACCGCCCGGATAAACTCTCTCTCTCTCTCCCTCGTGCTCTCTAGCCTCCTCCTCGGCTGGAGCCCCGCCGTCGGCCTCCGCCGAAATTCTTGCAAACCGGAGCTTCCCTTCCCTCTCCTTGAGTACAACCAGAGTCGCTGCTGACCGTCGAAGCTTCCCCGCTCCTTGCCTCCCCCTCTGACATCCCGCAGCAAGGGCAGTTCACTCACCAGACGCTGCCATCCGCCAGGGCTATGGCCTCGCTTGCTCAGGTCCTCCCCTGGATGTTTTGCTATGGGAGATGGGCACGACATGGCTCCCTGAATGCGGCCGTACCTCCGACGCCTCCAAAGGTGCCTGGTGGCGCAGTCCATCACCGCGGATGCCGCCCTCTCTGTCTCCCGTCGAAGCCCGTGCGAGGAGGAAGAAGAAGGCCTATGAGCGGGCCCCACCTCCTCCTCTGGCCCACTTGTAGGCGACCCGGCGCGGCCGCCGTGCCACTAACGGGCGCCCCTCTCTGTTAAGTGGACAGGGGTCCAACTGGGGACCACCTCCCCTGAGGGAAGGCATATTCATGGAATACGCCTTCGACGTCACTTCCTTCGCTAGTGCAGCCTAGCAGCTGGGCCGACCCACTTCTAAACTGCACCCGGTGCGTAGTATAAGGGTAAAACCCTTTCCCTTTTCTTTTTCTTTTTTCCTGTAAACTTGTCAAATCCATAAATAATGCAAATGAACTCCAAATTTGATGATTCAAATTTCTAGTGATTCTTTAAATCATGCTCCACCTGTTGGTGCAACATGCACATTTTTCTAGAATACTTTTCTCCACACAAATTCAACAAAACCCCATTTTCCGTTTCTGTGTTGAAATTTAGAAAATCATAGAGAGCTCATAATTGATCCAAATGCAATGATTCAAATTCCTAGGTACTTATATGTTCCTAACTTAGTTTTTGAACATTTTCGCCAAATTTTTCTGTACCACATCAAATATTGGTCTATTTATCCATGTATAACCAACTTTGCAAATCCATAGGGAATTCATTTGAACTCCAAATCCAGTGAAACCAACTCCTATATGCTTCTAAAATTATTCCTTGTTAAATAGGTGCCTTTGCTCATTTTCCAAAATAATTATTCTATACACTTCTTGCAAATCCACAAATCCCTTGATTCCATAATATTGAAATGTTTAGAGATATCTATTGATCAAATCCCAATGAAACCACTTTGGTCATTCCTCATATGACCAAAGGTATCCTAGAATAGTCCAACTCACATTTTTAGAGCACTTTAATTTTTGCCTTATTGTGTTGCTTATTATGATTTTTTCTGACGTTAGTTGACGAAGTATAGGGAGTACTTGGAGATGGACCAAAAGCTTTGAAGACTCTGATGAACCAGGCAAGCAGCCCTTTGACCATGATGGACCATTTTACATAATAATTGCATTTTGGTTGCTTCACTGAGTGCATGATATACCTTGAATGGAAATCTAGCTAGGGTTGCCTCCGTTGCATTGTTCATGACTCTATCCTGGTTTAGAGTTATGTTAATGGGTTGTAGAAATATGTTGTAGTAGTTGGCTACGCAAAATAGGTCAGGGTTATGCATGGAAAGAAATAAGTGTGGTTTGACATACTTGCAAATAACCCAGTGGGTGCCACTAATGCCCCCAGGAGATGATGGTGAACTAGGGCACTACTTGGTGGAGGCGTAGAGTACCAAGGCTTGATGAAAGTGTTGTTTACAGAGATGGATTAGATTTAAGATTTGTCGACCGTCCCAAATAAACATGCGCAACCGCTCTACCCTTATATGGGAAAGGGCATTATTGATTACCTAGGCCGATAAACTATCTATACTTCTCTTCCCTTCTGAGTTTTTGAAAACTAACGTATACTTTCCTTATTGATCTCTTCCCCTTCAAAACTTTTGGTCGCTAGGACCCTTATACCCCTGACCACTGGATTCCTTGTAATCCTCGTGGATAACCTTTTAATAAGATGCCTTACCAGACATTCACCCACATCTTCTGAACACAAGATTGGCGACACCACAACAGGATGATACCAACAGAAGGCACATCCTCAAGGAATGAGGACACGAAGACCTAGAAGATGGTGACACCCTTGACACTTCCCCGAGATGATGCGACCTTAGCCTACGATGATCAGGGCATAGGATATGCAAGATCATGATATACATCAATAATAGAGCAACCATGTCCCTACTGTTGTTGTATCGACAACCACCGGTGGATGAGAACCTCGCCATTTGGTCCGCCTCACTATAGTGAGCAGGAAAACGATTCTCTTCATCCCCCGCTCTCGGTGACGATAATGCCAACAATGTGTCCGACAGATTGGACCTCTACTATGCCTTGTTAATATCATTGCATAAAGGATTGCCTACCTGGTACCCTCGACGCCCTAGAAGGCACAAGGGATCGTCATGATTAAGAAGACAACAGAAGACCGAGGCAATGCCAGCTACGAGGAACCACCTCCACCCCATTAGCTCATCAGGCGAGGAGTTGTTGAAGATTCTTCAAGCACAACCCGGATCGTATCATCAAACAATTATAAGGGACGTAGCGACACCTGAGGAAAGCCCAGAAGACTGCACGAGGCACGGAGCAAGCACGACTACTGAGTCTGAGAACCCCTAGGGTAGGATGAGTCGTGTATCCCTTATGCACTGTCGAGTCCGTACGATGGTTCGAAAAGAACCATGATTGTGTGTTGCTTGTTCTTATTGTTTGTGTTTTGAGATAAGTCACACTATTGCTCAAGGCAACAGGTACGCGACTATATCACCTTCCTTACCTTGTTTCTTTTATTTGGCCCTTTTTGAACCTGTTTGTTTGCACTTGCACTATCGAACCCCCTTTAGGCATTCCTCTCCTTTATGATGCTTATTCCTCTCTTCTCTCTCCTAAACTGAAGACCGACAAGACAAGAAGTACCAAGGATTCCACCTCGACAACCAACCAGTATTGAAGACTTTTGCTACCGCCTCCTCATCCAAGTACAACCCCGTAGAGTTATGTTTAACCCTCTAGATTAGAAACCCATCCCCAGACCCTTCGAGACTTCACGAGATACCCCAGCTCGAATCCTTAACCATGTTCTTAACCCACAGAATTGCAAGAGAACCAGTTAAGCCTCTGTGAGCTTGCCCAACACTGGGTTCATTATGGAACTAGTGGACATAGTGAATGAGCACATTAACACCCTGATATAGCACAAGAACTGACGATGCCATAGGAAGACCAATTTGAGTATATAGGTACAGAGCACATATGAATAGATGGGTTTATATCAGAGACCTTGAGGAATTATATGAGACACTTCGATGGATTATGAGGCTTTCATTTTAGTAGATGAACTTGGTGGGATCATGTTATTAGAGTAGCGCAACTTTCATCACCCTGGAGTAACTTGGATTTGCAGGGCAATTATGATCGCAAGTAGTAATCCTGGAGGTATAAGGATTTGACTTAGCCAAGGGATATTGACAGAGGTAGTTGATGTTACGATAATGACTCGGGGGAAAGTGTAGAAATTCTCGATGGACACGAGATTTGGATTTAAGAAGGTGTTTCTAGTTGAGTATAGATGCTATGTAAGTCTACATGGTTCGGAGTAAATTGGATTTATACTGATGAGCTCAATCATGATACCATGTTTCTCAGTGGACCATAGTCTAGGAGATTGGATTAATTGTAGGAATTGATTTAGGGTTCTATATTAGTATGACTTTGGAGCTTACTTAACCATGATGATGGAAATTGGTGGACTTACTATAGTAATGGATAGCCCATCCAAGTATTTGGGGGATTATAGGACATTAGAAGATCGCGTGACACACCATAGATTTTGGATATGTAGGAATAATGAATTATGTAGTTATTGAAGGAGGTTAACGGGTTGTTGGACTTGATACATAGGAAGGAAACAAGATCTTGGAGTGGCATACGACGTGTTTCCTTAGGATAGAGATGCACTATCTTGGACCTTGTAAGGATAGGCTGAGCACTATGATTGTGATGTTTAGTATGCCCTACCCATGGTTTCTTAGGGGTAGCCATACATATGATTTTGGGGATCATAGACATGTATGATTCTGTTAAACCTCCTCATGGGAGTCATGAGGATATGTATGGCATGAGTGATGATTGGAGTTGACCTATACGAAATGATGCTTTCGGTGGTACAAGGACATTTGTTCAAAGGACTAGGTAGAACTATTGGCATCTCAGAAATCATACTTAAGGGTAAGATGATAAATGTTCACCCACACACTAGAATCCTTGAAACCCTTAAGCCCCACCAAGCCACAACATGGACGGATCATGACCACGGGCTTAGGATCTAGGTCAAGAAGATCCTTGCCAATACTCAACCGAGACCACCACCAATACCCCAGCCTACTTTGCATACCCCGTAGACTTCATGGAGTACTTAGACAGGTTAGTTGTCATCTTTATTTGATGACATACTTATGTACCCAAAGATGGAAGAAGAGTCATTCAGCTAGTCAAGGGACATATGAAGACCGCCATGTCGATACGAAAGACCATGTGTATCTGCAAGCCCCTCCTCTCGAAGGAACCAAGCATCTCCGTGTCAAAGAGAAGCTCACACCACGACTTATCGCCCCCCTCCAAGATCACAACAAGACGAAGGGAAGACGGTTATCAACTAGAGTAGCCACCCGAGTCACCTACTGTGCACAACGTCTTCCCACACGTCACAACTCCGGAAGTGATTCCAACTTCCTCACTAACCCAATCCCCACGAAGACATCGATCACCAAGCCATCAACCTCCAACCCAATATGACCTACGCAAGAAACCCCAATTGCAACCCAGATCAAGAAGAACGTTATGAAGAAAGCCACGCCATCAAGTACCTCAAGGTTCAGCAGAGCACTACTCAAAAGCCGAAGCAACATGAAGGAGTGAAGACTACCCCAGATTCAAGTTTTCGTATCCCTTTCCACGCCTAGTTTGGGAATCTCGGGGACGAGATTCTTGTAAGGGGGGTAGGTCTGTCACACCATGATTTTCATGCCACAACGCTTATGTCAATAAATAGTATTTTCTTACAAAAACATTTTGGCCAAAAAGTATTTTCTAAATTTAGTTTTCCAAAAAACCCTGAATTGAGACTTGAACTACAAGTACTTAATTAAGGGAGTGAAAAATCTTTCAAAAAATTATATTTGAATCCCATTAGGTATAGGACTACCATAAATAACAAAATTATATTTAAAAAAGTTAATTTCCTATTTTATTTAAAGGTTTTTTCTTTAGTCTAGAAATGGTCTTTAATAGGTTAAAAATATTTAACTGTTTCAAAAATATTTGGGAAAATTTAGAGAAACTCATGGGACATATATTGTCCATATATAAGTGTTTAAACACATGGTAATGTTCAAAATATTAGAGAAATTCCTCAAAAACCCTTTCTGGATATTTCAAGCTTTTGAAATATTTACAAAGGAAATATTCCCTAAAAAATTTCAATAAAATTCTAGCATGTCACATATGACATATTTGATGATCTTGATAAGCCTCATGCCTTGGAGATCAAGAAAACATCATCAAACCCCTTCAAAACCATTTCTGTCCATTTTAAAGTTTCAGCAACTTTACATTGCCAAACATGTCCAAATACGCTCAACCATGGTGCACATTCTTAAATGGTCTAATTATGCATCTAGGCCAAATGGCACAAGTTGGAGACAAGCATAACTTGACCAAAGTGTCCCAAAACTCTCTCTGTCCAGATCTAAATTTGAACAACTCTACATTACCAAATTTTTACTTGTGACCTCAAAATTTGTGGACATGATCAAAACCCCAAATGAGGAGACTACACCAAGTGGTGCACCAAGGAGGAATGATTTGCATGACTAAATCTTGGAAAAGGCATTCTGTTGATTTCTAGGGTTTACCAAAGTTACATTGGCAACTTTGCCCAAATGAGCTCAAACTTGGTGGAACACCCTATTTCTATGTGCCATTTCATCCTGATAAGTCCCATGCCAAATGGAATTCTTTTACTTGACCAAACGAACATCAAACACCTTCTACAATTTTTCCTAAAGCAACACTTTGACCTCTCCCACTAATCTCCATGTGCCCAACTTTTTACCAGAGTTGAACCTAGTGACCTTCTACCCCCTGTAACAATTTCAAACCCACATCTCCATTATTGGGGGGAGGGTGAAAACCTCTCTTTCTCTCTCTGTACAACCACTGTTCCCTCTCTCTCAACCCCTCCTCCCCTCCAGAGGGTTCACAGAGCATGCAGTGCTCCTTCCCAATGCTTTACACCCTCCTAGAGCACCTAGACAATAGTGGCCACGCCCTACCTACCAAGGGCATGCCCTGGCATGCCAATGGCATGCTCTAGAGCGTGCTACAGTGCACCATGGCACTATAGCCCGGCCCTCCTGAGGCAACCAGGCGGCATTGGGCAGGGCGAGCGTGTCTGTTGAGGTCGCCTCGACATCCACGACATGCTAGCTGGCTGGCCCCCTCCTTTCCCTCTCTGCTTCTCCCTCTGTGAGATCGCTAGAGCGCATCCGTGGATGTTGCTCACGATGCATCGATGCCCCCTCCATATAAGCCACCCGAACTCTCTCTCGCCTCGGTTCGAACCTCCTCTCGCCCATGCACCGCCCGGACAAGCTCTCTCTCTCTCTCTCTCTCTCTCTCTCTCTCTCTCTCTCTCTCTCTCTCTCTCTCTCTTGCTCGTGCTCTCCTGCCCCCTCCATGGCTAGAGCCCCGCTATCGGCCTTCACACGAATTCTTGCGAACCAGAGCTTCCCTTCCCTCTCCTTGAGTACCACCGGAGCCGGTGCTGACCGTCGAAGCTTCCCCGCTCCTTGCCCCCCTTCGGTGTCCCGCAGCAAGGGCAGTTCTCTCGCCAGACGCCGTCGTCCGCCAAGGCTATGGCCCCGCTTGCTCAGGTCCTCCCCTGGATGTTTTGCTTGGGAGACAGGTGCGGCGCGACTCCCTGAACGTGTCCGTACCTCCGGTGCCTCCAACAATGGCCGGTGGCGTAGGCCTTCGCCGTGGACGCCTCCCTCTCTGTCTCCCGTTGGAGCCCACGCGAGCAGGAAGAAGAAGGCCTACGAGCGGGCCCCGCCTCCTCTTCTGGCCCACCTGTAGGCGACCTGGCGCGGCCGCCGTGCCACTAACAGGTGCCCCACTACAAAAAATACACTTCCGTGATGATACGTGTTTGTCACAGTAGGTCACGTTTTCTGTCATGCATGTACATCCATGACAAATTTATGACATAATGAAGATATTCAAACCTGTGCTATCGTAGAAGTGTTCCATGACATTACCAAAATTATCATCATGGAAGTGTCCACTTCCATGATGATAAATCACGCATCACAGAAGTGCTTTCGTCAAGGGTGACCGACACGTGGCATCCACCGTAACGGAACACCGTTAAGCTATCGGGTCCGGTTTTGGATTCGATAACCCGTTAACAGCCCCGACCAATGGGGATTTTCCACGTGTAAAATCATCATTGGCTGGAGGAAACACGTGTCGGCTCACCGTTGGGACAGATGTCATCCACTCATTGGACACAAAGCGCCTATGATACATCGACACGTGGCATGACCCAACAGAGGCCCATTCCTGTGAAAGGTCGGCCCGTTTGACTTGGTCAAAAGGTGGCGGGCCAGCCCACGACAAGCCTGTTAACGACATGTTCGCACACAGCCCATTTACAACCCGTTAACCCAGGGCCCGTTTACGACCTATCCGAATTAGGCCCAGTAGCATCATCTGGGCCGTCCAATATAATTCCAGCCCGTTTTAACTTCCGGCCAATGATGTCTTTTGGCCTATGATACGTCGACACGTGGCACGGCCCAACAGAGGCCCATATAGGTTAAAAAGGCCGGCCTAGTCAAAGGCCCGCATTACTTACTCAGGTACTAGTGGGCCAGCCCAATAATGACCTGCTTAATAAAGGCCCATTTACGACTCCAAGCCAGATCTGGCCCGTTAATTGTTCGCCGAATATTTGGGCCCAATTATAGCCCAGTGACTTTCGGCCTGTTAGAGGCCCGATGTAGACGTGGGCCCATTTCAGCCCGGTGGGACTTTCGGCCTAGGAATGGCCTGTGCTAACCATGGGCCATATATGGTCCGACAGGACATCGGGCCCACTAACGAACCGTGATAAAGGTGGCAACAGTTAAGCCCAACGTGACTTTGGGCCTGTTAAAGGCCTGTCGCATAATTCGGCCCGTTGGTGTCTGTACTAAGCTTTCGACCTCTTAAAGGCCCATGATATCAGTGGGCCAACTAAGGCCCGAGATATGTTTCGGCCTGGTAATTGCCCGTGATATAACTGGGCCCGAAAAGGCCCCGTCTACATTCCAGCTTGCTGAAGGCCCGTCGACGACTAGTGAAAATTGAGGCCCAATATGCATTTCGGCCTGCTAAAGGCCCATGGTTTCATCTGGGCCGTAATAGGCATGTACAATATTCAGCCTGTTAATGGCCCAACGCTAACTGGGCCAAACTAAGCGCTGGGTCCATAAAAGGCCCAACTAAAATATAGGCCGGTGTAAGTTGTGGGCCTCGTGAAAGTGTGAAGGCCCCAATGATTCGGGCCCAAGAAAGATGCAGGCCGGCCCAATTGTGGCCCGCTAAACACCAGGCCCGTTAGTGGCGAATGTTTTGGCCCGGTTGACTATATCTGATTTTTTTCAGATAGCGAATGATGGCAGTAACTAGTAAGAATTAAGAATAAACCTACACTATACAATAAAGGATTTATGGTATATTACATCCACTGGGCATCGAAGTTCGCCACCAGTGATCATAACGCGCAACAAAGAAGTAGATTACAAAAACTGGGCACCATTGCAGCGTAACAAAATAATACTAAACCGAGACCACTTCCAAGACAGTTCAATAAAGGTTAGCCTTGTGTGGGAACTGCTGCGCAAGCTGCTAAGCAAGGCTGTGAGACTGGCCTAGCATGTTGGTCATAGCTTCCAGGTGTAGCTGTTTAGCGATGAGGTTCTCATTGGTGTTCTCCGCAATCTTTCTTAGAGATAGGACCTCAAGTCGAAGTTGAGTTGCAGAATGCCTTTCTGCTAGTACTTGGGACTGAAGAAGTCGAACTCATTTAGACAACGAATTCTGTGAGCTTGTCTGACTGCTAGTCTCAAGTAACTTCAAAACTGCATCAAGACAAGACTTTGGGGTTGTCTCGCTATCTTCAAGATGTTTTGCCTTCTTTGCTGCAATATATGTTGGGTTTGTCTCACGACCTTCAGCAGACTTGTGCATGCCATCAGGCATATCACCCTGAAACAAAGCAGAGAGATGACAGGTTTTGCATGTGTATAAACAAAGATGATAACTATGCTGTCAATTCCATCCAATTTCAAATTATAAAATAAAGAGTAAGTTCAAAATATCAATAGCATAATTTGGCATTGTTCATAATGCGGGAGGTTCACCACACTACTGGATTACCATGTCAACATAACAAGCGTGGATGAAGGGCAAAGAAAATCATTGTATCTATTTTGGTTAATGTGGTTGGCATGTTGTTCATATAATCAGCAACATCAGTAAGATAAAGCAGGAGATGACAAGGTGCAAACATGGGCTGCTTCACCACACACTAGATTACAGATCCACAAAAACAAGCATACATGTAGGAAGTATTGAGTAATGTGCATGGTACGAATAAGGAATTTGGTTTTACAAGTAAAACTTAGAACTTATTGTTCTTGCGAACATGCATTTTGGTAGAAACAACAAACTAAACAGCAGTAAACGATAGGGAGTATGAGCAAATTAAACGGCAGTTGAAGATAAAGGCTTTAGAAGGACTGACTTACATTAACAGTTAACACCGGCTTTATAATGCCCTTGTCCATGTCAAGGGAAGGACAACTCAAGAATTTCAGCACATAATCTTCTTCCTAAGCATTGCCTGTACTCTACATTTTGTAGAGAGTGATTATAGATATGATAATACTGGAAGGGATAAAGGATAATGAAGATAAGATGCAGATTGATGCTACATAATCAACTACCAATCCCTGGAAGTACAAGCATTATAGGACAAAATGTACTGACAATAGCAATGGGCTACACTTTTGCACTGGCATTGTCTGTGTATTCTACATTTTTGGTAAGATTAAATATAGATCCGATCTTTTTTAGTAAATGGTGGGCGAGGGAGATAAGATGCAGAATGCTACACAATGAACCAATCCCTCTTCCCATAATACAAGAGTTTTTTGAACACTGGTGTACTATACAAAACTTTCTTATATTATGGGACGGAGGGAGTAGCTGTTAATGTAAGTACGTTCAGTCCTTACAAGAGGACTGCAGAGCTAAACCTCTTCAAAAGCACTGGATTGATTCTAAATTTATGTAAGAGTCCATACGGATCTTATAATGTCCACCAAATGGACGATAACGAGGCTAACATGTGCAGTGATGCTACATAATCAAACAACTATGAAAGTAAGTATGGTCATACAGGGCAAGAGGTACTCACAAGAGCAATGCAGTGTGCAGTATAGTTGCGAGATTCTGTGGTCCCTTGAGAATGAATGTTCTTCTGCTAACAGTTTATGTACAAGTGAGACGTTAAGGCAAATGCAGAAATGTAGTTCAAATTGTGATGTGATATCATAGATAGTACCTTACGTTGCAGCCGAGACCAATGTGTAACAAGATTATTCTAGTCACCGTCGGATAAATGTAGCACCGGAGACTTTACAGAAATTTTGTTTAGAGGCTTGCCATCGAAGTGCGCTTGCCTCAGGTAGGAACGATACTTCATCAACGAGTGCTTGAAAAGCGCAACCAACCCTTGCTCGTCTTCACAATCCAGTTTGGTCCTCGCCTATTTAAAAGAATGAAATCTTGTGTCTTCTGTCAGCAGAAACATATGCACCAATGACCATGAATAACATTAGTACATTACTTACGCGTAAGTTGCGGAGGAAGGCTGGAAATTATTCAGTGTTTGTGGTATAATCTTTCCATGAAGGAAAGATGCGCACAAAGGTCCTGTCAACAATATAAGATTTGTTTTCTAAACTGGGAAGAAATGGAACAGGGGTCCTATTTTCTGCAATTGGGGCTCTCTCTGGTTCGAAAAGGGATTTGGCAACTGGATTTGGTGTACTCTTTGCTGGAATGGGGGTTTTGCATCGTAGAGCTGGTACTATGTCAACTGGCATAATCATAATGTTTACTACAGTCGGGGTCTGCTGAGTTGGGGCATCAGAAATGACCAGTGTAGTAGGGCTAGAGTCTGCTAGAGTTAGGGGTGGTTTGTGGGTCAGGTGATATTGCAACTACACCTAATGGGCTATTAGATTTATCAAGTGCCACTACCTTTTCCAAATACTTTGCTTGTGCTTGTGCTCCTCCACGATCAACAATCACCCTCTTCCTTTTGAACGTCTGATACACAAGAACAACATTTGAATGGATAAATATGGTATGATGACAGATGGAATATGTACTGAAAATGGACAGGGAGGGCGTATTCACATACGCGATGTGTAAACTAAGCTAATGGTAGTTCAACAAAGTAGAAGCAATGCAAAGCATCAGTTGCAAGATATGTGCGACAAATATAACCTTGGAAAGTTAGAGCAAGCACCTTGATGGGTAAATAAGATATGGCATCTTCCTCTGACTCCTCCACTAGGGAGCTACATTGACTTAGGTCTCCCTCTAGCTCAGAATCACTGTTAGGATCATATTCTGAGCATGAATCTGTAGGTGTAGAGCGTTTGCATTGCATTGCATCCAGACTTGATTTCAATCCCTTAATGGCATGTTTGATAGCCATGGCATTGTTCTGCTTTATTCTTTTCATGCGCGCAAGCTCATAATCATTATGACGCTGTTCAGAATCTGAGATTCACGCAAACATAAAAAGTAGCCAGATTATTTATGGAATGCATTGCAGATTCAAGTCGAAGAGTGTCTCCCTATAAACCCCTGCATATGCAAAGTTCACCCCCAACCGTGCTGACCAGACCAAAGACAGAAATACAAACCCCTTATGTCTATAACAGGCAGACACACATTTCAAAACTGAAGTAGGAACATTATAATCATATGAAATTCGTATTTGAACAAATAAACTAAGGAATTATGAGTGACATAATGTTTAGCTTCAACGGTGGATTGTTGGTAGTGCGACACAAAGCAAGTAGGCAGATTGTATTCCACAGATCGGAAGCGCGCAACAGAACAGAGGGGAATCCGGGCCTGGGACGACCCAAAATACGAGGGTGGGCCGACCCACCGTGGGCACCCTGTAGAGATACACACCCGAGCGGCGAACATGCATTTTTGAAACTAATTTAGGAACATTTTGCTGACCAATTAAACGAATCTGTTTTAATAATATCAAATTCGTATTTGAACAACTAAGCTTGTTTAGCTTGATGGGTCGAGCAGTGCTATTATGACAAGAAGCACGTATTCTGATCGTATAGTGATCATAAAAGAGGGAAACTGGAGAAATGGTATTTAGTAGCCATTGTTTGCTTCGAACTAAGAACTAAATTATAAGAGCTGAAAAGAAAGTAGAGTAACCAAGTTAAAATCTATTTTCTGGTTGAGATCAAAAAGTTGAGGAGATATGAAGTACCACCTCTTTTGCGGCGCCGTGTAGGCATTAGGGGTGCGATGGCTGTCGGTGGCGTTGAAGCAGATCTACGACGGTAGATGAGTGCATCGAGGGATAAGTCCCGTTGCGGTGGAAGAGAAGGTCGTGTGAGCGGCCCCGGCAAAGAGGACGAAAGCGCCGATGAAGCGAGAGGACGTGATGCAAGGCTCTTGGTCTGTCGCCGTGGATGAGAAACGTCCATCTCTAGTAGTGGACGACGCGGTCTTGGTAGGCGCTCCGGCATGGTGGAGGATGGTGGCTATGGATGTGGTGGAGGACGGCGGCTATGGATGGGGTGGCGGACAGTGTATGAATGGGAAAATGGAGGGAGAGGTACGGGGAACCATGTTTTTGGGACGCGCCTGTCTGAAATATGGGAAAGTTACGAACTTAGCCCCCGTTTAAAATTTGGACGTCTCATCGGTTTGGGATACGATTGTAATCTCGCATCTCGCCAATATTTTCCTAGAGCGATTTTGGGCGAGGAGAGGGTGGTTGGCGCCCACGGTGTATGAACGGGGCTGACAGGTAGGGCGGTTGTGTCACGTCTGAGTGAAGTTACAAACCTGCCCCTATTGAAAATATTTGCCTACATCGATTTCGGCCGAGTCGAGTTTGTTTTGCCGCCCACCGTGTATGAATGGGGAAATGGAGGGAGAAACAAAGGTCTTTTGGACGAGCTTGAAGCAAATGTGTTTTGCCGCCCATGTTTGGCGCCCACCGTGTCTGAATGGGCTCAGAGGCGGTCGTGTCACATCTAATTTAAGTTACTATCCTAACCCTATTTAGATAGTGGAAAACGGGCAGATGGATTGTCTGTGTAATGGATAGACATTAATTTCCATCTCCCAAACACTTGGCTTCGGGCAGCCGATGTGGGAGTGGACATTTTGCTGCTTCTTTCGAATTTCGGGACAATAAGTGTCGTGGAATTAGCACGGCAGATGTCCGGTTTAGTGGACATAGGTCTGAGGCCATCGCGCGGGTTAGCTTGAAGAGGTTAAAGCGGACGAAGGACACAGGGAGTTTATACTAGTTCGGCCCCTTCGATGAAGGTAAAAGCCTACGTCTAGTTTGGTGTGGTATTGCTTGGGCGTCGATGACCAGGGAGCGGATCCGCTTGCCTGTGTCTCGAGCTCTTGTTTCTTGTCCTTGAACTGTCGCCGGGTCACCCCTTTATATAGGAGGCGATGCCCGGTCCGGTTTACAGAGTCCCGAGGCCGGCTCATAAACATGTCCGCCTCGGTCTCTACTCTTTCTATCTTACATCCCAAGTTACACGGTATGACGGTTTACAGACCGTGGGCCTTATATATGGGCCCTAAGCCTCTACGGGCTATAACCTCTTTGTTACATATTCTACTGGGCTTGTAATGATACAACCTTGTCAGTGTAATCCGGACCCTCATGGTCGGTTTATACCTACCAGTAATATCTCTGACATTAGGCCCCAGATTGATTTGAAGTTGTTCATGTCAGTCTTCGAAGTCTTGTACAAACTTCCTTTCTGTAACTTTTTGCTTCATAAACCGGCCATGACGTCATCTCCTGGAATCGTGTTAGTCCGTCGTGACATCATCTCCACATTTAATGCCCATATCTGTTTGTTACCTTTGTTTAATGCCGCATCGAAGATTGAGGCGACATCCCAATCTTTATCCGATCTCTGGCCTCCTCGATTCCTGCGCTTACCGTTTTTACCTCTTCAGCTTATAAATACCGCTGAGACTCATCTCTTTTCCCCTTCTGCCTTCTTCTTCCTCTGTCTCCAACACTCGAAGCCCCGCCGCCGCTCTTCGAGCTCACCGTCGTCCCCGAGCCAGGCCGCTGCATCGACCTGAACGCCTCCAGAGTACTTCGCCGCCTTCCTTTATTTCCTCAGGTACTCCATCTTCTTCCCCGCAGATCTCACTCTAGGGTTTCTCCTGTAGCTCGCCATGAACCCTCGAGGCCTTGTAGTTAATCCCCGTAGGTCAGTCTTGCTGTAGATTTAAACTTGTTTAGGCTCGACCTTCATCCATGCGCTTCTGCTCCATCATTATATCCTTAGTTCCTCTAGCTTTACCTGTTTAGATCAAATCTGTAGAGAACCTCCGCGGCCTTCCCTGAATATAACTTATATTATTCCATATTTTTCTTGCGCCTTAGATCCATATTTACCTCAGCTTTCTGTGGAAATTGTTTCTTCATACTTTAGATCTATAGCTCATCTCACCGGTTTAGCCATAACTTGCACTTCACATGCTTTCTTTGACGGTTTAGATGTAAGCCTGTATCCCGTAATTGACGGTTTAGATTCTTCTTTTTCTATCATCGTGAACCGGTAGCTGTCTCACTCATATATGCTTCCGGATTAGTAATACCATTAGTCCCTTGTTTAAACCGACAATTAGGCCCATAACTTCATAGAATGCACCGGCTTGTACTTAGCAGTTGGTAAATCAGATCTTTGCGCTGTATTTTTCAGCACTTCCTCATCAGAAACGATGGCAGAGCAATTTGTCGCTTGCAATTGGGTTCCTTCCCGGATCACGAAAAATGATTTGGCTGAAGCGGCCTCAATTGGCGTTCTGGGCCCTAAGGAAGTTCAGCACTGGCGGGCCCCTGAAAAGGAATGCCCTCCTGAACCTAAGGAGGGAGAAGTTCTAGTTTTTTATGATCATCTAGCCCGGGGTTTCAGTCCTCACGGTTGAAAATTCTTCCGGGATGTATTAGCCGCTTTTCAACTCCACCCACAAGATGTAGGCCCGAATTCTGTTTCAAACATCTGCAACTTTCAAGTTTTCTCAGAGGCATATCTTCAAGAAGAGCCATCAGTGGACCTATTCCGGGACTTCTTCCATCTGAACCAGCGGACGGAGTTTACCGATGGGCCTCACCAGGAGCTGGGTGGTGTCAGTATCCAGAAAAGAAAGGATGTGAGTTTTCCTCACGCTGCCCTTCACAACCACCCCAAAGAATGGAACCAGACGTGATTCTATTGTAGGGACACTTCGCCTGAAGGAGAGAACCCGCTGCCGGGTTACCGCACCTATCGCCTGGCTGTAACCCATCCTTTGCCACAACGTCTCAGCGCCCAAGATCGGGCTCGATTTTCCCCTCAACTTTCCAAGCTCAGGGCCTTCGTGGCCAATGGTTTAACCGGCGTTGACTTCGTCCGCTGCTGGCTCTCTTGGAGCATTCTTCCACTAAGCCGGCGCTCAAGCCTGATGAGCAAATATACCGGCAAGCCAGAAGACCCTTAATGCCACACCAAAATAGTACTTCCTGACAATGAAGTAACTGAATCTGCTAAGAAAATGCTGAACATCCCTCTGGAGGAGTGTAGCCGGACCGGTTTAGCTCTGTTCTGCGCAACCAATGAACCGCCAGCGGTAAGTCTCTTCCGACCCTTTTCTGATCGCATTAATCCGTTCATATCAGTTGTCTTCAACTTGTTACTATCCCTTTGCACAGGCCAATGATCCCTTCTGGAAGAGGAAATCTCAAGATAAACCGGCCAAGCAATCACGCAAGAAAACTTACGCTGTTAAGAAGAAAAAGGATGTTGCCGCTTCCGGTTCACACCCTGAGGAGGATGATCCGGACTCTGAGGTGCCAATTAACCCTTATGTCTTTTGTTCTATCCCTGTATAAATTTATGTTAATAATGCCTTTCCACAGGACCTAGCGGAGGGAAGTAAAGCGAAAGGAGTTGAGGTAATTTCTCTCTCTTCTGATTCAGAACCGTTGCCACCTAAAATCCGCCGGGTGTCCCGGAAATATACATTTTCTCACCCTTATGCTCAATTGGATCCCAACTTTCTTTTCAAGAAACAGCAGCACGAAGCTCGCCTGAACACGCGCCATAGCGGCCATGTGGTTGAATCGTCCGGAATACCCCTTACGCCAGCTCGCAGACGCCGCTCCGAGGTTTTACTTTCTCCAACTCTCCTTCATCCAAAAGCAGCCCTCATATGTAAACCGCTTAAACCGTCTGATCCCAATTATCAGGAGGCTCATTTATCCTCTTCCGGCGAGTCGACTCCTACGCAGGTCCCAGGGCTCAAGACCGTCCCTGGGTAAGTCCTTCTTTCAAACATCCGGTTTACCTTCATGTTA
Source organism: Secale cereale (assembly GCA_902687465.1). Lineage (NCBI taxonomy): Eukaryota > Viridiplantae > Streptophyta > Magnoliopsida > Poales > Poaceae > Secale > Secale cereale. The sequence goes on from LR738712.1 coordinate 231,693,322, forward strand.
TTAACTTTATGATTCTCACTGTTCCTTTAACCTTTATCAGAATGCCAAAGCCTAGCAAAAAGGCGAAAGCAAAGCCTAGCACACATGAAGAGCGGCGCTACCTTGCCGTGGTGTTATTACAACTAAAAAAAGCTTAAAAAATAGAAGAATCGCCTAGAACAAGAGACGTTGTGGCTGGTCGAGACGGAGCTAACCACACCTATCCTCCGTGCCATGTTAACATGATGAAGCTATGTGGCTAATGGGGTGTTTTCGACCGACTGGCTGGGTCCCGAGGTCGAACCATCGGTACTACGTGTGATACAGTAAATTTTTACACGCACATTTTTCCTCTGTGCCGAGACATGGCACACCCTACCGCGAGGTTTCGGGGTCCTCCCGGGTGGTGCACGCATATATTCTTCCTGACGTGGGACGCCCTACCGTGCGTTTTTGCCGAAGCAAGTAAATGAGCCGTCAAATCACAAAAGACCACTTTTCCAGCCGAGTACATCAGTGAAGCACGGTGGCTAGCTAGTTGGGCTAGTTCAACCGATTAGCTAGGTCGCCGCCACATTTGTTTTTTCACCCCTTTTTTTATCTACTTGCCGGCAGGTAAATTTAAATATCCACCGCGGCATTGCTCTGGTGTTTGAGTGCGGCAAGATTTTTAATTTTTTGATTGACGGGAGTAGGCACGACAGAATTTTTAATTTTTTGATTGATGTGAGCAGGCGTGGCAACAAGTAGTCACGATGACTCCGCCTATAAAACCCACTGCTCCCTGATGTGAGAAGCCGTCGACTGGTGTTTTACCATGGTGAAAACCAAAAGATTCCCCGCTCCTCGGTTGGCTCCCTCTGCCTTCCCATAGATTGCATTGCCTTTCAGCCGTTTCGCCCCCTGCATCACCAACGTTGTGCACCTCGAGAAGCAGAGGGACTTCGGTGGTGTTTATGCGCCCTCTGCATGGGCATGTCCATGTCTCGGTGCAGCATGACCATTGGATCAAACTCAGACGGTGCAGATCAGTCATTGTAGCACAAAGCGTGTGGGTGTGTTTGGTTGCATTCTCATCTCAATATACTCCTTTGTCTAGGTGTGTAAGTCACCTTACAAAAACCAAACAATCCCAAAACACTTAGGCATGGTACATTAACTCCCTCCCCATTTCTTTTTTGACATATCAACCAATAAGAGACGTGGGCCATGCATGCTTTCAATGACTTGAGACTAATAAACATGACATGCAGAGGTTAGTTCATTGCATGCAATGCTATTAATTAGCAAAAAAGACATTAAGTTTTCTCGTTTTCCTCTTCGCCTTGGTCGCAGTGCACAACGTAAGAGCATGGTTAATAATATAGCCAGTTGATGGCTATAAGAAACCGTCATGTCATCTATAGCCATCATATATATTCACTCATACAATAGTGTGAGCTATAAGGTTGGCTACTGCATTAATACTTTTTTGCATCTTGTCTCTATCTCTTTTTTCATATTTATTGCATTTATCTAGGAATGCACATATAGCTAGGCTCTTGCATGAGAGCCCACTCCCTACTTTTTCATCTCTTTCTCCTCCACATAGGCAAAAATGACATGTAAGCGGGCTATAAACCCACTATTGTACTTGCTCTAAGATGACATACACACCTAGACGGAGGGAGTAGTTGTTTCATCTTCGTGTATTTGTGTTAACCTACTAGTGTGAACTCATGCACCCTTCATGCACTCTGCCAAACACCCAAAAGTGGGTCGAGAAGGGGACTTTTGCTCCCATCCCGTGAACAATTCATACACCCTACCTAACACTATTCGCACTTCATATGGTTCATGTTTTGTGGAGTACTGTAGCAACGTACTCTCCGTGCGCTGTAGACCTAGTTCTATTAACATTGATCTCACCATTCATTCTCGACCAGACAGTCGAGAAAGCGGTACTATGTTACTACATTACTGTTCATATAGTTGACATGTGCACAACATCATTTGTTGTCGTCATATCTTACTACACTAGCAACAATATTATGTAGTACTGACGTATGAACCACTGCACATGCCTAGTAGTAGGAGCACTGTGTATGTTCAAGTGGCTGCCGTGTTTCGCACTCCTCCGTCATAAGAGTGGAAACGCTTGCTGTAATCATTTTTTTCTTCAGAAAAATAGTGGACACGCTCTACTGTGCGGGTCCTCCTCTAGCCATGCACTAAATTACTCACTTTCGCCGATGTGTGGGACAGCCAGCATCAGGGTCCACCAGCCATGCACTAAATTACTCCGTAGTAGAGTAACGGTAGACTACCCCGATCGAAGCGCTGCAGTAATGCCCAATGAGCCGTCAAATCACAGAGCCCCCCCCTTTCCAGCAGTAAGTTGGACGGAAAAAGCAACCATCATTTCACTCTTCTCTCTGAGCTTCCTCTCTACCCAACTCGCTTCTCCCTCATCTTGTTCCTCATTTCTTCAAGAAAACCCCGACCTGCTTCTGCCATTGTTCTTCTCTCCCAAAGAAGGAAAGGTGAGCGCATCAATGGTGTTGATTCTGGCCAAGGCCCGGTCTTGCAACCCCGAGATCGATCCTATATCTCCCTCTCTTTTCTTCTTTTGAGTTTGTGATTATGGTTTATTTTCTTTTATTTCTATTTGACAGTTTCTTGATGGATGCTGGAGCACAGGCCGGAGTGATGTCTATGGCTCTGGCCAAAACCGTCGAGGCTCATGGTATGAAGAAGCGCAAGCACCCACCAAGACTACCGCAGATAAGCTCAAAGCCATCGCCCTATCCAAGCCCCCTCTCCGGGATACCTCATTAAGCAAGTCCAGGTAATATCTCTTCTTGACGATCTTTTTCTCGATCTTGATCGTGGTTTTTCATCTAACACGCAGTACTAGTACTAGTAGTACAACTTTCTGGGTGATCTTGCATGTGATTTTTGTGTGCCAAATGACGGTTCTAAATTCCTCATTTGACCAAAACATGCGAGAGGTTGACACTGATTTCTTATAGATTACTTTCAACTAACCTTATGAACATCAATGCTATCTTTGAAGAGGGTATATTTGCCTCAGTAACTTGTGTTATGGATATTGCAAGTAGTCCCTCTTCTCTCATGCCTTTGAAGACATGTTCTAGTGTCTTTGTTCACTCATTTATGTGCGTATATGTAGTCATATATGGACTATAATATCGAAAATCATCTTATATTTATGAACGGAGGTAGTAATAAAATATGGTTTATGTTTGAATTACAACCAGGTCCGCAGTGGAGATGAAGTTCTCAAAGTCATGCCGTGTGAACTGGAAGACGTGAGGATGAGTTCTACTGCTAAACTATCCAGCTGCTGAGTCCTTGTCGCCATGTGTCCTGAACTAGTGTTTTCCTGTAGCGTTGTTCTCAGATGTGTTCTCGAGGCTGTACTTGACCACAACAATTTCTTGGTTGTGCCTTCGATACGAAGGGTGTGGTTCTTGTAAAGCTTCCCAACAAATCTGATGCGGCGTGTCTTCATCATCATGTTTATGAGTGGAAAGACCACTCTGTTAGGTTCTCCAAGGTTGCCGAGATGGTGATGGTGCATGTAGACATCTCTCACGAAGTCCATGGCCTAGTCAGTTATGCGGGGTTCATCCCATAGGTCGGTGGCAAGAAATAGTCTGCAGAGTTTAATTAGTGCAACTTTGCTTGTCAGTAGTAAGTACTATTGTTCAGTACTTGATTTGTGTTTGTGAACGCTGTATTATTTATTAGTACTGACGCTTTTGGTGTGTGGTCAGTCTAGAGAACGGTCTACGTTAACGTTTGTCCACTCAATTCAGTCTGTATATTTTGATGTATCCAGATCATCTTTTTTGTGAGGACGATTTTTCAATTATGGTTACACTCCAATATCTATATGCATTGCAGGGTATATCACACCCACCAGGATTTTCAGTCCCATGGATGTTCGGTCCATACGATTTGTCACGACCTTTGGACTGTCCTGCTTGTGGGAGTAGGCGGGGCCCCTGCATGCCAGCCGTAGTTGGACGATCAATCTTCTGTTTAGTACTTCAACATAGTGATTTCCTGGTAAGGATTCACTCGTGTCACATCCAGTAAATCTTATTGATTTACTGTCTAAATCATATTGATTTAATGTCATGTTTTCTTTCTTTTCCTTCAACTTTACGATGCAGGTTTTGCCATGTGACATTCATCACAAAATAAACTGTTTGGTTTGCTCTACGATGGCTATTTTTGCAGGTTTCACTTCTTATGTCGTGTCAGTAACGAAGGCATTGTCCATCACTTATATTACTGGAAAAAATTGGATCAGTCTGTTGTTTGAGTACAAGCTGAATCCCTATGATGAACTGCAATTTGGTTTAACAAAAACGCCACAATTAGTCCTTCTCGCGTTTAAAAGAAATGAAGAATAAAACTGGATCACGGTGACGAAGCCTAGTCAAGTTAGAAAGCTGATCATAGCAGACTAGACACAATCGCCGCTGTCTCGCATATCGGTACCACCTTCAGCAACGGATCAAGCACCATCCGTTTCTCTAGCACTAACAGCGGCAGCAGCTCTGTCTGATCCAGCTAAGGATTGGGCACCGACCGTGTCAGCGGATCAGGCTCATCTACCGGAGGATCGGGAATCGACACCGGCACCTGCTCCGACACCGGCACCAGCTCTACAAGGAGCACCTTCTCCGGCAGCAGCGGAGGCTTCGGCACCTTCACCAACACTTGCACTTGCATCTGCTCCGGCCCATGTAGTGGCAACCGAACGAGCAGTTGCACCGGCAACAGACTGGGCTGCAGTTCGCACTTCATATACCAAAGTCCTTACAAAAACCGACATGTCCACCTTCTTGGTAGGCATTGGCTGCCCAAGTGTTTCGTTCTTTTTTCTTTCCATGTTGTTTCGCATGATTCACTATGTTGATCTAACTGTTTGGGTATGTCTTCTTGTTTGCAAACAGAGAATTCCTAGAGCAACGAGGGAGTCGGTCAACAATCCAGGCGACAGCGGCCAAGTTTCTCTTAACATGCACAACCTTGGTGTGAATGAACCTGCTCAATATACCGGAAGTACAAAGGATGGTCACATGATGATTGATGCTAAAGGATGGTCAATGTTCAAATCTAAATCATATCTTGCGGTAGGGGATGATCACAAAATCGAACTTTCTTGGCAAGGAGAGCTGGTCCAAATCAACTTTGAAATTCTTCAGTAGCAGCACGCAACTGCCAAACTGATCTATCCTACGAGAGATTTTGATGCAATAATCTGGCATGGTGAAACAAGTGTCCTGTGTGTATAAGTAATACGACATTATTATTTATCACATGGTATATCATTGATAGAATTGCAACTCTCATTGCTGGTTAGGAACTGTCATTCGATTTCATTCCAATAGCTGCCGTGCTTTATTCAATTTTGTGTATTTGCCTTGCGACAGCATCTAAAACCAGCGCCGTACCAACCGCTTGCAATATGAAAAGTGCTGAGGTAGAACACATGGGCCCCCAAACATGCAGGGTGGGCCTGCGGCCGAAAGTCCAGAACCGTGAGCCTGTCTGAGTATTATATTCTCAGCTGAACCCCCATAATGCCCATTCGTTGCACGTAACATCAAGATGCATTTGTATGAGTATATTATCTTGTGAGGGAAAAGGATGAAGGAGGGAAGGCCTTATTTGCAAATGTGGAGAGGTGTGTGGGTACCTTTTTTGCAAAATTGCCATAGTTTCCTTCCTATCCGTCAGATATAAATTTGTATGTATAAAGTTGTGATATAAAAGATTTGTATATCTTTTTACAGAGGGAGTATCTCTCTGTTAAAAATATATTTTTGTGTAACTAGTTACTCCTGTCTTTCTACTTCCTTTCGCTGATATGTGTGGCATCCGGCAATGGCGTCCACGTGCCATATGCACAAATTAGAGTGCACAACTGCACGATAGACACACCCCGGTCGTAGCGCCGCAGTAATGCCCAATGAGCCGTCAAATCATAAACCCCCCCTTTCCAGCTTTAGCAGTAAGCTGGACGGACGAAGTGGCAATATTTCACTGGGACTGAATCCCCTTCTCCCTCGTCTGCTTGTTCAGAGAAAACCCCCTCTAGGCGATTGCATTGGTTTTCTCATGGAGAACCAGGTACGAATTCTTCATCCATCCCCGATAAATCCAAGTCCCTTGGTCGCGGGTAATCCTAGCATGGCAGCTGCCGCTGTTGATGCATTTTTCTTCCTACTGAATCTAGTGTGTTTCATTTGCAGTGCCCAAAGTGCGAGGACCCTACAGGTTTCCGCGCCCTTGGCGAGACGCCACACTTGTTCCTTCTCATCCTAACACATGATTTTAAAATGCGCACAGTATGTTCCTAGAATCCTCTTTTCTATCCGGGAGGGTGAGGTTATTTTGAACATGCTGTCGACTAATTTGGAAATTTGGATTGCTATATTTGGATAAAAGGTACTACCAGTACGATGGTCAATACTGACGTCAAGGAGGAAGTTATTTCTAGATTTGGATAGGGAATACATTGTGTTCTCATATTATTTTTCCTACAGTGCATTATTTGCTCTGCCAGAACACATGTTGTAATGCTCCAGATGTAACACTTTCCCTATATGGCAATATATAAATTTTGGCTTCATCATTTCCGTTCTGGATTCTTCTTCTTTTCGGGTTTCTCCGTTTTGTCGTGTGCGTGTGTGCATTTCACCCACGTCATGTTGTCATGTCCATTGCATTGCATTTGCGTTGTCACTTGCATCCGGTCCCACTCGTCTCTTCCCGTTGCCCGTTTCGAGTTCCGACACTCTCACACGTGCCCGTGGCATCCCCGAGTCCTTCTTTCGTGTGTGGCCGTGTAACATTTCCAGAATGACGTGACACTTGTCGTGCGATGTTGTTTTGGTACGTGTAGGCCGCCTGCCAAGTTTCGTCGCGTTTGGAGTTCGTTTGGTACTCCAACGGGTAACCTAGTGGGCTAAAAGTACCTCTTCTTTGAGGCACAAGACCCCCTCCATAACAGCCCACCAACCCAGCACAACCCTTCCCATCATATCGGTCGTCGAATTGTGATCGCGTGGCCGAAAACCGCTCCCCATTTGGAGTCTCCTAGCTCCTTGTGCCTATAAAAACGTCCACCCCCTCCATTTTTGCGTCCAACCCTAGGTCCTCTTTTTTTTCCGTTTTTGTCAGCGTCCCGCAGCCCCTCCGCGCGTGGGACGTGTCCGCCGGCGCCGGACACGTCCACCGCCACCCCCGCGTCTAACCGGGACGTGCCACGTCGCCTCCACCGCCGCCGTAGCCCGCCGGCCCGACCGTGGCCCTCCGGGCCCGTCCGTCCCGCCGCGCGACCCCCATGCCTGTGCTTCGCCCTCCGCCGGCCTCCCTCGCCGGTCGCCGCCGCCAGTTGTGAGACCTCGTCGCCGGCCACATCTCCTCGCCGGGCCTCAGCCATCCCGCCGCCCCAAGCTTCGAGCTCCGGCCGCCGCCACATCGAAGCACCGTTCTGGCGTCCTCCGCGACCACCGCCGCAGGCCGCTCCGCCGGCGAGGCCCCAGGCCGCCGGAGCAGCGCCGTCGCGCCCCCTTGCCGGCGAAGCGAGAAGCCGCCGGCCCCGATCGAAGCCGCCGCGAAGTCAGCAGCCGATCCCGATCCAGCAGCCACCGCCCGATCCGGAGCGGACGAACCCTAATGGGTCCCGATCCGCGCCCGCTCCGCGACCCGCACCGTTGACCCGGCCCGCACCCGCGTTGACTCTGAGGTTGATTTTCCCTAAGTATTTTGTTGTTTATTTTAGTTGTCTGATGCATTCTTGTGACGGCAATAACTTTTACTGTGCTTGTCCAATTTGTGCATATGATATGTCAAAATCATCGTGGTGATGTGTACCACGTTTTGTTCCATTGTGTCATGCTTGTTTGAGTCCATCTAGATGTCTTAATCATCATGACAAGAGTGCTACTTGATATAAACTGCTGCTACTTGTTATTTTCATGCCATGTTTGAGATGTGATAACTTGGTGCATGTTTATCCAAATGAAGCAAATGATATGTCAAAATGTTCATCAGGAGATGCTCTACATGTTGGTTGCTGTTGCATTCATGTTAGAGTTCATATTGCCATGTTTACCCCTGTTGCAAAAGTGCAAGTTGCTGTTAGGTTTTGTAACTTGTTACGAGATGCCTAGTTGAGGAGCTCGTTGCTATTGATGTGTTTGTCCCCATGTCACATGCCCATATGTTTTAGATTCCCCATTATGTGTTCTTTGCTGTGGTGCAAACCATTTTCCATGTTATGCTTTGAGATGACTTAAACATGCTTGCAAACATGCCATGATAATGTTACTGTTTTAACACTTCGTGAAATTTCAATAAGTCTGGAATCTGTAATATCCTGATGCTATGTTTGCTTGTTGTCCTAGGCAAATCCATGTTAGTTTTGGGGTGCCCATTGATCATTCCTTGTTGTATATGTTGTTGTCTATCCACTCATTCCCTCACATGCTCATTTGGGTTGCTGTAGCATATTTAATTCTTGCTCCCAAGTTGCTATAAAATATTACTGTCAGGTTTTTAATGTCATGATCAAAATGTTGTAGCTTGTTGCTATTGATCCATGCCTCCTATGGAGATGCTCCAATGGAGTTGTTTGCTGTAGGATATGTCTACTTCATGTCCATGCTTCTTGTCACCATGTTTGAGTGCTGTAGAGTATATATATCTTGCTTCCAAGTTGCTATGTGGCTGTTAATTTCAGCTTTGCTTTGTTTCTTGTTTCGGGTGTATCTTTTAGCCCGTTGCTCCGTTTTGAGCGGGCCCTACATGAAACTTGTGTGATTTTGCATGTAGATTCATAATATCATCTTGTTTACATGTTTGGAGTATGTTTGCTTGATGTTTGGGTGCATCTTGCACTGTTGCCATGCTTATCTTGTTTTGATCATATCTTCTAGACCGTAGCACCGTTGCCATGCTTATCTTGCTCCGTTTTAAACTACACATGTTAACTTCCTGTTTAACAACTTTAACTTAAGGTTTGCTCAGATCTGGACTAATTTCAAACTACGCATATGAGGACTTACCGGATTTGTCTTAAGTAGTTTCCGGCCTCATGTAAACCTATTGTTTCTTGTGTGGTTTCTCTGTGCTTCCTACCTGGCCTTGTTTTGCATCCTAAATAGACTTGTCTTGCATCCTACTTGCTTGAGCATATTGTCTTGTTCTTGTATTGTTCTGGTGTGCTTCCTATGTTGTCATGTCGTGCAACCTAAGTGCATCTACAGTGCATCCTAAGTGCAACAGACATGCATCCTGTAGTTTGCGCATTGCACCTTGTTTGATTTCGTGCCTCGTGTGTTCTTGTGTTGAGTAGAGCTGGAAGCCGAGACCGAGTACGAGAACGAGGTTACTACCGAGGTTGAGAACGAGGAGCCATCTTACGATCCCATCGACGACTCGACAGGCAAGATGACCTGACCCAGATATCATTACTATCTTTGCCTATTGCTAGAAGTCTCGCTCTTTAGCTTATTGCCTCGATGCCCATGTTTGTTTGTCAGCCTCCTATTGTAACCTTGAATCTATCTAACCACCCAACCTATGCAAACCTTTGATTGGCTACGTAGGCTTCGCTCAGCCCCTCTTATAGCATTGCTAGTTGCAGGAGAAGATTTAAAGATTCTTGCTTCATGTTGAAGTTATGTTGGGATATCACACTATATATCTATTAAATGAAATCATCTATATATTGGTAATGGGTGGAAGACTAAGCCTCTTGCTTGGTGATTTGTTCCACTCATGCCGCCCTAGGAACCATATAAACCGGTGTTATGTTCCTTGATTTTGCGTTCCTCACACGGTTGGGGTTATGGGACCCCCTCGATAAACCGCTTAGCGCTAAGTCTTTTCCAGCAAGTCCCAACATTGGTACTCCATTGGCCTAATAACTAAAACTTGCATAGGGACTAGCTATCCCCTTTCTTAATTAACAACCCCGGGACAGTGCTCTACATGAGTGTTGGTCCAAACTGGGGGTCCTGTAGGGCCGCCTTGGGGAAACCCGAGGTATCTGGTATAACCTGTAGCATCACCCATCCGGTCGTGGCCTGAGACTAGATACGTGCGGCTACTATCAGGGTGTCGGCACGCCGGGAGGATTTGCTGGATTTGTCTTACCTTAGTCGGAGTATATTGAGCACGGGATTCCAAGAATACTCGGGCCTTCCCACCTTAGAGTTGCGACTCCGTGGATCGTGGGCTTGTAATGGGCCAAGTTGGAACACCCCTGCAGGGTTTTGAACTTTTGAAAGCCGTGCCCGTGGTTATGTGACAGATGGGAATTTGTTAATATCCGGTTGTAGAAAACTTGACACCATGTTCAGAACAAACTACCAGCGTGAGTACCGTGACAGTCATTTTCCGAAAGGGGTTCGGGAAGTAAACATGGTGGGGTTATGTTTGACGTGCTTAGATAGGATCACTTCGTGATCACCTTGTCGCTCGTGGCACTTCTCTTCTCGCTCTAAACACGTAAGCTAGTGCTAGTGTAGCTGCAACCTTTTATCTTTCTCCAGCCTTGTTCCACACCCAAGGCTTAGATAGTTCTGCTACCCGGGAACGGGATTGTTGAGTCCTCCGTGGCTCACAGATTCTACACCACACCAGATGCATGTACTCAGGTGAACTACTCAGGTGACGGCACAGAGCTATACTGGGAGTACGATGAAGAACGTAGCCGATTCTATGTGCACTATCCCGATGATCAGTAGTGGTTTCTACTAGGGGCGATTCGGACCTGTGGCTTATGTTTTTTGGTATCTTTCATTTGGATCTTCACCCATAGTCAGGTTGTGATGTTATTTGGATGATGATTGATTATGTAATGAATTGTGTGACGTGGCGAGTGTAAGACAACTATCTCTTTTGCTTTTCATCCCTATTTTTACATGAGATGTGCAAAGATACCGAACTTGAGATCATTCCAGAATGGGCTTATACCTTTAAGTCGTGCCTCGACGCGTAGAGGTATAGTCCCATCCTGTGCACTACAAGTTGGTATTCAGAGCCTTCTCCGACCTATAAGCCCCCACTGATTGATCGAATCATTGACGCTTGAGTCTAGGCACACACTTAAAATGTTTTGAGTCCTATATATATATATATATATCGGAGAGTAGGATTTCTTTTGCTCCTCATCTTTTTTCACTCTGGTGAGGACTCCTGACGATTACTCTTCCCTCTTCTACTCTCAAAATTTCACCAATTTTTTTTAGGAATCTCGCGAGTATTGGTTGGATTGTTCTGATGTCTTTGTGACGAGAACATTGTTCTCGATACCTCCTGTCATTTAGGGGTTGTGGCAGTGTCCCGGGGAGTTGAGCTTCGAGGTGTTGTCGTCACAAATATATCGCAGCAGTTCTGGAATACTTAAGACGGCTGACATCGAAAACTCTCCTATGCGGTTAGTGGCAAGATAACCCCGACGTCACCCAGTACTGGGGAGGTAATTCGGGAGTATTGCCATAGCTTGTATAGTAGATGCGTTCCGAAGGTCCGAGGTAGACAGTTTCCGGAAATAACTGGTTATGTGTTGAAGGATGGATACAGCTGGATGTAGGATTAGAGTTGAGTGCGCGATGCTTCCCCTGTATCCCCAACACCTGATTGCATAACTGGAAACTTTCGGAAATTAATAGGTGGGTTCATCTAGTAGCTCATTGGCTTTCTTCCAACGAATGCAGGATATGGAGTTCGGGGTTCTACATTGAGTGAAGTAGTTTTATCGCCGTTGTTCCGATCGGGAGTTGCATCTTAAAGGGTCCTTGGCTATGCTGATCCGGGGATTGCAAAACCCTTTTGTAACACGTTCCATAAGCTTTCAGCACGAATATGTCGAACGAAGCTTCTATCTTGTATTTGTTCTATCTGCTCCTTGTTGTTTTTATTTACCTTTTGTTCTCCCAAGTGGCTTCTCGTGAAGATTGTTGTTACTATTAAACTGTGGATTACATACGTTCTTCTCGTTCGAATGTTATTGTGAAGACTATGTTGCAATTTCTAGCCGTTGATTCAGCTTATATATTTCTCTCAATCTATGGCTAATAGTTGTCATCTCATTCAGGATGGCTCCTAAAAAGGTTCCCAACGCTAACCCAGAGGGTGAAGAGGTTCCTGATCGTCCTCCTTCACCTCCTCCTCCGTCTGAGGCCTAGAGAGCAATTATGCAAGCTACGAATCAGAACACCCAGATGCTTATGCAAATGATGCAGAACTTTTAAGAAAATCAAGCAAATCAGGGTGCTCATGGGAACCAAGGCCAAGGCAATTTGTTCAACCAACCTCACTTTGCTACGCTCAACCAGTTCTTGGCAAACCAACCAAAGGCATTCAGTTACTGTGTGGACCCTCTAGATGCTGAAGACTGGATAACAGATATCAAAAAGCATTTCGAGTGCAGTAACGTCAGGCCCGAGGACTATGTGAAGTTTGGAGCCTTCCAACTCAAGGACCAAGCAGCTGATTGGTGGTAGCAGTACAAAGATTCCAGAGAGGGTCGTGTAATCTCCTGGGATGACTTCTGCAAGGACTTTCGTTCTCATCACATTCCAACAAGTGTCATCGAGGGTATGCGTGAGCAATTCCGCAACCTAAAGCAAGGCTCAATGTCTGTCTACCAATATAATGTCAAGTTCCAGAACCTTGCCCGCTATGCCAAGCAAGACATCCCAAATGCGAAGAGCAAGATCTATCAGTTCCGAGGTGGTCTCAAGGATGAACACCAACTAGCTCTCACCTTGTTCGAGCCTGATGAGTTTGATCAATTCTATAACATGGCACTTAAGCAAGAGGCAGCCCAGCTCAAGATGGAAGCTTCCAAAAAGAGGATCAGAGACGCTGTTCACTCCTCCTCTTCTTCTCAAGTGGTCGCAAAGCAACATAAGTTTTGGCTTCCACCTCCTCCAGTGGTCCGAGCTCCCAACAACAACAACAAGAATTCTGGTGGCCGTGGTTTCTCCCACCCACACAACCAAGGCAATCAGTCCAAGTCGCAGTACCAAGCTCCAAGACCAAGTGTTCCTCCTCCTCGTCCACTTTCTGAGGTCACTTGCTACAAATGTGATCTGAAGGGTCATTATTCCAACAAGTGCACCAACCAGAGGCGCCTTCCGCCTCCTCCACCTGTCAGCACTGCTATTGTCAAGCACAATCCCAGGCATGCAAGAGTGAACCTGATGAGTGCAGCTGAAGCAGAAAATTATTCTGATGTGATAATTGGTAATCTTCCAGTTAACTCTATTCCTGCAAAGGTCTTGTTTGATTCTGGTGCATCACTTTCCTTCATGTCATGTCCATTTGCATCTAAGCATAACGTGGGCATAGTGGACTTGCCAAAGAGGTTATCTGTTATTTTTCCGGGTAAACATATGACTTCCACTTCAAAGGCTTCGGATGTATCTATTCGCATGGGTGATTACCGCTTTCTAGCTTCTCCGGTTATTCTCGGGAATTCCGTCATTGATCTTATTCTCGGGATGGATTGGCTTTCTCAGCATGATGCTCACATTGATTGTGCAAATAAGGAAGTCAAGCTTACTCATTCCAACGAAGACGTGATTATCTTCGCCTCTCGAGATAACACAATCAGGCTATTCTCTCTCAATGACAAGGGTGAGATTAATGCCATCTCTCAAATTACGGTGGTAAATGAATATGAAGATGTTTTCCCTGAAGAGCTTCCAGGCATGCCTCCGCATCGTCAAGTTGAATTCGTCATTGAACTCGAGCCTGGTACTGAGCCAGCATGCCGGCGTCCGTACAAGCTTTCCCCTGAAGAGTTGAAGGAGTTGAAGAAACAGCTCGATGAGCAAGAGCGTATGGGTCTAATCAGGCCTAGCACTTCTCCTTGGGGCTGTGGTGTCTTATTTGTCAAGAAGAAAGATGGCACGGAGCGCCTTTACGTTGATTACCGGCCATTGAACAAGAAGACAATAAAGAACAAGTATCCGCTCCCAAACATCAATGAATTGTTCGAGCAGCTCAAAGGAGCTAAAGTGTTCTCTAAGCTCGATCTCCGGATGGGTTATCACCAGATCCGCATTCGTGAAGAAGATATTCACAAGACTGCATTCAGAACAAGCTACGGCTCCTATGAATATACAGTCATGTCTTTTGGCCTCGCAAATGCTCCACCCACCTTCTTGAGAATGATGCACTACATTTTCAACCCCTACACCAACGAATTTGTGCTTGTTTATCTGGATGACATCTTGGTATTCTCCAAGAATGAAGAGGATCACGAAAAGCACCTCCGTCTGGTTCTCGACAGACTCCGTGAACATAAGTTCTATGCCAAGTTCTCCAAGTGCGAATTCTGGCTCGATAAGGTCTTGTATCTGGGCCATATCATCTCCGCTGACGGTATTGCGGTCAACCCCGAGAAAGTTGAAGTGATTGTCAACTGGGAACCTCCTCAGAACGTCAAGCAACTCCGAAGCTTCCTTGGTCTTGCTAGGTATTGTAGAAGGTTCGTTGAGAACTTCTCCAAGATTGCCAAGCCTCTCTCCAACTTGCTGCAGAAGAATGTCAAGTACAACTGGTCTCCGGATTGTGATGTGGCATTCAAAACTCTCAAAGAAAAGCTCATCTCTGCTCCAGTTCTTACCCCCTCCAGATGAGTCCAAGCCCTACGAAGTATTCTGTGATGCTTCTCTTCAAGGACTTGGTGGTGTGCTAATGCAGGACAAGAAAATTGTGGCATACACTTCTTGTCAATTGAAGCCAAGTGAGAAGAACTACCCCACACATGATCTCGAGCTAGCAGCTGTGGTACACGCCTTGATCACGTGGAGACACCTTCTGTTGGGCAGAAAAGTTGACATCTTCACCGATCACAAGAGCTTGAAGTACATCTCCACACAGCCGAACCTGAACCTTCGCCAGAATCGTTGGGTTGAAATGATCCAAGAGTATGATCCAAGCATCAAATACACACCTGGCAAGGCCAATGTCATTGCAGATGCCTTGAGCAGAAAGGCATATTGCAACAGTCTCCTTATCAAGCCGTTTCAGCCTGAACTTTGTGAAGCATTCAGGAAGCTCAACCTCCAAGTTGTTCCGCAAGGCTTTCTTGCAAATCCTCAAGTTGCTCCTACCTTGGAAGATCAGATCCGTGAGGCCCAACTCAGTGATGCTATGGTGCAGAAAGTGAAACATGGTATTGCAAAGGGTACTCCCAAATACAAGTGCTATTGCGTTGATGAGAGAGATACCTTGTTCTTTGAGGACATACTTGTGGTTCCCAAGGGTGATCTCAGGAAGCTCATAATGAATGAAGCACATGACTCCCTCCTCCAATTCATCCTGGAAGTTCCAAGATGTACCAAGACCTCAAGCAATCTTACTGGTGGACTCGCATGAAAAGGGATATTGCCCAATTCGTGAATGAATATGATGTCTGCAGAAGAGTGAAGGCAGAGCATCAACGTCCAGCCGGTCTCCTCCAACCTCTTCCTATCCCCGAGTGGAAATTCGACCACATTGAAATGGATTTCGTCACTGGCTTTCCCAAGTCCAAGAAGGGGAATGATTCTATCTTTGTTGTCATTGACAAGCTTACCAAAGTAGCTCACTTCCTTCCAGTCAAAGAATCCATCAATGCAGCTCAGCTGGCAGAGTTGTACACTTCCAGAATTGTGTCCTTACATGGCATTCCTCAAGTTATCTCCTTAGATCGTGGAAGTTTGTTCACATCCAAGTTCTGGGACTCGTTTCAGTATGCCATGGGCACTATGATCCGTGTCAGCACTGCGTTTCACACTCAGACTAGTGGTCAAGTCGAAAGAGTGAACCAGATCCTAGAAGACATGCTCAGAGCTTGTATCATCTCTTTTGGCATGAAGTGGGAAGATTGTCTTCCATTTGCCGAGTTCTCATACAACAAAAATTTCCAAGCAAGTGTCGGCAAAGCTCCGTTTGAAATCCTCTATGGCAGAAAGTGTCGTACCCCTCTCAACTGGTCTGAGACTGGTGAACGTCAACTTCTTGGCAATGACTTGATCTCAGAAGCCGAAGAAATGTGCAAAGTCATACGTGAGAATCTCAAGGCCGCTCAGTCGCGTCAGAAGAGCTACTATGACGGCAAGCATCGTGATTTGGCCTTCAACATTGGTGATCATGTCTATCTCCGTGTTTCTCCTATGAAAGGAACCCAAAGATTTGGTATCAAAGGAAAGCTTGCTCCTAGATACGTGGGCCCTTTCAAGATCCTTGGCAAGAGAGGCGATCTAGCCTATCAACTTGAGCTCCCTTCCAACTTCGCTAATGTTCATGATGTGTTTCACATGTCTCAACTCCGCAAGTGCTTCAAGACACCCGAACGCACCATTCTGTTCGAGGAGATTGATCTTCAACAAGACTTGTCTTACAGAGAGCATCCCGTTGCTATTCTTGAAGAAACCGAGCGCAAGACCCGCAACAAGTCAATCAAGTTCTTGAAAGTTAAGTGGTCACACCATACCGACCGAGAAGCTTCGTGGGAACGAGAAGATCACCTTCGTTCCGAGTACCCTTCCTTCTTCCAGTCCTAGATCTCGGGACGAGATCTTTTCGTAGTAGAGGAGAGTTTGTAATGCCCCAGATGTAACACTTTCCCTATATGGCAATATATAAACTTTGGCTTCATCATTTCCGTTCTGGGTTCTTCTTCTTTTTGGGTTTCTCCGCTTTGTCGTGTGCGTGTGTGCATTTCATCCACGTCATGTTGTCATGTGCATTGCATTGCATTTGCATTGTCACTTGCATCCGGTCCCACTCGTCTCTTCCCGTTGCCCGTTTCGAGTTCCTACACTCTCACACGTGCCCGTGGCATCCCCGAGTCCTTCTTTCGTGTGTGGCCGTGTAATGTTTCCGGAATGACGTGAGACTTGTCGTGCGATGTTGTTTTGGTACGTGTAGGCCACCTGCCAAGTTTCATCGCGTTTGGAGTTCGTTTGGTACTCCAACGGGTAACCTAGTGGGATAAAAGTACCTCTTCTTTGAGGCCCAAGACCCCCTCCACAACAGCCCACCAACCCAGCACAACCCTTCCCATCATCTGGGTGGTCGAATTGTGATCGCGTGGCTGAAAACCGCACCCCATTTGGAGTTTCCTAACTCCTTGTGCCTATACAAACATCCACCCCCTCCATTTTTGCGTCCAACCCTAGCTCCTCTCTTTTTTTTTCTTTTTTCTCAGCGTCCCGCAGCCCCTCCGCGCGCCGGACGTGTCCGCCGGCGCCGGACACGTCCGCCGCCGCCCCCGCGTCCAACCGAGACGTGCCACGTCGCCTCCATCGCCGTCGCGGCCCGCCGGCCCGACCGCGGCCCTCCGGGCCTGTCCGTCCCGCCGCGCGACCCCCGCGCCCGCGCTTCGCCCTCCGCCGGCCTCCCTCGCCGGTCGCCGCCGCCGATTGTGAGACCTCGCCGCCGGCCACACCTCCTCGCCCGGCCTCAGCCATCCCGCCGCCTCGAGCTTCGAGCTCCGGCCGCCGCCGCATCGAAGCACCATTCCGGCGTCCTCCACGACCACCGCCACAGGCCGCTCCGCCGGCGAGGCCCCAGGCCACCGGAGCAGCGCCGCCGCGCCCCCTCGCCGGCGAAGCGAGCAGCCGCCGGCCCCGATCGAAGCCGCCGCGAAGTCAGCAGCCGATCCCGATCCAGCAGCCGCCGCCCGATCCAGAGCGGACGAACCCTAGCGGGTCCCGATCCGCACCCGCTCCGCGAACTGCACCGTTGACCCGGCCCGCACCCGCGTTGACTCTGAGGTTGATTTTCCCTAAGTCTTTTGTTGTTTATTTTAGTTGTCTGATGCATTCTTATGATGGCAATAACTTTTATTGTGCTTGTCCGATTTGTTCATATGATATGTCAAAATGATCATGGTGATGTGTACTACGTTTTGTTCCATTGTGTCATGCTTGTTTGAGTCCATCTAGATGTATTAATCATCATGAAAAGAGTGCTACTTGATATAAACTGCTGCTACTTGTTATTTTCATGCCATGTTTGAGATGTGATAACTTGGTGCATGTTTATCCAAATGAAGCAAATGATATGTCAAAATGTTCATCAGGAGATGCTCTACATGTTGGTTGCTGTAGCATGCATGTTAGAGTTCATATTGCCATGTTTATCCTTGTTGCAAAAGTGCAAGTGGCTGTTAGGTTTTCTAACTTGTTACGAAATGCCTAGTTGAGGAGCTCGTTGCTATTGATGTGTTTGTCCCCATGTCACATGCCCATATGTTTTAGATTCCCCATCATGTGTTCTTTGTTGTGGTGCAAACCATTTGCCATGTTATGCTTTGAGATGACTTAAAAATGCTTGCAAACATGCCATGATATTGTTACTGTTTTAACACTTAGTGAAATTTCACTAAGTCTGGAATCTGTAATATCCTGATGCTATGTTTGCTTGTTGTCCTAGGCAAATCCAGGTTAGTTTTGGGGTGGCCATTGATCATTCCTTGTTGTATATGTTGTTGTCTATCCACTCATGCCCTCACATGCTCATTTGGGTTGCTGTAGCATATTTAATTCTTGCTCCCAAGTTGCTATAAAATATTACTGTCAGGTTTTTAATGTCATGATCAAAATGTTGTAGCTTGTTGCTATTGATCCATGCCTCCTATGGAGATGCTCCAATGGATTTGTTTGCTGTAGGATATGTCTACTTCATGTCCATGCTTCTTTTCACCATGTTTGAGTGCTGTAGAGTACATATATCTTGCTTCCAAGTTGCTATGTGGCTATTAATTTCAGCTTTGCTTTGTTTCTTATTTCGGGTGTATCTTTTAGCCCGTTGTTCCGTTATGAGCGTGCCCTACATGAAACTTGTGTGATTTTGCATGTAGATTCATAATATCATCTTTTTTTTACATGTTTGGAGTATGTTTGCTTGATGTTTGGGTGCATCTTGCACTGTTGCCATGCTTATCTTGTTTTGATCATATCTTCTAGACCGTAGCTCCGTTTTAAACAAACTTTATATGAAACTTGACTAGATTTTCGTGTAGATTATCATGGTGCATGTTAACTTGCTGTTTAACAACTTTAACTTAAGGTTTTCTCAGATCTGGACTAATTTCAAACTATGCATATGAGGACTTACCGGATTTGTCTTAAGTAGTTTCTGGCCTCATTTAAACCTGTTGTTTCTTGTGTGGTTTCTCTGTGCTTCCTACCTGGCCTTGTGTTGCATCCTAAATAGACTTGTCTTGAATCCTACTTGCTTGAGCATATTGTCTTGTTCTTGTATTGTTCTGGTGTGCTTCCTATGTTGTCATGTTGTGCATCCTAAGTGCATCCGCAGTGCATCCTAAGTGCAACAGACATGCATCCTGTAGTTTGCGCATTGCACCTTCTTTGATTTCGTGCCTCGTGTGTTCTTGTGTTGAGTAGAGCCGGAAGCCGAGACCGAGTACGAGAACGATGTTACTACCGAGGTTGAGAACGAGGAGCCGTCTTACGATCCCATCGACGACTCGACAGGCAAGATGACCTGACCCAGATATCATTACTATCTTTGCCTATTGCTAGAAGTCTCGCTCTTTAGCTTATTGCCTCGATGACCATGTTTGTTTGTCAGCCTCCTATTGTAACCATGAATCTATCTAACCACCCAACCTATGCAAACCTTTGATTGACTACGTAGGCTTCGCTCAGCCCCTCTTATAGCATTGCTAGTTGCAGGAGAAGATTTGAAGATTCTTGCTTCATGTTGAAGTTATGTTGGGATATCACACTATATATCTATTAAATGAAATCATGTATATATTGGTAATGGGTGGAAGGCTAAGCCTCTTGCTTGGTGATTTGTTCCACTCATGCCGCCCTAGGAACCGTATAAACCGGTGTTATGTTCCTTGATTTTGCGTTCCTCACACGGTTGGGGTTATGGGACCCCCTCGATAAACCACTTAGCGCTAAGTCTTTTCCAGCAAGTCCCAACATTGGTACTCCATTTGCCTAATAACTAAAACTTGCATAGGGACTAGCTATCCCCTTTCTTAATTAACAACCCCGGGCCAGTGCTCCACATTAGTGTTGGTCCAAACTGGGGGTCCTGCAGGGCCGCCTTGGGGAAACCCGAGGTATCTGGTATAACCTGTAGCATCACCCATCCGGTCGTGGCCTGAAACTAGATACGCGCGGCTACTGTCAGGGTGTCGGCATGCCGGGAGGATTTGCTGGATTAGTCTTACCTTAGTCAGAGTATCTTGAGCACGGGATTCCAAGAATACTCGGGCCTTCCCACCTTGGAGTTGCGACTCCGTGGATCGTGGGCTTGTAATGGGCCAAGTTGGAACACCCCTGTAGGGTTTTGAACTTTCGAAAGCCGTGCCCGCGGTTATGTGGCAGATGGGAATTTGTTAATATCCGGTTGTAGAAAACTTGACACCATGTTCAGAACACACTACCAGCGTGAGTACCGTGACGGTCATTTTACGAAAGGGGTTCGGGAAGTGAACACAGTGGGGTTATGTTTGACGTGCTTAGATAGGATCACTTCGTGATCATCTTGTCGCTCGTGGCACTTCTCTTCTCGCTCTAAACACGTAAGCTAGTGCTAGTGCAGCTGTAACCTTTTATCTTTCT
Source organism: Secale cereale (assembly GCA_902687465.1). Lineage (NCBI taxonomy): Eukaryota > Viridiplantae > Streptophyta > Magnoliopsida > Poales > Poaceae > Secale > Secale cereale. Next base: position 231,713,943 of record LR738712.1, read on the forward strand.
CTAGCCTTGTTCCACACCCAAGGCTTAGATAGTTCTGCTACCCGGGAACGGGATTGCTGAGTCCTCCGTGGCTCACGGATTCTACACCACACCAGATGCAGGTACTCAGGTGAACTACTCGGGTGACGGCACAGAGCTATACTGGGAGTACGATGAAGAACGTAGCCGATTCTATGTGCACTATCCCGATGATCAGTAGTGGTTTCTACTAGGGGCGATTCGGACCTGTGGCTGATGTTTTTTGGTATCTTTCATTTGGATCTTCACCCGTAGTCGGGTTGTGATGTTATTTGGATGATGATTGATTATGTAATGAATTGTGTGATGTGGCGAGTGTAAGCCAACTATCTCTTTTGCTTTTCATCCCTATTTTTACATGAGATGTGCAAAGATACCGTACTTGAGATCATTCCAGAATGGGCTTATACCTTTAAGTCGTGCCTCGACACGTAGGAGGTATAGTCCCATCCTGGGCATTACTCATGTACTCAAGATGCTCGGCATTTCCATAACTGAATACACCAGTTTAATGGTCATAGTGAAGAAAAGCCATGGATATAAGTTCAGAGTTTGGTTCATGAACCAAGAAGATCGCTGCTTTTTGTATGGCCGAACTTGGATAAATTTTCTCAAGTGTTACAGACTGAAAGTTGGCGCACGAATGTTGATGGAAATAGCAGAACCTGGTCTCATCTTCACTACGATCATCTACCCCGACGTCGTTCCAATTGTTCATCCATGTTAGTTTTGTATCTGGTTCTTGCTTGTTGCCTCGATTACTTCTTAATCCACCTATTCTGTCTAACTACTCACCGTTAAACTTTAGAAGTAGCAAAGAATCTCTCACGAAGATGCTACTTCTAACTAATATTTTCTTATAATTGGTGGCACGTGTAGTTTTTTTCAGAGTTAAGAAGGCTACTCGTTTGTTATTCTGTAACAACTCGGCTGTTACTGATGGCACTGAAGTTGACTGGGACGACATCTACAAGTTCCTACACTTTATTCATCGTCTTGAGGTCCTTGTGGGGCGTTTCAATGGTGGAAGGCCATGTGGGATATGTGTGCCACTGCTGCACTCTTGAACAGGTCCAACTGTGTCGAGAAACTTAAGGTACGAGATGTTTTCTGTTATATATGTTGTTCATAAACTATTGCTTATACACAATTGTACTGTTGTGATCTTCTTGAAACGGAAACTGCCCAGTTCTATTCTTCCTATACAGATGCCTGACCATGGTCGGGTCAGACTTGCGCTTTGTCACAACATGATGTTTATGTCGACCTACTCCATTCCCCTTGGAGGTGAAAAGATACTTATTCATGGGTGGTCTCAAATAATGAAGGCCCGTCCATCTTGAAGAATAGGATAGAAGATTATGTTCCTGCTTTTCCATGGCTCTAAAGCGAATATCCTGTTTATTGACCACATTGCGAGATGAAGCCGCTTTCAGAAGGTTGTGGATGCGCAGGGTGGTGCCTGGGCCTTGTCCTCGGGCTTGGCCGCCTCACCCTTGGTTAACTGTATGCAAAGTAGCACTGTTCGAGGCATGCTTTGTACGGTTGAACCTATATAAGTACTTATACTGCTTTCATATATGGTTGTTAAGTGCCCCTGCTGGTTTCAGTTAAGGTTGTTAAATACTCCTTCTGCTTTTATAGTCTGTCGTGTTTCTTCAGTCATGTCTTCATCCAGCTGCCAAAACCAAACCAGCGCCGGCGGGGCCGCCTGCTTCCACCTCCCACGGCTGGCTGCGCCTCAACACACGCAACGCCGCCCCACCGTCTCCTAAATCGTTAACGCCGACGTCCGAGGCCTCGCGGTCGTCCTCCGCGCGCTTTGGTGCGCATGCCGTGGTGCCTCCCTCTCATGTTGTAAACATGGTCAACAAACAACAGGAATCGACAGAAGTATATGGAGAGGATGATAGTACGGGCCCACCATGTCATCGGATGGAAAAATAAAATGCTTCCTCCTAGTGTCTTCCTGACATCTGGGACCCACGAAATTGTGAGCGTATATAGTCAATAGACAAGAGAACATCACAAGATCGACTGATACCTGGGACGTAGCTGCTCGAGCAGTATTTTTTTTGTTATTGTTGAGACGGAGCATGGTTTGAACTGGGTTGTGGCCGTCTAGCCCAGGCTTATATTTTATGTTCACCATGTGACCAGCCCAGCTATTTTTTCTTTGTGAAAATGAGCCCAGTTTATTTTTTCTGAAGAATACCCAATGCAAGCCTATTTATTGTTCTACACCCTGATGGGCTGCAACTCTTTCAAGACGCCTGCAAATCTTGAAAGTAATATGAAATTGGTTGTAAATATAAAACTAGATGACAAATTGGTAATTACTTTATAGTTTCTGAATTTTTTCACATTTTCATATTCCTATTTCACTAGGCATTAACCTAATTTAAATATATCTTCAAAGTACTTTAAATCTGGCTCGACATTTCAGTATTAAAAATAGTTTGGAACCCACAGAAATATGTGAAATTGGCCCTTGCCAACCAAAAAAAATGGACTGCAATAAATTGCATAAGAAGTTGCAATGAGCTATATATAAATTATTAAAAAAAGAGGGAATGGTCTAACTTGTGGGCCTATTAAGTTGACGCGTATGCAAGATTTTTTTAGTTATTATATACATCAACAAATGATTTTAGCAGACGTAACCGTTGGATATTAATCCAACGGCTGTTGTGTTTCTTCAATCTCTGAACTACTTGCTCCAGCCGCCAAATCCAGCGCCGGCGGGACCGCCTGCTCCCACCTCCCGTGCAGGCCTCACCGCCCCCTACTACTCCCACCGCTGGCCAGTGCATCCCTCTACTCACTGCCCTGTTATTCTGCGGCGACGACAGCCTCACACCGCAGCCGAACCAGTGAACCCTCGTACTCCTCTTCGCGTGGGCATCCAATGCCGCGTCTTCCCCGGCTCCACGTCGTCCCCTTCCAAGGCCTCACCATCGTCCACCGCCCTGGTGCTCTCGGCGCGGCGCGGTCAACGTGGTCAAACAACGACTTCCATCGGATACTACTGTCATGGAGAGGCTGACAGCTGGGTCCACGGCAGCCGCAAGGAAGTGCCTCCTTATTACGAGGAAAATAATTATTGCTCCACCTGACAACAGGGACCCACCGGATGGGCCACCGTATTTGGCCGAAAAATGTTTCCCCCCTGACTGCTAGGACCCACCGGACGAGCCGCCATATTTTGCGAAAAAATGTTCCCCCCGCTGTCAGCTCGGACCCACCGGAAGTGCCTCCTTATTACACACAAAAAATGAATACTCCGCCTGCTAGCTGGGACCCAGTATAGTGGGAGGCTGACTTGTGGGCCTACTAAGTTGACGGGGATGGAGGGCTTTGTCAACTTAGTCAATATGCACGATTCTAGCTCCGTTGACCGAACGATGTCCATCCAACGGCCGTAGTGCTTCTTCAACCTCTGGCCTTCTTGCTCCAGTCGCCCAAACCAGCGCCGGTCGTGCCTCATGCTCCTGCATCCCGTGGCTAGTTGCAATGCCGCGGAGGCCACACCGCCCCCTACTACTCCCACCGCTGGCTAGGCCATCCCTCTACTCACCCACAACCCCTTTTATTCTGCGGTGATGGCAGCCTCACACCGCAGCGAACCAGTGAACCCTTATACTCCTCTACGCGTGGGCATCCACTGCCGCGTCTTCCCCGGATCCGCATCGTCCCCTTCCAAAGCCTCGTCGTCGTCCACCACCCTGGTGCTCTCGGCGCGGCATGGTCAACGCGGTCAAGGAACGGCTTCCATTGGACGTGGACTGTACGTGGAGAGGCTGACAACTGAGTCCACGGCCGCAGCAAGGAATGGCCTCCTTATTACCCGCAAAATAATTATTCCTCCACCTGATAGTGGGGACCCACCGGACGGACCACATTATTTTGTGGAAAAAAATGTTTCCGCCCTAATTGCTGGGACCCACCGGACGGCTCACCGTATTTCGTGAAAAAACGTTCCCCCCGCTGTTAGCTCAGACCCACCGGAAGTGCCTCCTTATTACGCACAAAAAAATGAATACTCCCCCTGCTAGTTGGGACCCACCTTGGTGGGTGGCTGACTTGTGGGCCTACTAAGTTGACGGGGACGGAGTGCTTTGTCAACTTAGTCAATTTGAACGATTCTAGCTCGAGTGATCGTACGATGTCCATCCAACGGCCGTAGTGCTTCTTCAACCTCTGGTCTTCTTGCTCCAGCCGCCCAAAGCAGCGCCGGTCGTGTCGCATGCTCCTCCCTCCCGTGGCCGGCTGTGCTGCCGCGGAGGTCTCACCAGCCCCTACTATTCCCACCGCTGGCCAGGCCCTGCGGCGACGGTAGCCTCACAAAGCAAACCGAACCAGTGAACCCTTGTACTCCTCTCCGCGCGGGCTTCCGCTGCCGCGTCTTCCCCGGCTCCGCGTTGTCCCCTTCCTAGGCCTTGCCGTCGTCCACCGCCCTGGTGCTCTTGATGCGGCGTGGTCAACGTGGTCAAGGAATGACTTCAATCAGAAGAGTATTGTACGTGGAGAGGCAGACAGATGGGTCCACGGCCATAGCAAGGAAGTAGCTCCTTATTACGCGCAAAATAGTTATTCCTCCACCTGACATTGGGGACCCACCAGACGGGCCACCATATTTCGCGAAAAAAATGTTCCCCCTGACTGCTGGGACCCACCAGCTACATCTTCGCATGCAAGGAAGTGCGTCCGGGCAAAAAAAAATGATTCGCCCCCATGACTGCTGGGACCCACCAGCTACATCTTCTCACGCAAGGAAGTGCCTCACAGTCGGGACCCACCTGCTCGAAGCATACGTAGCATTATCATTCTGGTCGTGAATGTGTACGTACATACTGGTCGATGTAGAGGCGCGCACGTGTCATAGCAGAGGCGCGCATGCAGCATGTACACGTACGTACAGCGGCCAGGGTGCAAGAAACTAAATACAGCCACGTACGGACATACGGGCGGGGTCTCGAACACCTACTCGCACATACGTACGGCCAGGGCTTGTGTATATGGCTGGGTCGGAACGGAGAAACAATGTCGTCGTAGTGTTCATGGGGAGCCAACCGGCTGGGTAGGAACGGAATGCGTCTTCATGTTCATCGGGAGGGCTTGGACCGAGCAGCCGATGGAAATGAGGCCTTGCGTACCACAGAACGGAGGAAATGGCCATGTGTTCGGCCGGCCACGTTCGAAACGCGATCATGTTCATCGGGAGGGGTCTGGCGTACCGCAAAACGGAGGAAATGGCCTTGTGTTCGACCAGCCACGTTCGAAACAGGATCTTGTTCATCGGAAGAGGTCTGGCGTATCGCAAAACGAAGGAAACGTGCCTCCTACAGTTGAAATGGGGGTCCTGTTGACCGGGAGGGGTGTGGCATACCGCAAAACGGAGGAAACGGACCTCCTACGGTCGAAA
>LR738712.1:231719416-231737768 GCA_902687465.1 Secale cereale
GGTAGGGGTTTGGCGTACCGCAAAACGGAGGAAACGGACTTGTGTTGGAGCGCTACGGTTGAAACGGGGGTCCTGTTCATCGGGAGGGGTGTGGCGTACCGCAAAACAGAGGAAACGGACATGTGTTGGAGCACTACAGTCGAAACGGGGGTCCTGTTCATCGGGAGGGGTGTGGCGTACCGCAAAACGGGACTCCACGAGATACTATTCATCACCACCGTCGACTCCCTCCAGCCTCCACGGGCTACTGTTCATCCACCGTCGACCTCCTCCAGCCTCCACCTGCGACTGTTCAGTCTCCACCGTGCGCTACTCCACCGGCAACTCTTCAACCATCCCTCTCCATGGGCTCCTGTTCAACCATCCCTCTACGGGCTACTGTTCATCCAGCCCTCCACCATCTACTGTTCATCCATCCCTCCACGGGGTGGTCCTGTTCATGCAGCCCTCCATGGGGTCCTGTTAATGCAGCCCCAACCGGCTCGATCGATCGGGGTCCTGTTCAACACCACGGGGTCCTGTTCAACCACCCCCACCAGGAACTATTCGTCCAAACCCCCCAGCTACACTCACTGTTCATGCAGAGGCAACATCGATCGACTTAATGTTGGCAGCAGTAGCGAAGGAATCGCTCGATCGGGTTCAGTTAACAGCCATCGATCGATCGCTCGGGTTCAGTAACACGTAGCCTGTAGTGCAATCCCTCAGGTTCAGTCTGTGCGTGTACCAGAGAAACGCGCATCGCTCGGCCCCGACCACACACCGTAACCGGGAACACCCCGATATTTTCCTCGCCCTCGCTTCTACCACGGGTTTTTCCGTCATGGACGACCCAAAGAATGTCATGCAGCTACGTCTCCGGCCCGCCCAGGACGAAAAGTCCATTTTCTGTCATGATTTTTTAGTCGGCGTCCTAGGAACCAGGGTACCCATACTTGCCTGTCTGCGGGCCGCAACGCACTCCTGCCACGGCCTGGTACGGCCCAGCTGATCAACCAGCTGCTCAAGACCCTCACGAGGGGGCTAGACCTCGCAAGGAGAACGATGTCAAGACCTCCTCGGGAGCGGCCTCGGTTAGGTTGCTCCGGAGGGGCGGAGAATCCAAGGCCAAGCATGCCTCAGGAGGAGGCAGTGACGCAAGCAGTTGCGCACCGCGCCAGCGGGTGCCAGCGCCCGTCAGCAGCGCAGTTGCCATTTTGGTGCAAGGAGGACAGCGCAGGCACAGGTTCCCGAGGAGCAGGGCAAAGGTTTCACCATTGGCGCAACAAGACCGAAGACCGCAAGGACGAGAGGGAGGATGTCACCACCGAGCCCACCACCGCATCACCGCCTGATCCTTTTGCAGGCGAAGAATGCTTTTGTCAGGATAGGAACGTCCTTGTGTTCCTGCTCAAAATGGCCGTTGTGGGATCCCTTCCCGCCTAAACATTTTGGGGGAAGAAGACCCTGGACGCCTATATAAGTAGCTAGGATCCCCACTATGAAGGGGGAGAGAGGATCAGATCCATAAACTCTGCCCTCGCACATAGGAGCAAGAACTCTTGCCTCCTGACCCTCCTAAGCTCTCTGCCTGAACTCAAGAACCACTGTACTAGTCCATATTCAAGCCCTCCTGAGGCCAATCCACCAAAGCAGGAAGTAGGGTTTTACACCACAAGGTGGCCTGAACCTGGGTAAACTCTTGTATGATTTACTTGTTGTTCGCTTGAATCTCTTCACTGGACGAGGGCGAGACGCTAGGTAGACGTGAGTGGGAGAGATCTTTGTTCACGCCCCTGTCTTCGAACTTCTTGGGTTTGCGGAGCATGTAATCCGCCATTTGGCGCACCAGGTAGGGGGCGTGTCGAAATCTCACCTCTCCGACGACCTAGCCCCGCTCTCATCCATCGACCCCGCGTCAGCTAGCCTCAAGGGATCGCGACACCGATGGCGGAAGCGCATCAGACACGAGCGGAAACCCGCGGCGCTCTCGCCGCTCGAGTGTCGCCCTTCGGCTACCGGACCAGCGTCACCCGGCCTTGATCGGGGCCGACGGCACGATGAGCACCACCGACCCGCCGCCCGGGGACCGGCAGCACCCACTGCCCACACGACGCCAAAGCCGCGCAGCAGCGCGGGCCGCCGAGCACGCGGCAGGAAGTTCGCTGGACCGGCGCGAAATGGCGAACATGAGGGCCGGGCTGCTGGTGGCGAGGGAGCTGCTAAGGTGCTGGTTACTCGATACCGGCCACGACGCGTTGCTCCTCGGGGTGGCCAAGCTCCTCGATGCCGCCAGCACCGGAGCTGAGCCATTCTGCTTCCACACAACGACGCCAGGAACCGGGGGCCGCGCCGGCCGCGCTCGGTCACCGTGTGGTCAAGACCTGCGGCGACCTACGAGGGCGACATGGGGTATGATCCCCTGAACACTGCGTATGACGCCGCCCCTCTGCCTCGAAGGCCTTTGTACTCAGGTACCGTCCCCGCCGAGGAACCGCTAGGAAACAACCGCAGGACTACGCTCGACGTTGGATGCGATCAGGCACCGGCACGAGGGGGCTCAGGGGTAGAAGGTCGGGGGGCAGACCTCCCGCTCTTAGCCCTCGACTCTCAGCCGTCGCCACCGACGGCCATGGAGCACGAATGAAGCGCCGCGGGTGCCTGCAAGGGCCGGCACTCGCGGCATTGGCCGCAGCCCTCGGGCTAGTGGCATCTCTGGCCCCGGGCCTCGGCAGGCCAAGGAGACACCCCCGGGTACCGCGTCAAGACAGAAAGGGAAGGGAAGGCTCGGGTCAGGCCCTCGTCCCCTCACGCGTGACCCATCGCGCATGAGGCCACCCTGGATTTCACCAGGGGCTCGCCGGCGGCTGGTATGATGCGCGTGGGGAGGGGCCTTCTCTCCCTCCGTTCAGCCTCAAGATGCCGCGCCTCCCGGTGCACCATCCCCCGGGCTGCGGAAGGTGCGTCTGGAGGCGGTACGGCAGCCCGTCCTATGCACACCAGGAGGGCCCAAGACCGCGGTTTCGTCCCCCTGCTCACGTAATCCCGTATCCGCTGGGCTCGACCCTGATCATGAAGGGCTCAGGGGCCATTAGGAGCATGTGTAGGGCGGGGCCCCCCTCGCACCTCAGGACGCCGCGTCTCCGGACGATGTTAGCCCCCAGGGGCGAAGCGCGCTCGAAGATCGCGTAAGTGGTGTACCTAGTGCTCGGCAGGGGGGCCTATAGCCAAGGTCCCATCCCCCCACCATGCGCAGTGTCCCACCTCATGAATGCCGCCTTCTGGCGAGTTCATGGCGGGAGCGGACTAGCGCGGGGCGGGGCCCTCCAAGCGAAGGGGCGGGCACGTCAGAAGATCTTCGGTCATGACACTCTCACGTAATAATGAGTGGGGCTGTACATGCCCCGGAGTCCCCGGAGCGTCGCCCTAGGGCCTCAGGGGCTCCCTCCCACGTCCTAGTGGATGCACCATGCTCCACGCTGGCCGTCGACACTGCCCTCCAATGGCTATGCCCACACCCGCCGGTGGTAGCCCTACGCTCCGCGCTGGGGAGAAGACCGAAGACCTGCTCAGGGGCCGGACGCAGCCCCTCCTTTTTGGCATTCGCCTTGGCCTCCTCTATATCTGCTTTTTCAAGCCGATCCCGCGGCTGCGCGACTTATTTCTTGAAATAAAGGGGGAGAGTTTTTTGTCCGTGATTTGCGATTTTCGCTGAGTTTTTCTTTGCCCAGTCCATTTTTCGCCTTGCTCGGCTAAGCCGAACTACGTCCGGGACCCTGCCCAATCACTCCTCGCGAGCAGGGGCCGAGGCATGGGTGCACGTCCAGTCTGGTCCGCAGCCGGACCGCCAATCACTCTTGCGCCAACTGCAGGTACTCGTGAGACGCACCCGGACGAGGTCAGCTGACACTCCTCTCGGAAACGCAACAAGGGCCCGAGGTCTTAGCCTCAGGGACAAACGTCACAAGGGAGTGCCTAAACCCATTCTTACAGTGCTCAAACCCATTCTTACATCATCAAAAGCTTAAGTATTGTGACATTCATTTTACCCAGCTCTGGAGCCACAACCAAAAACAAACCTACAGCAGGAGCTGGACTAAGCATCGACATCGTCATCAGAACCGTCGGCGTCGCCCCCCTCAAGCACCGGTGCGTCATCGATGGCTGGAACGAGCTCCGCCACCAACACGTCCACGTGATCGCTCACCCTTCCCTCCAAGGGGCCAGCAACCGCCTCAGGCGCGGGCTCCCGCAAAGCCCCGAAGTCTGTACGAGAGTCAAGACGGAGCAAGTTGCCAAAGATGCGGGAGACCGCACGCCTGAGGACGCCGCGGCTCTGCTCCTTAACAAGCTGCAGAGCCTTCATGACCCCGCCTTCAAAACGCTCCACCACTCTGGTGAAGAACCAGAGATATCCGGCGCCATCATCAACCAGAGGGTCGTCGACCCTCGAGTCAAGGAGCTCACCCAGGGCTCGGCCGGCCCGGTGCCGCAGGGCCTCGAACATCTTTGACCGGGTGTGCTGCATTCCACGAGCTCGCGCGGCCTTCTCGGAGTTCCGGGCCGCGAGGGTGGAAATGTCTTCCACTTGCTTGTGAAAGCTGGATAGTTCCACCCTGACAGTGGCGCGAGCCTTCTTCGACGCCCGCTCGCGGCGCTCCGCCGCGGCACAGGCCTCCTTCGACATCTGCTCACGACGCTCGGCTGCGGCGCGAGCCTTCTCCGACACCTGCAGACGGCGGTCGACATTCGCCAGTTTGCTCTTGACAGCCATGACCTCCTTCTGGAGCTCCTTGCGCTTATCAGCAAAGCGAGTCTCGTGAAGCCCCAGCTTCTCACGGTAATCCTTTCGCAGGCGCTCTGCCTCCCTGGCAGTCTTCCTCGCGATCATCAAGGTTGCCATCAGCTTCGGCTACCTGGTGCTCCATCGTCACCAAGCGTTCACGCTCCATGTTCAGCTCCATCGCCTCGAGTGACAGCGCCTCCTCTCGCGCCGAGAGGCCCGCCCGGCTATCATCATCGGCCGCAGGTGTGGCGAGGGTAGCCCTTCATGCGCGAACCAGACGCTTGAGCGCGGCATTCAAGGCTTCAAGCTCGCGCTCACGCTCCTCAGCAGCTGCGCGATGGCGGTCGGCGTCTCGGGCCTCTTCCAGGGCGCGGTCGCAAGCCTCCTGAGCCGCGGCGGCGGACGCTTCCGCCTTCATTAGGGCGGTTTCGTGTTGCAACTGGCTCAGGTTAATGGCGGTCCTCAACCGACGCCAGCCCTTCGCCAGAAGCAGACCCTCGGCCTCGACGCGCCTATCCACTTCAGCAACCTCGACCTCGAGGCGCTTCAGGGCGTCTGATGCCTCCTGCACAAGATCATGACGAACCGCGCTCCTGCGCAACGCAAGTTCCAGGAGGCGACCGGGCTCGTCCACGACATCCGCGCTGCCCAAAGGGGGTTCCCCTTCTCCCTCTCCTTTAGCATGCGCCTCGGGGTTAACCCCAGGAGCGCGCGCTGCCTCCAGCACGAGGGCCAGGCATGGTCCTGATGGGCGGTCAACCGTTCGGGCTGCCTCAAGAGCTTGCTGATCCATGATGAAGACAAGCCCCGGGGCACGGGACGGGCCCCCGACATACCAAGAGCGGCCTTGCCTCAGAAGCACTCAGGGGCTGGGAGCATGACCTACGTAATAGGGTCCGGGCGCGGCCCCGAGAACCCGCGCGAGACGTTCCGAAGACCCAGCATGGTCCGGAGGAGGGACGCGGGCAAAAGCTTCTGCGAGCCTCGCCGAGTGGCTCGAGAGTGAGCCAGAGGAAACCCTGCGGAGCAAGGGGTCAAGAGAACCATATTGGGAAGGACATGAAGAGCTGAGGGACACGCACCTGCCCGGTACAGTCAGTTTCATCCTCTTCAGAGCCCTCGGGGCAGGGCCGTAACTGCCCCTCAACCTCCGCCTCTTGCCTAGCGCCACGAAGGACGACAGGAGGCCACTTGAGGCAGATGCGCCTAGGCTCGGGGCAGGGCCACGGCGGACGCCCGTGGCTGGCGCTCCATTCCCCGATGCGACGTCCTCCGGACTCGCCTCGACCGGAGACTGCTATGCCTCCCCTTCAGTCACCTCAGGAGCCAGCGGTCCCTCGGTACCTTTCACCACCTCCGTCGACACTGGCGCCCGTGCTTCATCCGCTTGCTCCAGGGGCGGAGTGGACCCTAGACCAGGGGCTCCACTTGACACGTCCGCCCCGGAAGGGAAGGTTGGGCTCGCAAGCCCTGGCACCACCAACAAGGGATCATCACGAGGATCAGAGGAGCCCCCCGGCAACAGTCCTCGCGCATCGAAGCAGGGCATCTTTTCAGCGAAAGCTCATCCGGCCACATGAGCCAAGTACAAGGGAGTCGCGGAGACAGGGCACACTTCGGGCACTCCGCCGACAAGCAGCTGCAGGAACCCCTGGAGCGTCTCAGGGGGGAGCTGCTTCCGCTGAAGACGCACACGATCATCAAGACCTGAAAGGGCCCACATTGGGCGAGAATGGCGCTGAAGTGGGGCGACACGGAGGACAAGGAAGTCCCTCACCACCATTGCCAGAGTCAATCCGTTCCTCCTCAGGCTGGCCAGCCGGCGCATAACTGGCTCTGCCCGCGGATCCGAGAGGGCCTCGTGCTCCGAGCCCAAGTTCGGCATCGCCGGCGCGTTAGGAAGGTGGAATTGGGGGTTGTACGCAATAGCATCAACGTACACCCACTGCCGGTGAAACCCTGCTGTGGTCGGGTGGAGTGAGAAGTCGATTCCGGAGGCAGTAGTCGCCTCCACCACGTGCAGCGACACGCACCCCGAGCGCTGCCCCCTATCGACCAGGGAGAGGGCGAAGAAGTGGCGAAGCAGGGCCACAGACGGGGAAACACCGACGAAAGCTTCGCACAGAAACGCGAAGCAGGAGACGAGGATGATGGACCGAGGGTCCAAGTGCAGCACTCGAATCCTGTAATGCGTGAGCACTGCATAGAAGAAGGCAGGAAAAGGGGGGAGGAGACCCCCGAAGATGGCATGGAGATGGAGCTGGATGTCATTGGCGCCCAGCTCCACCGTCGGCCGTGAGGCAAGCCAGACCTATGTCGGCCCCCACTCATTAGATGCGTCGGCCAAGGCGCGACGCACCTTGTCCAGACCATCCTGGTTCACCACTAGGGAGTGACCCAGCGCGGGCTCGAGCATCGGCGGCGGCATGGCAGACTCGCCGCCCCCCTTCTTCTTCGCCTTGCGCGGCATGGCGGTAAATAAGGAGGGGGAAGAGAAGGCAAGTAAAGGGATAAAGCGATTGAAGGGCAGGAAAGCAGGGGCGACAGCAAGAAGTCCGCCTATCGGTTGTGTGATTGGCAAACCGCACGACTGCCAAGACTGCGTGAGAAGTGGAGTCGCCCACATCCCATCCAACCGTCGCACGCCAGCTTGGCCCGCAGCCTTTGGGGGCCCGCGGCACTTCGTCCTCGACTAAGGCTTTGCCTCGAAGCCAACTCCGCGCGCGTCTTGGGCCCGGGGGCTACTGTCGGCGTCCTGGGAACCAGGGTACCCAAACTTGCCTGTCTGCGGGATGCAGCGTGCTCCTGCCATGGCCTGGTACGGCCCGGTCGATCGACCAGCTGCTCAAGACCCCCGCGAGGGGGCTAGACCTCGCAAGGAGAACGACGTCAAGACCCCCTCGGGAGAGGCCTCGGTTAGGTTGCTCCGGAGGGGCGGAGAATCCAAGGCCAAACCTGCCTCAGGAGGAGGCAGTGACGCAAGCGGTGAAACACCGCGCCAGTGGGTGCCAGTGCCCGTCAGCGGCGCAGTTGCCATTTTTGTGCAAGGGGGACAGCGCAGGTTCCCGAGGAGTAGGGAAAAGGTTTCCCCATTGGCGCAACAAGACCGAAGAGTGCAAGGACGACAGGGATGATGTCACCACCGAGCCCACCACTGCGTCACCACCTGATCCTTTTGCAGGCAAAGACTGCTTTTGTCAGGATAGGAACTTCCTTGTGTTCCCGCTAAAAATGGCCGTTGTGGGATCCCTTCCCGCCTAAACATTTCGGGGGAAGAGGACCCTGGCCGCCTATATAAGTAGCTAGGATCCCCACTATGAAGGGGCAGAGAGGATTAGGTCCATAAACTCTGCCCTCGCACATAGGAACAAGAACTCTTGCCTCCTGACCCTCCTGAGCTCTCCTCCTGAGCTCAGGAACCACTGTACTAGTCCATATTCAAGCCCTCCTGAGGCCAATCCACCAAAGCAGGAAGTAGAGTTTTACACCACAAGGTGGCCTGAACCTGGGTAAACTCTTGTGTGCTTTACTTGTTGTTCGCTTGAATCTCTTCACTGGACGAGGGCGAGACGCTAGGTAGACGTGAGTGGGAGAGATCTTCGTTCACGCCCCTGTGTTCGAACTTCTTGGGTTTGCGGAGGCCGTAATCCGCCATTTTTGTCATAGAAGTAGGACCCAACCACATCTATGATGATACCGTGTTTTGTCACAATTATTATCATAGAAGTGTAATAAGTATGACAGAAAAAAGTTTCGTTCCGCCCAAAATGTCATGGATGTGTCTTTTTTTTGTAGTGCCCCCTCTGATAAGTGGACATGGGTCCAACTGGGGACCGCCTCCCCTGAGGGAAGGCTTATTCATAGAATACGCCTTTGACATCACTTCCTTCGCGAGTGTTGCCGAGCAGCTGGGTCGACCCACTGCTAAATTGCTCCCGGTGCGCAATATACAGTTAAAACCCTTTCCCTTTTTTTTTCTTTTTTTCTGTAAACTGGTAAAATCCATAAATAATGCAAATGAACTCCAAATTTGATGATTCAAATTTCTAGTGATTCCTTAAATCATGCTCTACTTGATGGTGCAAGATGCACATTTTCTAGAATACTTTTCTCCACACAAATTCAATAAAATCCCATTTTCTATTTCTATGTTAAACTTTAGAAACTTATAGAGAGCTCATAATTGATCCAAATGCAATGATTCAAATTCCTAGGTACTTATATGTTCCTAACTTAGTTTTTGAACATTTTTCCCAATGCTTTTTGTACCACATCAAATATAGGTCTATTTATCGATGTATAGCCAACTTTGCAAATCCCTAGGGAATTCCTTTGAACTCCAAATCCAGTGAAACCAACTCCTAGATGCTTCTAAAACTATTCCTTGTTAAATATGTGCCTTTGCTCATTTTTCAAAATAATTCTTCTGTACACTTCTTGCAAATTCACAAATCCCTTGATTCCATCATATTGAAATATTTAGAGATATCCATTGATCAAATCCCAATGAAACCACTTTGATCATTCCTCATATGACCAAAGGTATCCTAGAAAAGCCGAACTCACATTTTTAGAGAACTTTTATTTTTGCCTTATTGTGTTGCTTATTGTGATTGTTTCCGACCTTAGTTGACGAACTATACGGAGTACTTGGAGATGGACCAGAAGCTTTGAAGACTCTGATGGACCAGGCAAGCAACCCTTTGACCATGATGAACCATTTTACATCATAATAGCATTTTTGTTGCTTCACTGAGTGCATGATATACCTTGAATGGCAACCTTGCTAGGCTTGCCTCCGTTACATACCCCGTTGATCTTGCATTGTTCATGACTCTATCCTTGTTTAGAGTTATGTTGATGGGTTGTAGAAATATGTTATAGTAGTTGGCTACGCAAAATAGGCCAGAGTTATGCATGGAAAAAATAAGTGTGGTTTGACATACTTGCAAATAACCCAGTGGGTGACACTAATGCCCCTGGGAGATGATGGTGAACTAGGGCACTACTTGGTGGAGGAGTAGTGTACCGAGGCTTGATGAAAGTGTTGTTTACAGAGATGGACTAGATTTAAGATTTGTTGACCGTCCCGACCAAACATGCACAACCACTCTACCCTTATATGGGAAGTGTATTATTGATTACCTAGGCCGATACTAGCATGGTGCCCGCATTACTAGTGATGTGGGTGACACGAGGTCACTCTAGGGACGGGGCCATGCTTGGATAGGCGGCCATGACTATTTTTACAGGTCACCAGACACACCGTTGGTACCCTGTGCTTGTGGTATGTGATGAATATGGGACCATGGCTCCAAACATTTAAGATGTGAAATGTTAGGCACGGGGGTTACTACCAATCGAGTGGACTCTATGTTAGTGTCGTCTAGGGAAAGATAGTGATCGGGTGCTTACCCTGGGTACTTGAGATACCGCGGGACGTGGATGACACAAAAGTTCCCTAATTCTTGTGGGTAAAGTGTGCAACTTCTGCAGAGTGTAAAACTATTCGAATAGTTGTGTCCACGGTCAAGGTGAGTTGGGTGGTGCGGCTTAGACTATGTCCATAAGTTTTTGGAAAACAACACAGTTTGGTAAATCTGTTGACGTGATTCATGAGGAAGTCATAGTGAGCTTGATCACGAGATGTTTATAACTCTTTCTCGATATTGAAGTCTATAACCTCCTGATACTTGTTGCAGACGCATTCATGCCCTTGATAAATGTTGATCATACTTGCATGAGAAAAACTAGCTTTCCGCAAAAATGCCAATCTAGCAGCAGAGCCTTGCATATTTATTCTGTTACCACTCTTGGTTTGCTTGCGAGTACATTCAAAGTACTCATTGGCTTGCCACTGGTTATTTTATTGGCAATGCATGAAAGAACAGGATATAATGAAGATTCTTTGGTGACGATCGTGCGAGCTAGGACACTTCCCAGTCAGAATGCCTGTAGGGTTAAGGAAGATGGCATGGGTCCAAGTTGTCAACAAAGATTTTCGCTATGATGATATATACTCAAGACTTGACCATAATGGCCACAACTCGTGTAATACGGTATGTATGGATGTAAGATTCTTGTTATTCAGCTTATGTATGTTTAGTGAGCATTGATTTCTGGAATCACTATACATGAGTCGGGGTTCCCACATATATCTCTTGATTCCATGCTTGATTTGTGCTACACTTCAAGATTAGCTTTCTTGCAGTGGCAGGACAGTCAGATGAGACATATTATGTGCAAGTATGTCGACATCTACGCCATAAATTTGTAACAGGTCTTGAAGAGCATCACGTGTGCTATTTTCTCACATAAACCTTAATCATAAAGCTCATAAAACAACAAAGAAAGACTACTTAGAGATGGATATATACAAATAGGACGTATACAAATAATGGATGTTGGAACTACCAATGTAATGCAAAACAAGATGCATTGTTGATAAAAGTGATAAGTTTGGATTGGGTAAAAACACCTAATAACCACGAGAACTCTAAAGCTCTTATAGTATGGGGCCGATGGAATATATGTTAAACATGATTGGTATTGAATAACTAGAGTATGTATGGTCCCGCTGCAACGCACGAGCACTTACATAGTACTACTTTTTTTGACAATACTTACCTAGTACTACTTAAAAGAACGTAAGACTTCTATTTCACCTCTCTTTCATCTAACCTTTCTTATATATGCCCCACTCTTTCCTTCTCCTCATTGATTTTTCCTCCCATCTCTGATTTTCTCCCATCAATTCTCCCTAAATACAATCAATTTTAGCATGTTTTATTAACTTACATAAAACATATTTTGTTTGGTAAGTCATTAAATTCTTAGCAAGTAAGTGCTTAACAATAAAATCGTAGGTAAATCATGGCGATTGCATAAAAAAATTTGCTAAGATTTTAGCGCATCAATATAATAATAAACATGCAGTCACCAGTTAATCTAGTATAATGTTTACACTCCAATTGCAACACACGAGCAATTTTCTAATATAAGTAGAAGATGATGTTGGTATTTATACCCATAATATTTTCATATGCTCAAATTTGCACCTCTTCTATCTAGTTCATCAAATTTGCTCTCCATCCATCTTCTCTCTCTCCTCTCTCTCTCTCTCTCTCTCTCCCTCTCTCTCTCTCTCTCTCTAGAGAACGCCAAAAGTGCTTAGTCATCTCACTGTCGCCTCATCACGATCAACTCTCGCATGCACGGCCAACGATAGCCGCGAGGCTCGAAATCATGTTCACGAGATTCACCTCTCTCTGCTTATATTCCCATGGAATAATTGGATGACCACACGTCGTAGAAATGGATCCTTTCTAATCCTCCCCGGCTCCGTTGTCATGTCGCCGCTGCCCGATCTCCTCCAGTTGACATGGCCGTGGCTCCTCCTAGTACTGATATTATTGGTGTTGATTTATTAGCTTCACCAAGGTTGAAAGTTTAATATGACTACATGTCAAAATACATATATTTTGATAAGAAATATGAAGAGGAAGTTGCAGACTTAGTTGCCAATGATCTGAATCAGTTAACGGAGGGCACCATTATATCCGTTGATGAGAAAATCACACTTGGTCTGACTAGGGAAGAAAGCATGGAGGTCACAGGATGTACTAGAATGAAGCAAACTGATGCATGCGTACATGGGGAGATGAATCCTATTATACTGTATCAAATATAGATTAGCAAACAGTTAATTCTTTTGCATGGAAGGTGCTTCCCTGGAGTTGCAAAACAAGGAGATCACGTGTGCTTGGTAATTACAGGTGCACTACATGGCCACGTAAGCTGTTTTTATTCCTACCGTGCAAGCAAAAGTACATGGCTCATATGAGGAGAAGACTCAACTCGTGGAGCTGTTGGTCCTTGCAGGAAGTAGGATGGGGTCCACCAGAACAGATCAAAGATTAGGCAAAATTAGCTAGAAAATCCATTCTGAGATGTAAAAGGATTGGACTCTATTATTTTATGTTTTTTCCTTAGTATGGATATGTGCTTGCGTGAGGGGCCATAGGCCAGGTTTAGTCACATTATTTATAGGCATGGTGCGGCCATGTAACGTGTCATGTTATTTTGAGATGAATTAGATACCGTTTGTGTTCCGGCCGTCGACCATTATCGAGTTTAGAGAATTCTTGTCAAAAATCTCTAATGGCGTGTGAGTTCCTGCGACGCGACGCGTAGGAGATTATAATCTGAGCCGGTACGGTTCGTCCACATTATTCATTCAGATCGAGGGGTTGGCGTGTTGTTTTTGCGGAGTTTGTGAATATTTTCATAAACCCGCAACGAGTTCTTGCTGCGATGGAGGGTTATGCCGTGAATGATCGGGCCATTAACGGATGGACCATCGTGTTGAGGTCCGCCCCACATCAATTGGTATCAGAGAGCGGTGTTGCTCAGGGCACTTTGATGGAGATGAACGGCACGTCGTCACCAAGGAAGAGCATCTGGAGGCTATCCAGCAAATTTTTGCTAGATGAGACGGGCTACGGTGCCGAACTTTTTCATACCTACTATAAAGTGGGAGAGAAAGTTTGCGTCACGACGATCGACCATGACAGTTCGATCAACGTAGTCGGCATCGACATGGTAGAGAAGCTACAGCTATCGATGACACCACATCCACGACCGTACTCACTAAGGAGGTGCTACGACCAGCTCGACATCACGCACCAAACTACGGTACTGTTTTCAATCGGCAAATTTTCTTGTGAGGTTTTCTGTGACATAATTTTGGCACCGCTGATTTCATGTCATATGCTGCTCGGAGAGCCATGGTATAAGAGAAACAACGTTACACATGAGTATCTCGCGAACACGTACACTATCGATCGGGATAAAAAATATGTTCTCATGTCTATGGAGAAGAAGTTGTTCAAAGCTTAGAGGAAACAACAACTTCAGAAGATGAAGGAACATGAAGACGCGAAGAAGGAAACCAAAGTTCCTGAAACTTTTCCAGCACATATTCAATTTGCAAATAAAGATGTTGTTGAGGAGATCGACTCGAAACCAGGGACGGTTTCTCTTGAAGATGGGGAGGATGATATGGCCGTGGCTGCCCCTGTACTGATATTATTGGTGTCGATTTATTAGCTTCACCAAGGTTGGAAGTTGGAGACGACTACGTGTCCAAATACGTATGTTTTGATAAGAAATATAAAGAGGAAGTTGCAGACTTAGTTGGCAATGATCTGAATCAGTTAACGGAAGGCTCCAATATATTTGTTGATCAGAAAATCACACTTGGTTTCACTAGGGAAGCAAGCATGGAGGTCACAAGATGTACTAGTATGAAGCAAGTTGATGCATGTGTACATGGGGGAGATGAATCCTATTTTACTGTATCAAATATAGATCAGCAAACAATTAATTCTTTTGCATGGAAGGTGCTTCCCTAGAGTTGCAAAACAAGGAGATGACGTGTGCTTGGAAATTACAGGTGCACTCCTCGCTGGCATCTGGCCCGGCGTCCACCCCTCGCTGGCATCCCCGGCCCCAGTCCTGGGCGATCACAACCTCCCCTCCATCATGGCACTCGCAGATCTGAATTTCGATATTGCCCAAGACTTTGCCGCTGAGGTTTGGATAAAATGGGGTGTCCCCATTAACTTCGAAGATGGTAAGGAGATGGAGGAATACCTCATTGTTGCGGAATTCACTAGATCCAAGATTCGACTCACCGAAGAATCTGTAAGCACTATTCTCCTGTCTTGTTTTGGGGGTAGAGCATCACTATTCCGTGTTCAACGTCTTCAAAACTGGTCTTTCAAGTTCTCGGTTTCCTCTAAGGAGGTGGGTTTCTCCATCATCAAGGGTGGAAATATATCTATTCCACTGCTTAATGTTAACTTTCTGCTTTGGGGTAGTGGTGGACCAAACTCTTGTTGGGAGGTTGATCAATACTTACAAGAAAAGGAGGATAAATGGACCCACATCTTTCGTAGACATCCTAGGAAATCTTACCTCCAAGCACTCAGATCTCCTACTACTTTTGATGATTCACGTAATTACAATCTCACATCTTTGCCGGTTCATCAGGAGCGTGATCCTAGGGATCCATCAATGTTGGCTCGTTATCGTCCGAATTCTAACTCAATCAATGCAACAGTTTCTGATTGCAGGGCGGGTTCCCCGCAAATACAAACATGCCCATCTACTTTTTGTGTACGCTGCCTCTTAACGGGCCACAACAGGCCTGCTTGCACAAACCGCATCAAATGTCAATGGTGCAAAAAGTGGGGACATATTGAGAAGGACTACTTCTCCTCGGCCTGTCAAAGCCCAGCCCAATCCACCAAATCGCCCGGCAATCGCAGTTCCGAGGCAACCCTCCACTGTTCCCGCGATTGGGACAAATCACGCCGTCGCTCAGCCGACCAATTAGTCCAATCAAGTTATTTCGCCTCTGCTTTCTCTCCGGGTTGGTAGTAGTCATCACATTTATTCCCTAGTCTCTCATCGTCTCCATGCTATGATGACCCTCCCCTCCACATCCCTCCCCACCTCATCCACTCCTCCGCCGACGCAGAATCGCATTGCTGTGGCAATGGCCACCATTCCCTTCGATCCCATGCCGTTCCTCCCACCCAATCATCACAGTATTGAAATCGAGGGCCAACCTGCAAGGATCAAGATCATCAATGGCGCGACGCCGACCACACATGAAGAATGGGCGATTGCTTCTATCATTCCCATGCCCAATCTCCCACTTGCTTTTGACACCATCAGAGAGGTACTTTCTGATTTTCTCACTAATAAGAAGATTGGTTTCACAGAGATTGAGCCATGTCCTTTCGGTCAAGCGTATATCGAGCTCAGTAGTGGATTTGATCGGAATGCACTAGTTGCTAATTGACAGCATCAATTACTAATGTTCATGTAATTTTCCAACCCCACAATAAGGGTTTGAACTGGAGAAAGTTGGTGATGAACAGAGATGTCTGGATCTGGTTGTGCGACTATCCATTTGATAGGAGGAACATTTAGGAGGTTAACAATGCTGTTAGCAAGTTTGGTAAATTTCTAAGCCGGGACAAAATGAGGAGTACTAGGGCTAACCTCATGGTCAAAGTGCGTGTGGAAGAACTGAGAGACATTCCATCCAGCATTGTCTTTGGAGAGGGCTATGATTTTCGGGCAGATTCCTTAACAGTGCCAGTGGCTATTTTACAGCACCAGATCCTGGGTGTTGAGGCTCCAGATGAAGACCCCATTGATCCTAATGGAAATCCACATCCAGCTGCTCATATGGCTAACTTTCACCCAAATTAGCATAACCATTTCCTTGGCCCTCTGCAGTAGCATGAGAATGATGCTATTCATGGGCATAATCAACCTCCAAGCAACCATCTGAATCTGCAACTTGGCCTTGATGTTCATGAAGATGCTGTTGTGAATGAACAACCAGAGGAGGAGATCAACAATGACAACGAGGATGATGAGCAAGGGTATTTACCTGGCTGGGTACACTGGGCCATGCCCCAAGAAGTAGACATTGAAATTCATGCTGGTGAATTCTTGGAACTGCATGAAATTATGGAGCCAATGGAGGAGGAGAATTTGGCTCTTGTGGCTCAAAGCAGCATCACTGCATCCATGGCTCCTTCTGACAACAGTCATAGTACTGGTGCATCTCCCAATGGCCTTTTGACACCAAATGAACAACATATCCCCGATTTAAACCTGGATGCTTTTCCCATTGGGCCCGATATTGCTCCCTTGGCCCAACAACACATGGTGGATAATGAAGCCTACCTGCCAGTTCTGGAGGCAGCCTAATTTCCTGTTATGGAGGCCCAACTACAAGACATGGAGGCAGCCCCTAATCTGAATCTGATGCCTGATCCACATCTTAAGACCATTCTCCCTCAGATTGACACTTATCACATAGATACAAAGGATGATCCTATGCTTAATGAATTCGTCTATGTTGTTCATCAAGACTTGCCTTCCACACTTTATGGTATAGTCAACAAGTTAGCAAATGAGGTCTCCCGTATATGGCTTGCTACAACATCTCCTGAGAAAGAAGTACTGCCTCAACAGATAAGGACAGTCCAGATTAAGGTTACTGGCAAAGAATCTGACAAAATGCAAACTGACATTGGTGATTTATCTCTCTTAGATATGTCTGCTCCCCTGGCTTTCCCATGCCCATTTATGCTAATCAGGCACACTATACACCCCCAGGTTTTCAGAGCTTAGAGATGGAACAGAACCCTGATGAAGGTACCATCCACCCTAAGCCAACTCTTAATGATGAAGCTCTTGTGGGTAGAGAAGCTACACTCACCTAGAGGAAGCATTTTGCCCCCACTAGAGATAATTCCAAAGTTATTCAGGTACTTGTAGACTGGGTTAACTTCTTATCTGTCATCCTCCTGTCACCTGCTAAATTTGAATTGGCCACTAATTTCATTTCTTCCAATGTTTGGGAAATCATCCAGCAATCATCCTCTTGCCAATCATCTTTACCTTTTGTCGTCCCTGATCTATGTCCTAGGGATAACTCTCTTGCATGCATTCTAACCTCTCATTCTTAGGATGCACAAGGGGTAGAGATCTCCTCATCTGTTGAGCAGTGCAACACTGAACTGTGACGCCCGGATAGTTAAGCTACAGTAACCCTCTACTAATGACGACACATCACCGCAATTACTGTTGATAATCTAGTGTTAGTTCGAAACCGGTTCGAATTCGAATTTAAAATAAAGTCAAACTATAAAAGTTTTCAATTATCAAAACAAAAATGTTCTAAAAGTAACAATTAAATCATATGTAATATTGGTGGAGAAACCACACTTTTCTAAAATGTTTAAATGCTCAAATGGGTTTGAAATAGCAGCATAACCAATTTAATAAATGCTTTCATTAATTATAAAATGTAAAATATTTCATTTGGGGGCTTAAACTTTAGTATCAGAGGTATCATTAGTAGTACTAATTTTGGTACATCCTTTATGTTTTTATAAAACTAAAGTAAAGGTGAGACAAAATTAAAAACAATGATCATAAAAGAAAACAGAACAAGTAAAAAGAAAACAGAAAACAGTAAAACAAAAAGCCCCCCCCCCTCTCACTGGGCCGAATGGCCCAGCCGGCCGGCCCAGTTGTCCCCGGCCTATATGGCCTCGCCACCCCGAACCCTAACCCACACCGTCCACCACTTTCTCCCCCGATCCAATTCTGGATCGGGATCGACCCCGACGCCGTCCCCGCCATTCGACGCCTCTGGACTCCGTCGTCGTCGAAGCCACCTCGCGGAGCCGCTCCGTCGCCGTCGTCTTCGACCACCACCCCGACGCCTCGCTGCCTCGAACCCTACACCCACCCGTGAGCGCCCTCTTCTCTTGCGTATGACCAGGCCGATGCGCGCCGTCCGCCGCTCGCCCGCGCGTGTGCGCTGCACCGCTGCTCGTCGGCGCTGTTGCGGCCTCGCCGGCCCGCGTCGCCTCATTCCCTGCTCTCCCCGCTCCGGCGCCCGCCCGCTGCCGGCCCCGCTCCCGCCGCGGCCTGGCCCGGCCTCTCCGTGCTCTCGGCCCCGCCTGGCCTCGTCGTCACGCAGACCGCCGC
>LR738712.1:231746410-231829450 GCA_902687465.1 Secale cereale
CCCGCACGCCGCCTACTGCCGCCCCCTAGTGCCCGCGGGCCGCAGCCCCTGCTTCACCTTCCATTGGCCGCCCCGACTACCTCGTCTACGCGTGCCGCGGCCGCCCTCCCCCTGCTCTGCTCGAACCTCGCTCGCGTCACCCCGCCTCTCCAACTGCGCCGCCGCCGTCACCACGCAGCAGCCGGCGCCCCTCCCCCTTGCCCGCTCTGCGCCCTGGCCGGGCCGGCTCCGCCCGGCCGTGCCCGCGGTGGGCCGGCGCCTCCCCGCCGGTGCCCTCTCCGGCGCCTGGTGCCTTACTGCCTGGCCGCGCCGACGCCCCGGTCCAGCGCTGCCGGCCTCGCCCTGTGCCCGGGCGGGCTTCGGCCTGGGTGCGCCTCGCCCCAGCGCCCAGCGCCCGTTAGCCTGCATGGCCCCTAGGCCACTTACAAGTGGGGCCCAGCCCCTTAATTAAAAAAAGGAGTTAAAAAATATATGTTCAAAAAAATAATATTAATTAAATAATTAATTAACTTAATTAATTAATCTTAATTAACCTAATTACTGTTAGATTAATTAATCTGTTTAAATTAGTCTTAGTGTATGACAGTAGGCCCCACGTGTCAGTTTGACTCTGTCAACAGACAGTTGACCGCTGACATCATGCTGACGTCATGATGACGTCAGCAGGCACTATTCTGGATAATGTTAGATTTAAATAAATAATTAATTCTAGAAAATGTTATAAACTTTAGAAAATCATATAAAATAATCCGTAACTCGGATGAAAATAATTTATATATGAAAGTTGCTCAGAACGACGAGACGAATCCGAATACGCGGTCCGTTCGTCCGCCACACATCTCTATCATACCGAACGTGCAACATTTCCCCTCCGTTTCATCTGCCCGAAAACGCGAAACACCGGGAATACTTTCCCGGATGTTTTTCATCCTTGCCAGTATCACCTCCTACTGCGTTAGGTCACACGTAGCACCGCGTATTCCCATGTTATGCTTTGTGATGCTATTGTTTGCTCTATTATTTATTTGTTTCCCCTTCGTTGCTTATTTTCGGTAGACTCCGATACTGTGATAGACCTCGAGACCATTGATGCTTCGGTGTTCGACTACGGCTACGATTCCAAAGATTCCTTTCATCTGCAGAGCTTCCAGGCAAGCCCCCCCTTTGATCACCAGATATCACCTATTCTTCTCTCTACTGCTTGCATTAGAGTAGTGTAGCATGTTACTGCTTTCGATACTCCTATTCTGCTGCATAGCCTGTCATTGTTGCTACCACTGTTGATACCTTACCTGCAATCCTAAATGCTTAGTATAGGATGCTAGTATTCCATCAGTGGCCCTACACCCTTGTCCGTCTGGCCTGCTATTCTATCGGGCCGTGATCCCTTGGGGTGATCACGGGTATATATTATATACAAACACTTTACATGATACATGATGTGACTAAAGTCGGGTCGGCTCATTGAGTACCCGCAAGTGATTCCGATGTGGGGGCTGAAAGGACAGGTGGCTCCATCCAGGTAGTGGTGGGCCTGAGTTCCCGACGGCCCCCGAGTGGATCTTTGTGGCGGAGCGACAGGGGCAGGTTGAGACACCCAGTCGAGAGGTGGCCTGGCCCTGGTCGTTGTCCGCGGTTACTTCATAATAACACGCTTAACGAGTTTGGATATTTGATCTGAGTCTGGCCATTTGGTCTATACGCACTAACCAGCTACGTGGGAATAGTTATGGGTACTCGACGTCGTGGTATCAGCCGAAGCCTTCTTGACGTCAGCGGTTTAGCGGCGCGCGCCGGGTTGGACCGCGTAACGCAACTTCCTTAGTAATGGAGGTTGCTAGGTCTGCTCACCGGCCGCCCTCGCAACGTGCAGGTGTGCATTGGGCGATGGGCCCAGACCCCTGTGTG
This sequence comes from Secale cereale, assembly GCA_902687465.1. Classification (NCBI taxonomy): domain Eukaryota; kingdom Viridiplantae; phylum Streptophyta; class Magnoliopsida; order Poales; family Poaceae; genus Secale; species Secale cereale. Next base: position 231,748,319 of record LR738712.1, read on the forward strand.
CTTAGGACTTAGACCGACGTGCTGACCTCTCTGCTGTGCTTAGGTAGGGCTGCGACGTGTTGATCTTCCGAGGCCGGGCATGACCCTGGAAAGTGTGTCCAGCCAAATGGGATCGAGCGTGCTGGGATATGTGGTGCACCCCTGCAGGGAAGTTAATCTATTCGAATAGCCGTGTCCCTCGGTAAAAGGACGACCCGGAGTTGTATTCCGACCTCATGACAACTAGAACTGGATACTTAATAAAACACACCCTTACAAGTGCCAGAGATAACTCAGTGGTTGCTCTCTCACAGGGTGATGTGCGGGAGGATCGCCGAGTAGGATTATGCTATACGTTGTTACTTGGTGAACTTACCATCTATTTCCCTTCTACTGCTTCAAGACGGAGGCTGCGAGAAGCGAGGATACTTGTTACTTTCCAGCTACCCTCATCTTCTGCTGCAAGATGGAGGTTACGAGAAGCGTAGTCTTCGATTGGATTAGCTATCCCCCTCTTATTCTGCTTTCTGCAGTTTATCCCACATATATTACCCCCCCCCCCTTACACAGATACCATTGCATATGTAGTGTAGTTCCTTGCTTGCGAGTACTTTGGATGAGTACTCACGGTTGCTTTTCTCCCCCTTTTCCCCCTCTTGTTCCTTCTTCTCGGATGATGCAACCAGATTGATGGAGTCCAGGAGCCAGAAGATCCCGAGGATGTTTCTACGTGGAGTTCGGCTTCGAGGAGTAGTTAGGAGGTCCCAGGCAGGAGGCCTTGCCTTTTCGATCGGTACTATATTTGTGCTAGCCTTCTTAAGGCAAACTTGTTTAACTTATGTCTGTACTCAGATATTGTTGCTTCCGCTGACTCTTGTGTTTCGAGCTTATGTATTCGAGCCCTCGAGGCCCCTGGCTTGTAATATAAAGCTTGTATTATTTTAATTTGTGTCTAGAGTTGTGTTGTGATATCTTCCAGTGAGTCCTTGATCTTGGCCGTACACATTTGCATGCATGATTAGTGTACGGACAAATCGGGGGCGTCACATGAACTCACTGCAGCATCCTCTACTTCAGCACTCCAAAAAACTAGAAAGAGGAAAGATAAAGTCCCACTGGTTGAGACTCAGGTAAGGAGGAGCTCTAGGTTACAGAAACTTTCAAAAGGGTTCAAGAAATCTGTGTGTAAAGACAAATAATGTCTTGCTTGTCATGCTGCCCCACCAATCCTTTCAGGTAAAATCATTAAAAGTTTGAATACCTCATTTTGCAAGGTTGCTGGAAAGGACACCACTGAAGAATTACTGAGCAAGAGAGCTAAAAAGGGGAAGACTGATGGTCCACCACTGGAGGGAGCTAAGAAGGCTAAAGACAAGAACTAGAAGAGACAGTGTAGACTGGGCTCCACATACTAGTTTTGAGAGTAGTTTTTCTTTCTGTTCTAGCTGTGTCAGCTACTCTATGATCCAGATGTACTTAAGACTTTATGGTCCTCTCCACTATGCTCAGTATCTCACTTTTGTATCCATGTCTGGGATATCCACTTTGTTTCTTTCTGAACAGGGCAGCTATTATTTGATTATCTGGGCACAGTCCTGTGGTTTTACTCATGTCATCTATAAACAAAAATTGGAAAATGACCCTAATAAATGGGCAGCTATATCCAATAAAATTGAGGAGTCCAAATGCTCCATCATTTTCCTGCAAGAAACTAAGAGGGAACTCATTGACCCCATCTACATAAAAAAAATTATGTCCAAGGAAATTTTCAAAATTTGAATTCCTCCCCTTGTTGGTGCCTCTGGTGGCCTCCTTGTTGCATGGAATGACAATGTCTTTTTTAGGCAATTAATCCACACTAATGCCTTCTCTATCTCCATTCAATTCACCTCTCAGCATAATGGAGATTCCTGGATTCTCACTAATGTCTATGGGCCTTGTCAACATGATGAAAGAACACATTTTCTTGAATGGCTTCAGAACACTCAATTGCAAGATGGTACTAAATGAATTGTCCTGGGGGAATTTCAACTACATCAGATATCCACACAATCGAAGTAGAGAAGGAGGTAGCATTAATGATATGCTTTCTTTTAATGAGGCCATCAGTAGACAAGCACTTGTTCCCTCTCAAAGGTAGAAAGTACACATGGAGCAATATGCCGGATGCCCCTCTTCTTGAAAATTTAGACTATTGTTTCACTTCAGAAAATTGGACCCTTACGTACCCTCCCACTTTTGCATACCCTCTTGCAAAAACTACATCAGATCATATCCCAATCAAGATATATATTTGTTCTCACATTCCAAAATCTAATGTCTTCAGATTTGAGAATTTCTGGCTTGAACATCATCAATTCAGGGACATTGTTCAAACTATCTGGGTCCAGCCAGTGGATGAAGTTGATAGTGCTAAAGTCATTGCTACCAAGTTTAAGAGACTGAGGAAGGGCCTAAAAAACTGGTCAAATGAGATTTCAGACTTGATAAAGATTATTGACAATTCCAACTTTCTAATCCTATGTTATGATCAATTGGAGGAATTCAGAAACATATTTGTTGAAGAAGCTAATGGCAAAACATTGTCAAGGAACACCTGGCATTTATTCTGGAGAGTCAGAGTAAATACTGGAAGCAGAGAGCTACAATTAGGAAGATTAAGATGGGTGAAGCTAATACAAAATATTTCCAAGCAAAGGCCACCATTAAGTATAGGAATAACTGCATTGCAATGTTAAAAGATGACTCAGGGTTTGAACATCATGATCATCATGCTAAAGCTGTAGTTCTATATAGAGCTTTGAAGGACAGGTTGGGTACTGAGGCAAAGACACAAAACCCTCTATTTCTTGAACATCTTCTCAGCCCCTTGGAAAATCTTACAGACTTGGGAGTTCCTTTCACTAAGGAGGAGATTGATAAGGTTATTAGGCATATGTGTCAGGCCCAAGATGCGATTCTATCCCGATCACGTGACTTATACGTGATTGGGGCACAACTGCATCTCAGGCGCTTAGCAAGATGGATATCATTACATCGTACCATTACATAAATACATGGGGATACACCAATTCATACAAGTCACATGAATACAACAACATCAACACAAGGCATCCGACTATGGATGCAAACATGAAAAGCACAACGACATCCATCTGCTATCCCAGGCTGCCGACCAGGAACCTGGCCCAAGACTGATGAAGAAGAAGAAGAAAGAACTCCGACACAAGAACATCGCTCTCACGTCAAGTCATCGGAAACCTGCACCTGCAACTGGTGTTGTAGTAACTGTGAGCCACGAGGACTCGACAATCCCATAACCATGGGTATCAAGACTAGCAAAGCTTAATGGGTATGGAGAGGTTAAGTGGTGAGGTTGCAGTAGCGGCTAAGCAAAAGTATGGTGGCTAACTTACGAGTACAAGAATAAGATGAGCATCTACGCAAACGGTCGCAAACTAGTAATGGTCGCTAGAGATCCTGAACTACCTACGAGTCAAACATGACCCCACCGTGTTCTCTTCTCAAAGTGAAAACGGACAGTCACGGTTACTCACGCGGTTGTGTGTTTTATCTCGGATCCTCTGTCAAGTTTTCTACAACTGGACATTAACAAATTCCAATCTGCCACATAACCACGGGTACGGTTTTCGAAAGATCATAACCCTGCAGGGGTGTCCCAACTTAGCCCATCACAAGCTCTCACGATTAGCAGAGATAATAATAATATTACCCCTTATCTTAGGGAAGGCCCGATCAGACTCGGAATTCCCGGTGCACAAGACATTTCGACAATGGTAAAACAAGTCCAGCAAGACCTCCCGGCGTGCCGACACCCTGATAGTAGCCGCGCGTATCTCGTCTCGGGCCACGACCGGATAGGTGATCCTACGGGAGCCAGATACCTCGAGTTTCCCCGTGGCAGCCCGCAGTCTCCCCGTTTGGGACCAACACCATCAGCACTGGCCCCCTGTTATCTAGAAAGAATCCTCGGGGACGCGACCCCATATGCAATTTAAATAATTAATTAAGTTGTTATTATGAGGCAAATTAAAACCAATGTTGGGCATTGTTGGAGGAGTTTTATTCAAAGACGAACTGTCAAGGGGTCCCCATATACGCGTTAGGAACGCAAAATCAAGGAACATAACGCCGATTTATCTGCTCCTAAGGTGGCATGAGTGGAACAAAACACCGAGCAAAAGGCCAAGCCTTCCACCCATTGCCAAGTATATAGGTGTGTTAATACATATAAGATATATTGTGATATTCCAACAACAAGTTCCAACAAGGAACAATCTTCATCTTCACCTGCAACTAACAACGCTATAAGAGGGGCTGAGCAAGCGGGTAACATAGCCAATCAACGATTTCCTGGGAAGGTGCCAAAGGTTAGAGGTTTCATGGCAACAAGGGGAGGGGCTGTCAATAAATGATGGGTAACACGACATATAGCGATAGCATCGAGACATCTAGCATGACAATGATAGTTAAGGTATCCGAGGTGATGGTCATCTTGCCTAAGATCCACTACACCACAACACTACTTCCCTGACAAACAAATTGGTCAGGAAAACAGCTTCCGCTAACAAACAGTCGGTTGGGAAAAACTATTGCCGACCAACACAGTCTGTTGGGGAAAGTCCAGACGGGAAAGCCTTTTCCCGACCGACTGTTGGACGGCTATAGGAATCATTGCCGACCAACTTTCTGTTGGCCCTGCCACGAACCTTTCCCGACCGATTTTCTCTTGCAAACCTTTCCCGACCGATTGTTCGATGGTAATATCTTTGCCGACTAACTTTTTGTTGGCCCTGCCATGAACCTTTCCCAACCAACAATCTGATGGTATTATCTTTGCCGACCAACTTTCCGTTGGCCCTAGCATGAACTTTTCCCGACCAACAGCAAGATGGTGCTTCCTTTTGCCGACCGACAATTCGTCTGCACTTTGCTAATGGTATTTGGCATATTACATTATCAAGACAATATCAATCAGGTTACATATCTGATCATTATCTATCAAGTTACAATAACTTGCATGTATTCTGAAATAATAAACCAGAACCAAACAAAAATAACACTAATAATTCTCATAATAGATGTAACTAAAGAAGAGGAAACATTTGTCTGGATGACCAAAACACCCGATAGGTTTATAAAATGATAGATACATCTCCGACGATTCAATGCTTGCCCCGTTACACAAGATATCCTTTACAAAATTGTAGCTACAAGATGCATTGTTTTGCTCCATTACATAAGATATCTAGTTGACACAAACTGACAGCTTCATGGTTCCTTCTTGGTCCTCTTGTCTTCCCTACACAACCAGACAGCAACCTGGAAAGACAAAAAAGCATACAATTAATGTACATGCGAGCTGATGAAATTTCCTTTTTACCGAGTACTACTATACTACCTGTTCAACTTGAGAGCAAAGAGGATCAGGCATGAAACATAGAAACCAAATTAATATACAAGCAGCTAACTTTGAGGTGAATAAGTTTGATTTGCAGGCCTGTAAACTTGGGATCCTTACTGAAGTGTCAAACTAAGAATAACCAAAGTTGACCAGGAGACTCGACCCCAAGTTTTGAAAAATAATTGGATGATTGAACCATTTCATGACATCTTCACATGATTTATATCACAGGGTGGAAAAAATGTTGTGCTCTGACGATTTGTGTTATGATGTGAAACTGAAAATAATTCATGTTAAGTGCATAACAGGGAACATAACCAAATGTTGTAGCTGTAGCTATGTTGACTGCTACACTCGTCTTGTTATAACTACAGGAAGCTAAGTACTAGCGACCTTTCGACAATGATGATGAAGAAAAGATATATTCTCACGTTTTCTTGTCGACAATGACATAAAGAAATGTCGTCTTTCCACCACCATCAGAGATCTACAAGAGAGAAATAATATGAGACATAAAAGGCGAAGGGAAGTCCAGTTCACTACAGGATTAGAGATACACCTTACTGGTGTTTTCTATCCATGTGAAAAGTAACAGTATTTCAGTTATCTTTGTTTACTCTTCAGTAGTGGCCATAAATTGAATGGTACTCAAAGGGATTTTGCTATCTCCCTGGTTGCAGCAATAGATACATGGGCACAAAAAACATAATGCTATCTTCCTGGTGGCAGCAATAGATACATTGGGATATACGACAGTATTGATATGTGGATGGATATACTATAGTTTTGATATGTGGATGGATATGCTACAGTTTTGATTCAGCAGGATGACTTACTTCAAATACCAAAGATCTCCAATAGCTAATAATGGTCTTCTAGTCAGCTTCACTAATTCTGCTATCACGTCTTTTCCTAAATTGTGCATCAGTCAGTGCAACATCAAACTTGTACCTCTTTAAATCTGACTTCCAATCCTTCCATTGTGTGTGTGAAGTGTTGATAACAAAGCTCAAAGCAGTTGAGTCCAGCTCATAAAATGCCTATTAAAATGAGAGAAAGCAGGACACTCAGTTAGATGGCATCGAAACTACAACAATTAGAGGCGAGTTAATTTGCACTGTCCTGGGACTTTTACAAACTAATATGCGAGAAGTATGCGTAGTAATCCAGTAGTATTTGCATGTTCTTATAGATTTGTGGTTTCCTTCTTCACAATAAATAATCATACGCTCTTCTAATTTCTTTTACAAGAATCTTGCAAACACAGACTGAGCTATAGGCAGCCTGGTTCCAAAGACATCTTAAAACCAGTGCCCCTTTTCCCATTTCGTGTGTTTTCGAGTCTATTTTTCTGTGTACCTACGAGGTAAATATTGATCTAGGTTTGGCAACAAATACACTAGAAGTACACATAATAATCCAATAGTATTGCACTCTTCTTATAGATAGATGTATGCTACTTCACTATGAGTAATCACACACTCTTACAATTTCTATTTACAAGAATCTTGCAAATAAAGAAAAGTCAGGTTTTCGGAAGGAGTTGCGTGTGGACCGACCTCAGTCCCCAACAACTATGTATGCTCCTGGTATTTCTCTTGCTTAGTTTTTTGTGTCATTGACAATACAAGAGGTCCATCATATCCTGTCGAAGTTCATTATAATAAAAGGATTGTATTTTTTCTGATAACATTTGAGTGCTGCTTAGTATGTTTATCATAGGAGTGATGCACGACATCATTAATGTGAGATGCCCAGACCTTGCTTTAGGATACAGGGATATTTAATATAACGCCCTTGTCATACCAAGAAGGTTTTACCTGAAGGTTTGTGATTGAAGTTAACCGGCGTTATTAATGTAAAGTGTTCCTTGGCCACTTATGTCGCACACCATGGTTCTTTCGAAAGCCATCGCATACTGCTTTTGGTTAATAGAATTTCGGTACCAAATGGTTCATGTTCAAAAAAAAAATACCAAATGGTTGTCACTTTGTGCAAAGATATTGAGGATGGTGATATCATGCTGAACGGAATAATAATAATAATATTTTGGAGAAACCCTCATTATATAATAATTTCTGATACATTGTACTCCCTCCGATCCATATTACTTGTCCCTCAAATGGATGTATCTAAATGTATTTCAAATGGATACATCCATTTGAGCGACAATTAATATGGATCGGAGGGTATATTTTTTATGCACCTTTAGGTCCCTGCCTTTAAAAAGGCATGTATCTAATTATATAGCATTGGTAGGACGGAACACCTGTTTGAAATGCAGTGCAAATGGAAAGAACATGAACGCATATGTTGTCTCTCATCTTTTCTTCTGTCTGGATGGGTAAAAATACTATACAGAGCTAGAGGACACTGTCATTGCTCTTCGTGTGTGGCTACAAAATGCGAGGTTACAGTTGTTGCATGGCCTTCATCCTTTATGTCCATCCATCAGCTCTGCTGGAGGGAACCATGGTCAAACAAAATTGCGAACCCAAGCGTGGCAGTTGCATAAAAAAGTACCAAAAATGATGGGCATAGTCCAAATGTGAACAACAAGTAAGTATCCGGAGACTATGTAGTGGTTACAAAATGGAAAGGGAGATACCCATGTGTTGTGAAAACATATAATGAACAATTTTGCCTACGTATTTTTATTCCGTTAAAACAAATGGGGTGGGTTTGGAATAAGTGAGTTGCTAGGATGCATGTTAATTGTAACAGAGATGTAGAACTTAAATATAATCTCAGCAAATTCAGATTATGATTTTATTTATTTTTTAATAACAATACCTGTATTCCGTGACAACGCACGGGAATTCAACTAGTGTGATTAGCGGGAGCAGCGCAAACACTAGAAACACATCCATTGGTGCTGCAAAGAAGCTTTGCTTTCGAGAGAACCAAGTTATTTTCACAAATTTTGACAAAGAAGCTGCAGGCTGCCAACATAACTCAGTACTGTAATAAAAATTAAATCTAACATAGATCGATTTCCATCTAACATAACTCAGTACTATAAAAAAATCTACCTAAAAAGCGTTTACCGACAAAGTACTGACGGGGCAAATAACAGTCTTCTACCCATAATCCACGGCCAACTACTTCACTCCTAGTTCATCTTTTATCAATGTAACACAAAATTGATGCGGAAAAATAGCTAGACACAAAGATAGAGGAATTTATGGAGGGAGGAGCTGTACTTCAGCCGCTTCGGTGCCCTTGCCCAGCCAAAGACAGAGGGATGCCCTTGCCCAGGCGCACGCTGCCCCGATCCAAATCAGCTGCTGCGCGTGTCTCCGTGAGCTCGTGAGCTGGACGGCGGAGATGGGGAGGTCGGGCCAGGGAGGATGGAGAGAGGCGGCCAACTGGAGAGAGAGCACGAGGGTGTGGTGCCGGCGGCGGAGAGAGGCGGGACGGGGCGTGGGGCGGTGCTAAAGAGGAAGGGCGGCGTGGGGGCGGTGCTACAAAGGAAGGGCGGCGTGGGGCAGCGGTGGGATAGACCGGCGGTAGCCCCGGGCGGCGTGGGGCGGCGTAGGAGCCGTGGGGATTGACCGGCGTAGGGCGCTGACGTGCGTGTGGACAGGAGATAGCTAGGGATTTCGTCGGTGGGGAACGAATGGAGCGTGGGGCGGCCGCATCCTTGTGACTTTGACAGCGTGTTTGGCAATATTTGGGAAGGGGAATGGGAGTTTAGAGCAGGGAGTTGTATTGAGATTAGACATGGGATGAGTCGTTTTATTCTCAATCCTCTGTTTGGTGCATGATAGGAGTTATGTGCAAGGATTTAAGAAGAAGTTGTATTCCTTTGTTTGGTTCGTAGGAATTGACGAGGGAATAGACAAGGGAAGTTAATGTAAGTTATAATGAACGGTTAAGATTGACTCACTAAAACAATTCCCTACCAACTCCCACCCCCTCCCCTGTTAATAAAACGGTGGGAGTTGGAGCCTCAAGTCCCATGATTATTCCTTTATGAATTCCCAATCCCTCTAACCAAACAATAGATTTGAAGTCTCGTACCCCTTTAATTCCCATTCCCTAGCTGCAAATACCCCCAACCAAACACGCTGTGAGGGGAACAACTTACGCGGGTTGGGACGGTTTGGCGCTAAAAATTTCGGCTTTTGGCGCACGGGACCCATTCAGAGTCCGACTTGTTGGTCGGGGTTATTTACCGACCGATGTTTCATAGGGCATAATAGAATTCCCGACCGATTGTTGAATGGTATATGTTATACCATTCCCGACCGACAAAGGGCCAACGTACATAGGTTTCCCGGCCCTCACTCCGTTAGAAATTTTCCAAACCGATTGTAGGTCGGCAATAGTGACTTTTTCCCAACAGACGTCAGTAGAGAATTGTGGTGCATGGTGTAGTGACCACGCAAGGAACAAGAATGAATCCATGAAGAAGACGAAGAAGAAACCTCGAAGACGAACCAAGTGTAGTCGAACGAATCCTCACGATCGCAACGGAAAAGCACTAATGAGAAGAAGCAAGCAACATGGTAAACACACCACTCAAAAACACGACAAGATGCTCAACCAAGTATGATGCAAGACAAGTCTATATGATGCAATTCATGGCAAGGGATGAAGCACACAAGAACTACACAAACCAACAAATTTAAATGAGGCCGGAAACAACATATAACAATTCCGGTAAGTCCTCATATGCACATTTCGAAATGGGTCCAGATCAGAACAAACCTTAAGTTCAAGTTGTTAAACAACAAGTTAACATGCACCATGATGATCTACTCGAAATTCTAGTCAAGTTACATATAAAGTTTGTTTAATTCGGAGCTACGACCTAGAAGATATGAGCAAAACAAGTCAAGCATGTCAGTTATACAAGATGCATCCAAACAACAAGTAAACACACTCCAAGCATGAAAACAACATAATACTATGCTTCTACATGCAAAATCACACAAGTTTCATATATAGCACGCTCAAAACGGAGCAACGGAAAGGACGTGCGGACTCGGACGGATGCAAGTTTTGAAAACATGATGATGCAATGCACATGATGACAAGGCAAAGATGCAACACGCAAGCAGATGACATGGCAACGACAACGAATAACTGGCTGACACGTGGCGCATCGGTCTCGGGGTGTCACAACAATCCCCTACTAACAAGAGATCTCGTCCCGAGGTCTTAGGAATGAGACGGAGGAGAAAAAGGACAAAGGTGAAATCAAAGCACCTGAAAGGTTGAGCCACCTGAAAGGAAGAATACAATGAAGATGAACGAAGTTGCAAAGACTTCGTTAGACAAGAGGAAGAAGGAATACAACGAGAATGAAGGAGGTTGAAAGGCACGAAACAAAATCTGAAAGAACAAGAATGAATTCGAAACCACTCCGGTTAATAAGAGAAAGAAAAGAATTTGAACGAAGGAATTTGGGCAGCACTCCAGCGGAAAAATAGAAGGAATAGACCATGAACAAGAACTTGAGGGATGGAATAATACTAGACGAGAGAAACAACACAAAGCCTCCGGAAGAATTAAAAGAGTGGAATGAAAAGAACGGATAAGAGAAGAACAACTTCGAGTGCGAATGAATTTGAAAGAGCATCCTTAGGATAAAGGTTTGAACGGAGTTGTTGAAAAAATCAACAACAAAAGAATAAGCTTGTTATGGACTTATTTAAACATCTCAAGACTTGAGGTGAATTATGCCGCAACCAAAATATTGATGAGCGGAGAAGTGTGAAGAATGCAAAACTCCACTTCAAAAGAATACGAAGATTTATTTGCATCTCGAGGGCAAGAAGAAGAATGCTAGAGTTTCTCCAACCAGAACTTGAAGAACACTTGATGAATGAATTAACTCATGAAGAACTCCGGTAACAAAAAGGATGATGAGATAGAGTTGAATGATCAAAAGATTATGAATATGGCCTTGTGGTGATTTAGATGGAGGTTACCGACGAGATTGCCGAGAAAAACTTGAACTCCGGAGAAGAAAATATTAAAGCACTTGGAACTAGAATTTATTCATCAAGAATAAACTCTAAAGGAAGGGATTTAATCAACTTGACAAGAATGAATAAGACTTATGGTATGCTCATCCTTCATCTATTAAATTGATGAAAGCAATGGATTCACATATTCCTTATTCGCGTTGAAATTGATTAAGAGGGATATATCGTGAAACTTGCGAAAAATTGAGAGAATCACCGTAAGAATTGAAACCGAGTGAAGAAACGAACGAACCACCGGGAAGAATTGAAAACGAGTGATTACAAGAGAATGAATCGCCAGGAGGAATAAAGCACTTGGGAAATTTAGATACAAGAGAATGAAGAGATCGCGAACTGATTAAAGAATACCTGAATGAAGCATCGGACGAATGTGAGACGAATGAAGAGGCATCAATGAAGAATATTTGGAGGACGAAGTTGAAAACTGAGAATGAGGAAATCTTCTGAAATGATGGCCTTCGGAGGAACACAATGAAAAGAATTCATGAAATACTCCGGAAGAATGAAAATAAGAAAGGTTGAATCAATGATGAAAAGAATTAAAAGCTAACTTGGAGAAGGCATATGACTGATGGAATCCATACTTACGTCATACATGAAAAGAATTTTGGAACACTCCGGAAATTAGAAGAGTCAGGTAAGATCCTGGGTAAAGACGTGTGGGTTATGAGCCCACTGAAGAAAAAGCACCGTTGGAAAGGATTATTTGAATGAGAAATGATGCACCGGAACAATTGAAACACTCAAATGAGGTAACAACCTTGAATTAATTGGAACACGGACAAATCTCCTGAGATGTCTTTGGAACTCCGGAACAATTAAATGGCGAGAGGCGAACGAGAGAAGGGGAAAAATCTTGAGCCGAGGGGAAAAGAATATGATGGAACACCGAAAAATTGGAATTGCAATCCACTGGAGAAGAATAGAGGTGAAGAATATCGAACGAGAGGAGAATTCATCGGAGAATGAAAAGAGAAGAAGGATGACAAACTAGACGAGAATTCACCAGTTGAAATAATTAATGAAAAGAATTCAAAGGCTTCACACGACTAGAATGGATACTCCATTAAGGACTCCAGCTCCAAGAAGAAAAAGGGTGGGCGGTGGGAAAAAGAAAGACAACTTCGGAAGGGGAAACAACATCGGGTGGAAGAAACTGAGGGTTGAAGCAAAAGACGGGGAGGGTCAATCGACTTGACGAGAGATGCACCAGATGAAAGAACTGACATCGCAATGAACGAAAACTAACCACGTGATCCTAAAAAATTTTGAAGAGGAAGAGGAGTAATTCAAAACACCTACGTCAAGATTCCTTACCAGAGCGACGAAGGGGCTGATGAGTAAAAATAATTCCTACTCTCCGACATAACTAGACTCCAAGGTGATGGTCATATTACCTGAGATCCCGCAAGGAAGGAGAATGAATCAATGAAGAAGACAAAGAAGAAACCTCGAAGACGAACCAAGTGTAGTCGAACGAATCCTCACGATCGCAACAGAAAAGCACTAACGAGAAGAAGCAAGCAACATGGTAAACACACCACTCAAGAACATGACAAGATGCTCAACCAAGTATGATGCAAGACAAGTCTATATGATGCAATTCATGGCAAGGGATGAAGCACACAAGAACAACACAAACCAACAAGTTTAAATGAGGCCGGAAACAACATATAACAATTCCGGTAAGTCCTCATATGCACATTTCGAAATGGTTCCAGATCTGAACAACCCTTAAGTTCAAGTTGTTAAACAGCAAGTTAACATGCACCATGATGATCTACTCGAAATTCTAGTCAAGTTACATATAAAGTTTGTTTAATTCGGAGTTACGACCTAGAAGATATGAGCAAAACAAGTCAAGCATGGAAATTATACAAGATGCATCCAAACAACAAGCAAACACACTCCAAGCATGAAAATAACATGATATTATGCTTCTACATGCAAAATCACACAAGTTTCATATATAGCACGCTCAAAACGGAGCAACGGAAAGGACGGGCGGACTCGGACGGATGCAAGTTTTGAAAACATGATGATGCAATGCACATGATGACAAGGCAAAGATGCAACACGCAAGCAGATGACATGGCACCGACAATTAATAACTGGCTGACACCTGACGCATCGGTCTCGGGGTGTCACAACATGCCACCAGAAAAATCTCTAGGACCTAATGGTTTCAATGCTGCTTTTCTCAAACATTGCTGGGATATTATTGCATAGGACTTCTACAAACTCATTGAGGACTTTCATGCTGGAAGAGTCAACTTGCAGAGTATTAACTATTAATTCATCACTCTTATCCCAAATAATGATAATGCATCTTTCCCCATAGATTTCAGGCCTATCTCTCTATTGAATTGTACTTTGAAGATCATCACCAAGCTCCTAGCCAATGGATTACAGAAAGTTATATTGCAGCTGGTGCACAAAAATCAATATGGATTCTTGAACAACAGATGTATCCAAGATTTATTGGCATGGGCATATGAATATGTTCACCAGTGTTTCCATAGTAGGAAAGAACTCTTCCTTCTAAAACTGGATTTTGAAAAGGCATTTGATATGCTCAGTCATGATACCATAATTCAAGTTCTACATGGTAAAGGCTTTGGAGCCAAGTGGATACACTGGATTAGAATGATTTATGGCATTGGTTTTTCCTATATCCTGCTTAATGGGGTCCCTGTTAACAATTTCTTTGTAAGAAAGGTGTAAGGCAAGGTGACCCCCTCTCACCTTTAATCTTTGTCATTGCTGCTGATGTTCTTCAGTCCATCCTTAATGACACCATGCACAACTCCCTTGTTAGCTCCCCACTGAGACACAACTCTAGCCCATGCTATCCTATCATTCAATATGCTGATGATACCATCCTGCTGGCTCAGGTAGATACCATGCAGGATCAACAGATCAAGAACCAGCTCAATTACTATGCTGATTTCACAGTGCTAAAAATCAATTATGCAAAATCCACTATGGTCTCTATGAACACTTCTCCTGGAAAAAATGCAAGAGCTATCAACCCTCCTGGGCTGCAAGATTGGATCTCTCCGCCAAACTTACCCGGGGTTGCGCCTTTGTAACATCAAACCTAAAATTGAAGATTGTGTGCCAATGTTGCAAAGAATTGAAAGCAGTCTTCTGAGCTGTTCCACTCTGCTATCCTCTAGGGACAACCTTACCCTAATCAGATCAGTATTCACAAGCATGCCTTCCTTCTACATGTGTACTCTGATGGTTCCTAAGACTATGCTCCAATAAATCAACACCTACCTCATGAACTGTATCTGGAGGAAATATGGCTCACAGGACACAGGTGCAACACTTATTGCATGGTAACAAGTTTGCAAACCAAAGTCTCATGGTGGCCTTGGGGTTCTCGACCTACACACTCATAATAAACCTATGCTGATGAAATTTCTGCCTAAGTTTGTCAACAAAGTTGCTATACCATGGGTAAATATCATCTAAGAGGCACATTACCACAATACTCCGCCCGGTGAAAGACTGATTGGCTCTTTCTGGTGGAAATCCATTCTTAAACTGCTCCCTACTTTCATACAACTACATGTATGCAGAGCTGGTCCTGGTGACACTATTAGATTCTGGACAGACAGATGGCAAGATATCCCTCTACAGAATCAATTCCCTGAATTTTACTCATTGGCCATCAACAAATAAGACACACTTGCCCATGTTTAGCAACTTGATGACCTCAGTGAGCACTTCCATAGGCCCTTATCACTGGAAGCATTTACCGAGTTCAATACACTGCAAATACTCATCATGAACAGAGAATACACTGCGGATAGAGATGTCTGGTCCTTGGATGGCAAGACAATGAAATACTCGTCCATGAAGTTATACAAAGCAATCATGGGACCAAGCACTACTCACAACATCTTTAAGATGCTCTGGAAAATGGCCTGCAGACTAAGACACAAAATCTTCTTTTGGTTCCTTCTTCATGACAGACTCAGTACAAGAAACATGCTACACCACAGAAATATGTATCTGGAGGACTACAACTATGCTCTATGTGGAGAAGGCATAGAAGAGACCATCAATCACCTGTTCTAGGACTACCAGTTTGCCTGGGCTTGTTGGCACTCAGTCATTCCTAACAAAGATAGAGGCATATCATCCTTTGATGAGATCCTTCTCACCCTGTGTAAACTGGCAACTGATATTGCTATGGACATTGTTATAATGGGATGTTGGACCATCTGGTTAACCAGAAATGACAAGATTTTCAGGAAAGCACCAATCCACCTTAATTCCTGGAAGTTCCATTTCAAAGAAGGCCTTCAGATTACCAGTACCAGAGCTAAGCAAGAAAAGGCCATGTCGATCAATAATTGGATAGTTCAACATATATAATATGTTTGATGTTTCCTAGAGCTGGCATTGGTTAACCCACTGGTTGGGGCATGTTTTTATACTTTTGTACCATATTAAATTAATGAAAATTACCGTAGAACGATTGTTCTACGGTTTTCGGCTAAAAAAAGCAAAAGACATGGCTTATACGAGGAGAAGACTCAACGCGTGGAGCTATTGGTCCTTGTAAGAAGTAGGATGGGGCCCACCAGAACAAATCAAAGATTAGGCAAAATTAGCTAGAAAATCCAATCTGAGATGTAAAAGGATTGGACTCTATTATTTTATGTTTTTACCATAGTATGTATATGTGCTTGCGTGAGGGGCCTTAGGCCAGGTTTAGTCACATTATTTATAGGCATGGTGCGGCCATGTAATAGGCCACATTATTTTGAGATGAATTTGACACTGTTTGTGTTCCGGCCGTCGGACATTATCGAGTTTAGAGAATTCCTGTCAAAAACCTCTACTGGCGTGAGAGTTCATGTGACGCGACGTGTAGGCAATTACAAGCTAAGCCTATACAGTTCGTCCATGTTATTCCTTCAGATTGAGGAGTTGGCGTGTTGTTTCTGCGGAGTTTGTGAATATTTTTGTAAACCCGCAATGAGTTCTTGCTGCGATGGAGTGTTGTGCCGTGAAAGATCGGGCCATCAATGGATCGACCATCGTGTAGAGGTCCGCCCCACATCACCAGTTGTGGACACCGGTGGATTCCCTCGGGTTCTAAAGCTTTGAAATGGCCCCTAGAATTTCATGGTGCAGCCCCGGGTATGATTGCATCCCCTAGAACCTCTACCCCGAGTGCCTGCTCCGACGACTGCTATCGACGACCATGGCCTCGCCCCTAGACCTCCCTGAGCCTCTCGACCATGCCATCATGATAAAAGGTGAGCCCTTCTTCCTCCTAGACCTCCTCCTTGTATCTCGTGCACTTTGTTACCTTGTCACCTGCTACTTGTAAACTGCATTGGGATTTTCCCCAAAGTGGAGGGGAGATAAGTATTTCCCTTGGTGAGAAGCAAGGTTATTGAACCAATATGAGAATCAAGCAAACTCCCCTAAACAACACATGTGCACACAAAAGCAAATACTTGCACCCAACACGGGCAACAGGGTTGTCAAGCCCCTTAAACTCCTTACTTGCAAGGATTAATTTTCATAGTGCTAGATAGATAAATAAATTGCAAAATAAAATAAAAGTAATTAAATTGCAGCAAGGTATTTTTGTGTTTTCACTGGAGGCTTCTCTCTCGAACTCAAAGAATATAGTTGGAAAACAAATTACCGTTGGGCATTGATAGGAAAGCCCATAGTTATGACGTTATTCATGACAATGATCACACATATAGGATCACATCCGTGACAAGTAGATCGACTCCTGCCTACATCTACTACTATTACTCCACCAAACGACCGCTATCTAGCATGCATTTATGGTATTAAGTTCATGCCTAACAAATTAACACTTTAAGCAGGATGATTACGCACAAATAGCCAAATACCAGCACAAACAAACAAACAACTTGCACCCAACGCTATAAAGGGGTTGTCAATCCCTTCGCGGTTATTTGCAAAAGTGAGATCTGATAGAGATAGATGAACTAGTAAAGTAAAAGTTTTGGGTTTTTCGTTTATAGATTGAAAAGTAAAAGTAAAATAGTAGATCGGAAACTTATAAGATGTAAAATAGACCCGGGGGCCATAGGTTTCACTAGAGGCTTCTCTCATGATAACAAGTATTACAGTGGGTGAACAAATTACTGTCAAGCAATTGATAGAAGAGCAAATAATTATCACGACATATATGACAATGATCATGAATATAGGCATCACGTCCATAACAAGTAGACCGACTCCTGCCTGCATCTACTACTATTACTCCACACATCGACCGAAACGCTTCTGCATCTAGATTATTAAGTTCATAAGGACAGAGTAAAGCATTAAGCAAGATGACATGATGTAGCGGAATTAACTCAAGCAATATGATGAAAACCCCATCTTGTTATCCACAATGGCAACAATACAATACGTGTAATGTCCCTTTCTGTCACCGGGATTGAGCACCGCAAGATTGAATCCAAAGCAAATCACTTCTCCCATTGCAAGAAAGACCAATCTGGTTGGTCAAACCAAACCGAGAGTTTGAAGAGAATTACTAAGATATTAAATCATGCATATAAGAATTCAGAAGAAACTCAAATATTATTCATAGATAATCTGATCATAAACCCACAATTCATCGGATCTTGACAAGCACATCGCAAAATAAGATTACATCCGATAGATCTCCAAGAACCTCAAGGAGAACATGGTATTGTGGATCAAAGAGAGAGAAGAAGCCATCTAGCTAGTAGCAATGGACCCGTAGGTCTGTGGTAAATTACTGACACTTCATCAGAAGAGCACTGGTGATGATGTAGATGAACTCCATGGTCGATTCCCCCTCTCGTAGAGTACCACAAAAGGCCTCCAGATGGGATCTCGCGATAACAGAAGGTTACAGCGGCGAAAAAATGGTTTCGATGGATGTTCTGGGGTTTTTGGAATATATGTGAAGTTATAGGCAAAAGAAGTAGGTCAGGGGAGGCACGAGGGGCCCACAAGGTAGGGGGCGCGCCCTCCACCCTTGTGGCTGGCTCTCAGATCCCCTGGCGTGTACTCCAGGTCCATCTAGTGTCTTCTGGTCCAAGAAAAATCCCCGTAAAGTTTCATTCCGTTTGGACTCTGTTTGATATTCCTTTTCCGCGAAACTGAAAGACAAGCAAAACTGGCACTAGGCTCTGTGTTAATAGGTTAGTCCCAAAAATCATATAAAATAGCATATAAATGCATATAAAACATCCAAGATAGATAATATAATAGCATGGAACAATAAAAAAATATATATATTTGGAGACGTATCAAGCATCCCCAAGCTTAATTCCTGCTCATCTTCGAGTAGGTAAATGAGAAAAACGGAAGTTTTGATGTGGAATGCTACCCAACATATTTATCAATGTAATATTCTTTATTGTGACATGAATGTTCAGATCTATAAAACTCAAAATAAAAATTTATCAATATCAAAACAATAATACTTCAAGCATACTAAAAGCAATCTACGAAGCTTCAAAAATAACATGGCTAAAGAAAGTTATCCCTACAAAATCATATAGTCATTTATGCTCCCTCTTCTTAACACAAAGTATAAATCATGCCCATACCAGCGTGAATCAAGGAATTGCTTTCATACTCTACTTTTTCAAACCTTTTCAACTCTTCACGCAATATATGAGCGTGAGCCATGGACATAGCACTATGGGTGGAATAGAAGGTGGTAATAGACAAAAGGAAGGAGAAAGTCTCACATCGACTAGGAAAATAAATGGACTATGGAGATGTCCATCAATCGATATCAATGTGAGTTAGTAGGGATTGCCATGTAATGGATGCACTAGAGCTATAAGTGTATGAAAGCTCAAAAAGACAACTAGTGGGTGTGCATCAACTTGCTTGCTCATGAAGACCTAGGGCATTTGAGGAAGCCCAATATTGGAATATACAAGCCAAGTTCTATAACGAAAAATTCCCACTAGTGATATATGAAAGTGACAACATAGGAGACTCTCTATCATGAAGAACATGGTGCTACTCTGAAGCACAAGTGTGGAAAAGGATAGTAACATTGTCCCTTCTCTCTTTTTCTCTCATTTTTTGGTGGGCTTCTTTGGCCTCTTATATTTTTGATAACCTCACATGGGACAATATTATAATAATGATGATCATCACACTTTTATTTACTTATCGATATTACAACTCATTGCTAGAACAAAGATATGACTCTATATGAATGCCTCCGGCGGTGTACCAGGATGTGCAATGACCAAGAGTGACATGTATGAAAAATATGAACGGTGGCTTTGCCACAAATAATAGGTCAACTACATGATCATGCAAAGCAATATGACAATGATAAAGCGTGTCATAATAAACGGAACGGTGGAGTTACTGAAGGAAATATGCCCTAGAGGCAATAATAAAGTTATTATTTATTTCCTTATATCATGATAAATGTTTATTATTCATGCTAGAATTGTATTAACCGGAAACTTAGTACATGTGTGAATACATAGACAAAATAGAGTGTCCCTAGTCTGCCTCTACTAGACTAGCTCATTGATCAAAGATGGTTATGTTTCCTTGCCATAAACCTGGGTTGTCATTTGATCAATGGGATCACATCATTAGGAGAATGATGTGATGGACAAGACCCATCTGTTAGCTTAGCAACTAGATCATTTAATTTTACTGCTATTGCTTTCTTCATAACTTATACATGTTCCTATGACTATGAGATTGTGCAACTCCCGAATACCGGAGGAACATCTTGTGTGCTATCAAACGTCACAACGCAACTGGATGATTATAAAGATGCTCTATAGGTGTCTCCGAAGGTGTTCGTGGTGTTGGCATAGATCAAGAATAGGATTTGTCACTCCGAGTGTCGGAGAGGTATCTCTAGGCCCTCTCGGTAGTACACATCATAATAAGCCTTGCAAGCAAATGACTAATGAGTTAGTCACAAGATGATGTATCACGAAACGAGTAAAGAGACTTGCCGGTAATTAGATTAACTAGGTATAGTGATACCAACGATCGAATCTCGAGCAAGTAACATACCGATGACAAAGGGAACAACATATGTTGTTATGCGGTTTGACCGATAAAGATCTTCGTAGAATATGTAGGTGCCAATATGAGCATCCAGGTTCCGCTATTGGTTATTGACCGGGGATGAGTCTCGGTCATGTCTACATAGTTCTCAAACCTGTAGGGTCCGCACACTTAACGTTCGATGACGATCGGTATTATGAGTTTATGAGTTTTGATGTACCGAAGGTAGTTCAGAGTCCTTAATGTGACCAAGGAAATGACGAGGAGTCTCGGAATGTCCGAGACATAAAGATTGATATATTGGACGACTATATTCGGCACCGAAAGTGTTCCTGGTGTTATCGGATAAAACCGGAGTGCCGGAGGGGTTACCGGAACCCCCCGGGGGAGTATGGGCCATAGTGGGCCATGATGGAAAAGAAAGAGGCAGCCCACTAGGGATGGCGACACCCCCTAGGAATCCTAGTTGGACTAGGAGTGGGGGGAGGCACCCCTGTAACGCCCCAGATGTAACAATTCCATTTATGGCAATATATGCATCGTCGACTTAATCAATTGCAATCTGGGCTCTTCCTTCATTTCGGGTTTCTTCGTTTTTTCCATGTGCGTGTGTGCATATCATCCATGTCATGTCATCATGTGCATTGCATTGCATTCGTGTTGTCACTTGCACCAGGTCATGCTCGTCTCTTCCCGTTGTCCGTTTCGAGTTCCGACACTCACACACATGCACATGGCACCTCCGAGTCCTTCTTTCGCAAGTGGCCGTAGAAGGTTCTCAGAATGAGGTGAGACTTGTCGTACGTTGTTGTTTTAGTATGTGGAGACCGCCTGTCAAGTTTCGTCGCGTTTGGAGGTCGTTTTATACTTCAACAGTTAACCTCGTTGGCTAAAGCTCCTCTTTCTTTTGGCCCAACACCCCTCCACAACAGCCCACTAACCCAGCACAACCACCCCCATCCTCTCGGTCATCGGATCATGATCGTGTGGGCGAAAACCGCACCTCATTTTGACACTCCTAAGTCCCTCTACCTATAAAAAGGCCCCATCCCCTCCATTTCCGGGGGAAACCCTAGCCGAGCTCCTCTGTACGCCGTCAGACGTGTCCGCCCCGCCACCACGGCCAGTCCGGTGACGCCACGTGGACCGCCGCCGCCAGCCTCCCGCTCCACCGCGCCTCGGCCCGCCGGGCCCAGGCGGGGCCCGCCCGGCCCGGGTCACCGCCGCCGCCAGCCCGCAGAGCAACCACGACTACCTCCTGCCCGGCGCCCGTCTGCCGCCTCGCGTCGCCGACTGCCTCCGCGGCCCATCGCCGTCGGTGCCGTTGCCCGGCGCACGCCCCGACCGCCGCCGCGTCGGGTGCGCCGCCACCGCCACCCCACACCGCGCCCTCCGCCTCCAGCTTGCTCCGCCGGATCTTCTCCGCCGCCCGCGCCTCCACGCCGCCCGGCCGCCCCTCGCCGGTGCCGCCAACTCCGGCGAGACGCCGGGCCCGCTCCGGTCAGGTAGACCATATCCACTCGTCCCTCCATCCAAACGCCTCCGTCCGTCCCGGATCCATTCGTCCCGCGTTGACTTTCGCGGAGGTAAAATTGCACTAAGTCCCAGATCCGCTTAAATTTCTTGCCTCCTTCACGTGGTAACTTTGTGCTCGGTGCTCCTTTTTGCGCATATGATATATCAAAATGTTTGTCTCGACATTCCCTACATGTTAGAATCAGTTTCATGCATGTTAGAGTTCATCTGGTTGACTTAATATTCATGGCAAGAGTGCTACATGATGTAACTGTTTCAGCACTTGTTGTCTATGCAAATTTGTTGGCATGTTCGTGAGCTAGTAACTTGGTGCATGTTAGTCCAAATGGAGTGTATGATATGTCCAGATGTTCGTCTTGTGATGCTCTTCAAGATGGATGCATTTGTATACTTGTTAGGTTGCATTATGCCATGTTTAACCCTGTTGCAAAAGTGCATGTGGCTGATAAGTTTCTGAACTTGTTATGAGATGATGTTCTGTCTTGCTCGTGTATATTAATCCATGTGTCATATGAGCTAGGTGTCAATATGGTTTTTGCTCATTGGGATGTGCACTATATGATAGATTCTTTTTCATGCCATGATATGTATTGAGATGAGTGCATCAAGCTTGTTAACATGTCATCGTGATGTTAAATTTCTGCTAAGTGGGAATCTGTTAATTTTTATGCCATGTTACCATGATGCCACCGTCGTTGTTGTGCATGGTTAGAGTTGTCCAGTGGGTGTTCCCTGATGTATATGTTATGCGCTAGCTATCCATTCTCTTGTTTGCCATGATACCTTGCTGTAGCTTGTTGTTTTTATGCTCTCAAGTTTCTATAAAATGTTTCTGTCAGCATGTTATCAACAAGTTCAATTTTGCCATGTGAATAGCTAGTGTTCTATGCATCCTATGACCATGTTCTTGCCATGAGTAGCTTTACACACATGTCTTCTTGCTGTTGGTTATATTCACATGCCATGTTATGCTTTGAGATGAGTTGCACAAGCTTGCAAACATGCCTACTTGTTGTTGTTGCCGCCATGCCTTGTAATTTTCACTAAGTCTGAGAATTCTGTAAACTTATTGCAACTTGCCATGCTTGTTTAATTGTGTTCCAGTAAGTTTTTGGGTGTGCTCTAAGTTCATGCTTGTTAAGAATCATGTCTACTTCACATCCATGTCTTTTGTCTTCATGTTTGGGTGTTGTAGCATAATTATATCTTGCTCCAAAGTTGCCATGTTGCTGTTAACTCTAGTTTTGCATTGCATCTTGTTTTGCTTTCCATTTGAAAACCATGCATCTGTTTCCCATGAACTTTATATCGATTTCGACCGTAATCTTCCAATCTATCTAGTGCCTTGCTTGGTTACCCAAGATGAGGCCATTTCCAACACCTTCTCCTTAGGCTCGAGAGCATCCTCCTGCATACGCACATCATACTTGCATCCCATGTCATGTGTTGCATCATGTTTATTGTGCATTGCACCATGATTGATCTTGTACCGTTGTTGTGCTCTTGTGTTGGGTAGAGCCGGGAGCTGATACCGAGTTCGAGGATCTTGTGGAGACTGAGTTTGAGGAGCCGTCTTACCATCCCACCGACGACTTACTAGGAAAGATGACCGTTCCCCGATATCACCTCTATCTTTGCCTATGCTAGTTGTCTCGTTCTTTAGCTATGCCTCGATGCCTATTCCTGTTTGTCAGCCTCCTATGGTTGGCATGAAACACTCTAACCGCCTTCCTAGCAAACCGTTGTTTGGCTAAGTACGCTTTTGCTCAGCCCCTCTTATAGCGTTGCTAGTTGCAGGTGAAGTTTTGAAGATTTCTTCATGTTCGGACTTGTTTATTGGGATAACACAATATATATCTATTAAATTAATGCACCTATATATTGGTACTGGGTGGAAGGCTTGGCCTTCTGATTGGTGTTTTGTTCCACTCATGCCACCTTAGGACCCGATAAACCGGTGTTATGTTCCTTGATTTTGCGTTCCTAACACGGTTGGGGTATATGGGCCCCCCTTGATAATTCTCACTGCTTAAAGCTTTTCCAGCAAGGCCCAACATTGGTACTCCATTTTCCTAACAACTAAAAATTTGCATAGGGACTAGCTACCCCGAGGACTTAATTAACAACCCCCGGGCCAGTGCTCCTCACGAGTGTTGGTCCAAACTAGAGCCACTTGCGGTGCCACCCAGTTCTCTGGGATCTTCGGTTGCTGTACGTAGTGTTCATCCAGCCGTGGCCTGAGACGAGATGCGCGCGGCTACTATCAGGGTGTCGGCACGCCGGGAGGTCATGCTGGATTAGTTTTACCTTTGTCGAAATATCTTGAGCACGGGATTCCGAGAATACTCGGGTCTTCCCACTTTGGAGTTGCGACTCCGCAGATCGTGAGCCTGTGATGGGCTAAGTTGGGACACCCCTGCAAGATTTTGAACTTTCAAAAGCCGTGCCCGCGGTTATGTGGCAGATGGGAATTTGTTAATATCAGGTTGTAGATAACTTGACACCATATCCATAAGAATACACTATCTGTGTGAGTAACCGTGATGGTCTCTTTCCGAAGGGCTTCGGGAAGTGAACACGGTGGGGTTATGTATGAACATGAGTAGCTACGATCACTTCTTGATCAACTTGGCGACCGTTGGCGCATTTTTCTCATCTCTCCCTAAACTCGTAAGCTAGTTGCTTAGTGCTTGCTGCAAACACTTTATTACCCTTCCACACCTAAGGCTTTGTTAGTTTTGACACTCGGGAATGGGATTGCTGAGTCCTTGTGGCTCATAGATTACAACACACCAGATGCAGGTACCGCCGAGAACGATGCAGGATATGGATCAGAACTTCAGTGGGAGTTCGATGAAGAGCGTGGTCGTTACTATGTATCGTATCCCGACGATCAGTAGTGGTTCCTACTAGGGGTGATCAGGCCTTGTGATTTGTGGTATCTTTTCTCGTTTGGATTTCGTCCGTAGTCGGACCCTGTGTTATTTCGATGAATGTATGTTATTGTATTCATTGTGTGACACGGCGAGTGTAAGCCAACTATCTTTTACGCTTTCATCCCTGAACTTTTACATGGGTTGTGCAAAGATACCACGCTTGTGATCATTCCAGAATGCGCTTATGTCTTTAAGTCGTGCCTCGACACGTGGGAGACATAGTCGCATCCTAGGCATTACAACCTCTCTCCTTCATTCTCCTATCCTACTTCCTTTACTATTCCTACTAGTAGGAATAGGAAAAGGGGATTCCTACTCCTACTAGGAATCACTGTTCAAGATATCTTCCGATATGCCGATAAATCGGCCGATTTATCGCTTACCACTGTCTGACTGATAAGATAAGTCGGCCGATAAATCAGCCGATATGGCGATAAATCGGCCGATATGCCGATAAACTGGCCGATTTACCCCTTATCATGGGTCGACCGATAAGTTCCCGATAAGCGATATCCCCAACATTGCTAGTAATAGGAAACCTACTCCTGGCGCGCCCTATAGGGCCGGCCACACATCCCCCCTTGCTCCTTTATATACGGGGGCAGGGGGGCACCCAAGGACACACAAGCAACATTGTTTTAGCCGTGTGCGGTGCCCCCCCTCCACAGAAACACACCTCGGTCATATTGTTGCAGTGGTTAGGAGAAGCCCTGCGCCAGTAGTTTCATCATCTCCGTCACCACGCCGTCGTGCTGATGAAACTCTCCCGTTAAGCTCAATTGGATCAAGAGCTAGTGGGACGTCACTGAGCTGAACGTGTGCTGAACTCGGAGGTACCGTACATTCTGTGCTTGGATCAGTTGGATCGCGAAGACATTCGACTACATCAACCGCGTCAGTAGACGGTTCCGCTTTCGATCTACGAGGGTACGTAGACACACTCTTTTCGCTCGTTGCTATGCTTCTAGTAGATAGATCTTGCGTGATCGTGGGATTTTTTTGAAATACTACGTGCATGGCATTTGCATTCATGGAAAAAGTGTTGGCTAGTCCCCATGAATGCAAATGGTCAAAACTGAGATGGGGACTGGACAACACTTTTTTCATGAATGAAAATGACATGCACATATAGGTGATGCTTTTCTGAACATTTTGATATCTTATTTGAATTTTTCTGTGTTAGTATGAATTTATTATGAAGTTTTCAAAGTGATGGTCAAATGGTCAAAGGGCAAAAGCATAAGAGGAGCAAAGTGGTTTGGGCAGGAACAAGTGTTTTCGGAAACTAGGGGTAAACCTGCCGAGTGTGACCCAACGGGGCATAAAATCAATTATCCCTAAAAATAATTAAAAATATTAATAAATAATAAGAGGTTTAATTAATTAATTAATTAATTAATTACTTAATTCTGTTTAGAATAACCTAAACACTAATTAACTTAATTAACTGTTAATTATCTAAACAGTCAATGACAGGTGGGACCCACTGGTCAGGTTGACCAGTCAACCATGCTGACATCAGCATGATGTCATGCTGATGTCATAAATCCTTTTTAAAATTAATTTAATTAATATTAAATTCCAGAAATTAATAAAAACTTTAGAAAATCATATCTTTTAAACCGTAACTCGGATGAACACACTTTGTACATGAAAGTTACTCAGAACGACGAGACGAATCCGAATACGCGGTCCGTTCGTCCGCCACACACCTCTTTCATACCTAACCTGCAACTTTCCCCCTTCGTTTCATTAGTCCGAAAATGCGAAACACCGAGAATACTTTCCCGGATGTTTGCCCCCTTCGTCGGTAACACCTCCTACCGCGTTAGGTCACACGTAGCACCGCGTATTGCCATGTTATGCTTTGTGGTGCGATGTTTGCTTTATATTTATTGTTTCTTCCCCCTCTTATCTCCGATAGACACCGGGACTGAGACCGCTGACGGTGCCACAGTGATGGACTGCATCGAGGACGACCCCTCCTTGCCAGAGCAACCAGGCAGGCCCCCCCTTGATCACCAGATATCGCCTATTCTCCTCCCTCTTACTCTTGCATTAGTTTACTACTGTTGTTGATTCGGTAGCTCCTATTCTGTTGCATAGCCTGTCATTGTTGCTACAACTGTTGACACCTTACCTGCCATCCTAATGCTTAGTATAGGATGCTAGTACTCCATCAGTGGCCCTACATTCTTGTCTGTCTGCCATGCTATACTATCGGGCCGTGGTCACTAGGGTGGTGATCACGGGTATATATATATACTTACTTTACATGACACATGATGTGACTAAAGTCGGGTCGGCTCTTTGAGTACCCGCAAGTGATTCGATGTGGGGGCTGAAAGGACAGGTGGCTCCATCCAGGTAGTGATGGGCCTGAGTTCCTGACGGCCCCCCGAGTGGATCTTTGTGGCGGAGCGACAGGGCAGGTTGAGACACGCAGTGGAGAGGTGGCCTGGCCCTGGTCGTTGTCCGTGATTATTTCATAATAAGACGCTTTACGAGTTTGGATATTGATCTGAGTCTGGCCATTGGCCTATACGCACTAACCAGCTACGTGGGAATATTTATGGGCACTCGACGTCGTGGTATCAGCCGAAGCCTTATTGACGTCAGCGACTGAGCGGCCGCATAACGCAACTTCCTTAGTAATGGAGGTTGCTAGGTCTGCTCACCGGCCGCGTACGCAACGTGCAAGTGTGCATTGGGCGATGGGCCCGGACCCCTGCGCGCCTAGGACTTAGACCGGCGTGCTGACCTCTCTATTGTGCTTAGGTTGGGCTGCGACGTGTTCATCTTCCGAGGCCGGGCATGACTCCGGAAAGTGTGTCCGGCCAAATGAGATCAAGCGTGCTGGGTTATGTGGTGCACCCCTGCAGGGAAGATAATCTATTCGAATAGCCGTGTCCCTCGGTAAAAGGACGACCCAGAGTTGTACTCTGACCTCATGACAACTAGAACTGGATACTTAATAAAACACACCCAGATAATTTCCAGAGATTACTCGGTGGTTGCTCTCTCACAGGGTGATGTGCGGGAGGATCGCCGGGTAGGATTATGCTATATGTTGTTACTTGGTGAACTTACCATCTATTCTATTCCACTGCTGCAAGACGGAGGCTGCGAGATGCGAAGATACTTGTTACTTCCATAATTCTCTTCTACTGCTGTAAGATGGAGGTGGCCAGAAGCGTAGTCTTCGATTGGATTAGCTATCCCCGTCTTATTCTGGCATTCTGCAGTTTAACCCACATATATTATCCCTTTACACAAATACCATTGCATATGTAGTGTAGATCCTTGCTTGCGAGTACTTTGGATGAGTACTCACGGTTGCTTTGCTCCCCCTTTTCACCCTTCTTTCTTCTTTCTGGTTGACGCAACCAGATGGTGGAGTCCAGGAGCCAGAAGATCCCGATGATGTTTCTACGTGGAGTTCGGCTTCGAGGAGTAGTTAGGAGGTCCCAGGCAGGAGGCCTTGCCTTTTCGATCATTGTTACATTTGTGCTAGCCTTCTTAAGGCAAACTTGTTTAACTTATGTCTGTACTCAGATATTATTGCTTCCGCTGACTCTTGTGTTTCGAGCTTTTGTATTCGAGCCCTCGAGGCCCCTGGCTTGTAATATAAAGCTTGTTTTATTTTAATTTGTGTCTAGAGTTGTGTTGTGATATCTTCAAGTGAGTCCCTGATCTTGGTCGTACACATTTGCGTGCATGATTAGTGTACGGACAAATCGGGGGCGTCACACATGTCATACTTTGATTCGGCGGTATTGTGAGATGAATCGGCCTGAACCGACATTATGCGTATGCTTACGCAAGACTGGTTTCACCATTACGAGCACTCGTTGCTTAAAGGTGATTGGCGGGTGTCTGTCTCTCTCACTTTAGTTGAATCAAGTGTGGCTATGCCCGGTCCTTGTGAAGGTTAAAACATCACATACTTGACGAAAAATCATTGTGGTTTTTGTATGAATAGGTAAGAAAAGTTGTTGCTAAGCCCGTAGCAGCCACGTAAAACTTGCAACAACAAATTGGAGGACGTCTAACTTGTTTTTGCAGGGCATATTGTGATGTTATATGGTCAAGATGTGATGAGTTATACGTTATTTTATGAAATGACCATGTTTTCTAAAGTTATCGGCAACCGGCAGGAGCCTTATGGTTGTCTCTTTATTGTATGAATTGCGAAGGCCATGTAATTGCTTTACTTTATCACTATGATTTAGCGATAATAGTTGTAGCAATAGTTGGTGAGACGACCACGACGCTACGATGGAGATCATGGTGTCTAGCCGGTGACAATGGAGATCATGACGATGCTTTGGAGATTGAGATCAAAAGCACAAGATGATTATGGCCATATCATGTCACATATTTTGATTGCATGTGATGTTTATCTTATTATGCTTCTTATTTTTCTTAGAACGGCGGTAGCATTATAAGATGATCCCTTAAAAATTTCAAGGTACAAGTGTTCTCCCCGAGTATGCACCGTTCCGAAAGATCATCGTGCCGAGACACCACATGATGATCGGGTGCGATAAGCTCTACGTTCAAATACAACGTGTGTAAGACAGTTTTGCACATGCAGAATACTCGGGGTTAAACTTGACAAGCCTAGCATGTACAGACATGGCCTCGGAACACTAGAGACCAAAAGGTCGAGCGTGAATCATATAGTAGATATGATCAACATAAGATGTTCACCATTGAAAACTACTCCATCTCACGTGATGATCGGACATGGTTTAGTTGATTTGGATCACGTTATCATTTAGATGACTAGAGGGATGTCTATCTAAGTGGAAGTTCTTTAGTAATATGATTAATTGAACTTTAATTTATCATGAACTTAGTCCTGGTAGTATTACCATATTTATGTTGTAGATCAATAGCTCGCGATGTAGCTCCCCATTTATTTTTATATGTTCCTAGAGAAATATAAGTTGAAAGATGATAGTAGCAATGATGCGGACTTGTTCCATGATCTGAGGATTTTCCTCATTGCTGCACAGAAGAATTATGTCCTTGATGCACCGCTAGGTGACAAACCTATTGCAGGAGCAGATGTAGACGTTATGAAAGTTTTGACAAAAGCTCGGTATGATGACTACTTGATAGTTTAGTGCACCATGCTTTACGGCTTAGAACCGGGACTTCAATTTTTTTTGAATTCCACAGAGCATATAAGATGTTCCTAAGAGTGGAAATTTGTATTTCATACTCTTGCCCGTATCAAGAGGTATGAGACCTCTGACAGTACTTTGCCTACAAGATGGATGAGATACCGCAACCATTGAGCATGTGCTCAGATTGTCTGGGTACTACAATTTCTTGAATCAAGTGCGAGTTAATCTTACAAATAATATAGTAATTGACAAAGTTCTCTAGTCACTATCTCCAAGTTACTAGAACTTCGTGATGAACTATAATATGCAAGGGATGACGAAAGTAATTACCGAGCTCTTCGCGATGCTGAAATCGGCGAAGGTAGAAATTAAGAAAGAGCATCAAGTGTTGATGGTTAACAAGACCTCTTGTTTGAAGTAAAGGGCAAAGGGATAGAAGGGGAACTTCAAGAAGAATGACAAGCAAGTTGTCACTCTCGTGAAGAAACCCAAAGCTAAACTCAAGTCTGAAACTAAGTGCTTTTACTGCAAAGGAAATGGTCACTGGAAGTGGAACTGCCCTAGATACTTGGCGGATAAGAAGGATGGAAAATTGAACAAAGGTATATTTGATATACAGATTATTGACGTGTACTTTACTAGTGTTCATAGCAACCCCTGGGTATTTGATACCGGTTCAGTTGCTAAAATTAGTAACTCGAAATGAGAGTTGCAGAATGAATAGAGACTAGTTAAAGGTGAAGTGATGATGTGTGTTGGAAGTGGTTCCAACATTGATATGATCATCATCGCACACTCCCTATACTTTCGGGATTAGTGTAGAACCTAAATAAATGTTATTTGGCATTTGCGTTGAGCATGAATATGATTTGATCATGTTATTTGCAATATGGTTATTCATTTAAAGTGATAGAATAATTGTTATTCTGTTTACATGAATAAAATCTCCGATGGTCATACACCTAATGAAAATAGTTTGTTGGATCTCGATCATAGTAATACATATATTCATAATATTGAAGCCAAAAGATGCAAAGTGGATAATTATAGTGCAACTTATTTGTGGCACTGCCGTTTAGGTCATATTGGTGTTAAGCGCATGAAGAAACTCCATGTTGATGGGCTTTCGGAATCACTTGATTATGAATCACTTGGTGCTTGCAAACCATGCCTCATGGGCAAGATGACTAAAACTCCGTTCTCCGAAACAATGGAGCGAGCAACTGACTTGTTGGAAATCATACATACTGATTTATGCGGACCAATGAGTGTTGAGGCTCTTGACGGGTATCGTTATTTTCTGACCTTCACAGATGATTTTAGCAGATATGAGTATATCTACTTGATGAAGCACAAGTCTGAAACATTTGAAAAGTTCAAAGATATTTCAGAGTGAAGTAGAGAATCATCGTAACAAGAAAATAAAGTTTCTACGATCTGATCGCGGAGACAAATATTTGAGTTACGAGTTTGGTCTTCATTTAAACCAATGTGAAATAGTTTCACAAACTCACGCCACCTGGAACACCACCGCGTAATGGTGTGTCCGAACATCGTAACCGCACTTTATTAGATATGGTGCGATCTATGATGTCTCTTACCAATTCACCACTATCGTTTTGGGGTTATGCATTAGAGACAGCTGCATTCATGTTAAATAGGGCACCATCTAAATCCGTTGAGACGACACTGTATGAACCGTGGTTTAGCAAGAAACCTAAGCTGTCGTTTCTTAAAGTTTGGGGCAGTGATGCTTATGTGAAAAAAATTTCAACCTGATAAGCTCGAACTCAAATCAGAGAAATGTGTCCTCATAGGATACCCAAAGGAAACTGTTGGGTACACCTTCTATCACAGATCCAAAGGCAAGATATTCGTTGCTAAAAATGGATACTTTCTAGAGAATGAGTTTCTCTACAAAGAAGTGAGTGGGAGGAAAGTAGAACTTGATGAGGCAATTGTACCTTCTCCCGAATTGGAAAGTAGCACATCACAGAAACTAGTTCCAGTGATTCCTACACCAGTTAGCGAGGAAGCTAATGATGATGATCATGAAACTTCGGATCAAGTTACTACTGAACCACGTAGGTCAAACAGAGTACGTTCCACACCAGAGTGGTATGGCAACCCAGTTCTGGAAGTCATGTTACTAGACCATGATGAACCTATGAACTATGAGGAAGCAATGATGACCCCAGATTCCGCAAAATGGCTTGAGGCCATGAAATCTGAGATGGGATCCATGTATGAGAACAAAGTGTGGACTTTGGTTAACTTGCCCGATGATCGGCAAGCCATTGAAAATAAATGGATTTTTAAGAGGAAGACTGACGCCGATGGTAATATTACTGTCTACAAAGCTCGACTTGTTGCGAAAGGTTTTCGATAAGTTCAAAGTGTTGACTACGATGAGATTTTCTCACTCGTAGCGATGCTTAAGTCTGTCTGAATCTTGTTAGCAATTGCCGCATTTTATGAAATCTAGCAAATGAATAACAAAACAGCGTTCTTTAATGGATTTATTAAAGAAGAGTTGTATATGATGCAGCCAGAAGGTTTTGTCAATCCTAAAGGTGCTAAAAAAATGTGCAAGCTCCAGCGATCCATCTATGGACTGGTGCAAGCATCTCGGAGTTGGAATATACGCTTTGATAAGTTGATGAAAGCATATAGTTTTATACAGACTTGTAGTGAAGCCTGTATTTACAAGAAAGTGAGTGGGAGCACTACAGCCTTTCTGATAACTATATGTGAATGACATATTGTCGATTAGAAATGATGTAGAATTTTCTGGAAAGCATAAAGGAGTGTTTGAAAGGAGTTTATCAAAATAAGACCTCGGTGAAGCTGCTTACATATTGAGAATCAAGATCTATAGAGATAAATCAAGACGCTTGATAAGTTTTTTCAATGAGTACATAACTTGAAAAGTTTTTGAAGTAGTTCAAAATGGAACAGTCAAAGAAAGAGTTCCTGCCTGTGTTGCAAGGTGTGAAGTTGAGTAAGACTCAAAGCCCGACCACATCAACAGATAGAGAGAATGGAAGTCATTCCCTATGCCTCAGCCATAGGTTCTATAAAGTATGCCATACTGTATACCAGACCTATTGTATGCCCTGCCCTGAGTTTGGCAACGGAGTACAATTTTGATCTAGGAGTAGATCACTGGACATCGGTCAAAATTATGCTTAGAGCACTAAGTAAATATTTCTCGGTAATGGAGGTGATAAAGAGTTCATCGTAAAGAGTTAAGTCAATGCAAGCTTTGACACCGATTTGGATGACTCTGTGTCTCGATCTGGATACATATTTAAAGTGGGAGCATTTAGCTAGAGTAGCTCCATGCAGAGCATTGTAGACATAGAAATTTGCAAAATACATACGGATCTGAATGCGGCAGACCCATTGACTAAACCTTTCTCACAAGCAAAACATAATCACACCTTAGTACTCTTTGGGTGTTAATCACATGGCGATGTGAATTAGATTATTAACTCTAGTAAACATTTTGGGTATTGGTCACATGGCGATGTGAACTATAAAGTGTTAAATCACATGAGGATGTGAACTATTGGTGTTAAATCACATGATGATGTGAACTAGATTATTGACCCTAGTGCAAGTGGGAGACCGAAGGAAATATGCCCTAGAGGCAATAATAAAGTTATTGTTTATTTCCTTATATCATGATAAATGTTTATTATTCATGCTAGAATTGTATTAACCGGAAACTTAGTACATGTGTGAATACATAGACAAAACAGAGTGTCCCTAGTATGCCTCTACTAGACTAGCTCATTGATCAAAGATGGTTATGTTTCCTAACCATAGACATGAGTTGTCATTTGATCAACGGGTTCACATCATTAGGAGAATGATGTGATGGACAAGACCCATCTGTTAGCTTAGCAACTTGATCGTTTAGTTTTACTGCCATTGCTTTCTTCATAACTTATACATGTTCCTATGACTATGAGATTGTGCAACTCCTGAATACCGGAGGAACATCTTATTTGCTATCAAACGTCACAACGCAACTGGGTGATTATAAAGATGATCTATAGGTGTCTCCGAAGGTGTTCATGGTTTTGGCATAGATCAAGAATAGGATTTGTCACTCCGAGTGTTGGAGAGGTATCTCTAGGCCCTCTCGGTAATACACATAATAATAAACCTTGGAAGCAAATGACTAATGAGTTAGTCATGAGATGATGTATTACGGAACGAGTAAAGAGACTTGTCGGTAACAAGATTAACTAGGTATAGTGATACCAACGATCGAATCTCGGGCAAGTAACCTACCGATGACAAAGGGAACAACGTATGTTGTTATGTGGCTTGACCGATAAAGATCTTCGTAGAATATGTAGGAGCCAATATGAGCATCCAAGTTCCGCTATTGGTTATTGACCGGAGATGAGTCTCGGTCATGTCTACATAGTTCTCGAACCCGTAGGGTCCGCACGCTTAACATTTGATGACGACCGATATTATGAGTTTATGAGTTTTGATGTACCGAAGGTAGTTCGGAGTCCCGGATGTGATCACGGACATGAAGAGGAGTCTTGGAATGTCTGAGACATAAAGATTGATATATTGGACGACTATATTCGGACACGGGAAGTGTTCCGGGTGTTATCGGATAAAACCGGAGTGCCGGAGGGGTTACCGGAACCCCCCCCCCCCCCGGGGGGGGGGAGTATGGGCCATAGTGGGCCATGATGAAAAAGAGAGAGGCAGCCCACTAGGGCTGGACGCACCCCCTAGGAATCCTAGTTGGACTAGGAGTGGGGGGGAGGCGCCCCTCTCCTTCCTTCTCCTCTCCTTCTTCCTTTCCTACTCCTAGTAGGAATAGGAAAGGGGGATTCCTACTCCTGGAGCGCCCTATAGGGCTGGCCGCACCTCCCCCCTTGCTCCTTTATATACGGGGGCAGGGGGCACCCAAGGACACACAAGCAACATGGTTTTAGCCGTGTGCGGTGCCCGCCTCCACAGAAACACACCTCGGTCATATCGTTGCAGTGCTTAGGCGAAGCCCTGCGCCGGTAGTTTCATTATCTCCGTCACCATGCCGTCATGCTGATGGAACTCTCCCGTGAAGCTCAACTAGATCAAGAGCTCGTGGGACGTCATTGAGCTGAACGTGTACTGAACACGGAGGTGTCGTACGTTCGGTGCTTGGATCGGTTGGATCGCGAAGACGTTCGACTACATCAACCGCGTCACTAGACGCTTCCACTTTCGGTCTATGAGGGTACGTAGAAACACTCTCCCCGCTTGTTGCTTTGCTTCTAGTAGATAGATCTTGCGTGATCGTAGGATTTTTTTTGAAATACTTCGTTCCCCAACAGTTACATGGCAGTATATCTCGGAATGGCAATGGAAATGCCATAATAGGTACGTATGGTGGCTGTTTTGAGGAAGGTATATGGAGGGTTTTATGCACCGGCGAAAGTTGCGCGGCACCAGAGTGGCTAGCATGGTGCAAGGGTGATAGTGCGTATAATCCATGGACACACATTAGTCATAAAGAACTCATATACTTATTGCAAAAAATCTATTAGATCTCGAAGCAAAGTACTACGACGCATGCCCCTAGGGGGGAGGTTGGTAGGAGTTAACCATCTCGCGCCCCCGACCTTCACGCAAAGACAAACACTTCAAAATACAAGGTGCCCCAATTCGGTTACATAATTAGGAGACCATACATGCATGCTTCAGAAATCACAAACCTTAACACAATTATTTCTTTAACCTCACAAACTACCTCTAGCATTACTCTAATATTACCATCTTAACATCTCAAAACAATTATAAGGAGTCAAACTTCACATAGTATTCAATGCTCTATATATGAAAGTTTTTATTATATCTCCTTTGGATGTCTATCATATTAGGACTAAATTCATAACCCAAGCAAATTACCATGCTGTTCTTTAAGATTGTCAAAATAATATAAGTGAAGCAAGAGAGTTTGACAATTTCTACAAAATAAAACCACCATCGTGCTCTAAAAAGATATAAGTGAAGCACTAGAGCAAAATTGCCTAGCTCAAAAGATATAAGTGAAGCACATAGAGTATTGTACTAAACCACGATTGAAGCGTGTCCCTCTCAAAATGTGTGTACAACAAGGATGATTGTGGCAAACTAAAAATCAAAGACTCATATCATACATGACGCTCCAAGCAAAACACATATTATGTAGTGAATATAAATATAGCCTCAAGTAATGTTACCGATAGATGAAGATGAAAGAGCGGATGCCTTCCCTGGGCATCCCCAAGCTTGGGCTCTTGGCAGTCCTTGAATTTTACCTTGGGGTTCCTTGGGCATCCCCAAGCTTAGGCTTTCGCCACTCTTTATTCCATAGTCCATCAAACCCTTACCCGAAACTTGAAAACTTCACAACACAAAACTCAACAAAAAGTCTCGTGAGCTCCATTAGTAAAAAAGAGCAAATAACTACTCAAGGTACTGTTGTGATCTTATTCTAATTTTATATTCGTGTAATATCTACTGTATTACAACTTCATCATGGTATATACCCCCGATACTAGTCATAGATGCATCAAAATAAGCAAACAATACATAGAAAATAGAATCTGTTAAAAACAGAACAGTTTGTAGCAATATGAAAACTTCGCATACTTCTGTAACTCTAAAAATTCTGAAAAATTAGGACGACGTGGGGAATATGTGTATCAATTTTTTGTAAAACTTTTAGAAGGTTTCGACGCTCCAGTGAATTATTGATATTTCTGCAATGGGCGCAAAAGTTTTTGTTTTTGAGCAAAATCAAATCAACGATCATTGTAAGCCATCCCAAAGGTCATACGTGGCTCAAACACTAATTAAAACACAAAAACATAATTACTGCAGAAGTAATAATGTGTAAAACTTGAAAAACAGAATCAAAAAGTAAAAAGTAAAAAATAAAATTGGGTTGGGTCCCAACAAGCGCTATTTTTTAACGCCCTTAGCTAGGCATAAAACACAACTAGATCTAGGTATTATCATCTCTGGTATGCAATTCTTTCCTAATCAAGTCTTCCAAAACACGTCTTAACAATTCTATCGTTTCCTTTATTTCCCTCATAGTAGAAGAACTTAGATCATGAAAAGGGCTTTGAGTTGTAATTATAATATTCATAAAACCATAGTCAAGATCATCACCACGTGTGTCATCATATAGAATACGTAGCTCATTCCTAGCAGGTTCCTTCATCATTTTATTTATCCAATTCCTATCAAGTGCTACATAAATTCCATCGAATCAAATTCTTCAAAGGCTTCAACATACAAAGATTGAGATATTTCTACACGGGGTACTTTTCTCCTCAGATTTTCACTATACGACTGATAAGCTCTAGATTCCAAACTACGCATAGTCTCTTTATCATGAAGGATATCTATAATTAGAGGGTGTTAGACATCCTTTTTATAGAAAGCAACAATGTCCCTAGCTTCTTGTATTATAAAATCAAATTCACGCATAAGGATGATAGTGGCAATCTTTTTAGCTATTGGATGATTAATATTTGGAAGCACATAAAATACCAATTGCAAAGAAGGATGAAGATGCACAAATTTCCTTTCTAATTTCTCAACGAGCATAACAATAGCATCTGCATAACAATTTGTCTCAAGAAGAATAGATCTTTTATTAATAGGCAAGGATCCGGTACAATCAAAGAACTCTTGGATAATGCTTTTCCCAATAATGTTTCCATCCCCGATGCGAAAACTTTTTATTTTGTAGTTAGGAGTTTCTCTACCCTCTAAAGGACAAGATTCAAGTTTTTCCTGAGGATTTTCAATGATAACATCCCCAACTTCAGACATAACTTCGAAGAAGGCGAACAAAAGAAGGGCGAAGAAAAGGCAAATCTTTTCAAAGATTGTTTCAGAAGTGGGGGGAGAGAAAAACGAGAGGCGAATGGCTAATAATGTAAATGCAAGAGATGAGATTTTAATGAAGGGTACGTGGTAGGTCTTGACTTGGCGTAGATCTCCCCAGCAACGGTGCCATAAATTCTTCCTTCTACCTCTTGAGCTTGCATCGGTTTTTCTCATGAAGAGGAAAGGGTGATGCAGCAAAGTAGAGTAAGTATTTCCCTCAGTTTGAGAACCAAGGTATCAATCCAGTAGGAGATTACGCAAAAAAGCCAAATACCTACACAAACAAACAATCAACTTGCACCCAACGCTATAATGGGGGTTATTTGCAAAAGTGAGATCTGATAGAGATAGATGAACTAGTAAAGTAAATATTTTTGGGTTTTTGGTTTATAGATTGAAAAGTAAAAGTAGAATAGTAGATCGGAAACTTATAAGATGTAAAATAGACCCAGGGGCCATAGGTTTCACTAGAGGCTTCTCTCATGATAACAAGTATTACGGTGGGTGAACAAATTACTGTCAAGCAATTGATAGAAGAACAAATAATTATAACGACATATATGGCAATGATCATGAATATAGGCATCACGTGCATAACAAGTAGACCGACTCCTGCCTGCATCTACTACTATTACTCCACACATCGACCGAAACGATTCCGCATCTAGATTATTAAGTTCATAAGAACAGAGTAACGCATTAAGCAAGATGACATGATGTACCGGTATTAACTCAAGCAATATGATGAAAACCCCATCTTGTTATCCTCAATGGCAACAATATAATACATGTAATGTCCCTTTCTGTCACCGGGATTGAGCACTGCAAGATTGAACCCAAAGCAAATCACTTCTCCCATTGAAAGAAAAACCAATCTGGTTGGCCAAACCAAACCGGTAGTTCGAAGAGAATTACTAAGATATTAAATCATGCATACAAGAATCCATAAGAAACTCAAATATTATTCATAGATAATCTGATCATAAACCCACAATTCATCGGATCTTGACAAACACATCACAAAAGAATATTACATCAGATAGAACTCCAAGAACATCAAGGAGACCATGGTATTATTGATAAAAGAGAGAGAAGAAGCCATCTAGCTAGTAGCTATGGACCCGTAGGTCTATGGTAAACCACTCACACTTCATTGGAAGGGAAATGGTGATGATGTTGATGAACTCCGTGGTCGATTCCCCCTCCGGCGGAATACCAGAAAAGGCCTCCAGATGTGACCTTGTGAGAAGAGAAGGTTATGGGGGCGAAAAAGTAGTTTCGATGGATGTTCTAAGGTTTCTGGAATATATGTGAAGTTATAGGCGGAAGAAGTAGGCCAGGGAGGCACAAGGGTCCCACAAGGTAGGGGGTGCGCCCTACCCCCCTGGGCGTGCCCTCCACCCTTGTGGCCGCCTCTTAGATCCCCTGGCGTGTACTCCAAGTCCATCTGGTGTCTTCTGGTCCAAGAAAAATCCACGTAAAGTTTCATTCCGTTTGGACTCCGTTTGATATTCCTTTTCTGTGAAACTAAAAAACAAGGAAAAACAGAAACTGGCACTTGGCTCTGGGTTAATAGGTTAGCCCAAAAATCATATAAAATAGAATATAAAAGCATATAAAACATCCAAGATAGATAATATAATAGCATGGAACAATAAAAAGTTATAGATACGTTGGAGACGTATCAGTGCATCGAATGAAAGTGTAGTTCAATGAAAGAATATTGTGGTGGCATAACCCACTGTACAAGAACTGTATGACCTCGAGCGTCTCACAATTATCGTGGCACCCGATTAGTCTAGTTCTTCGTTAATGTATTCACTCTCAGAAAGAAAACTTCACTTTGTCAAAATTTTCAGACTCTTCGAGTGTTATGCACCCATTCCTTCAAATATGTGGAAGTGTTAGTACGGGTGCCGAGTCTAGCTTACTGCACGTTTGCGAAGTCTAGGATATTTAGGTGACACTGTAATACACAAAATCTTTTCTCATTGAGAATCTTGGTGAAGATATCAGCCAGATTGTCTTCGGTGTTGACATGATTCATGACAATAGCCTCTCGCTCAACATGATCACAGATAAAATGATGTCTGGTGGCAATACGCTTTGTGCGAGAATTTTGCACCTGATTATGTGCAATTTTTATGGCACTCTCATTGTCACAGTATAGAGGAATAAGCTTGGCCTTAATGCCATAGTCCTTCTGTGTTTGCTTCATCCCCAATAACTGAGGGGGACAAGAGCCAGCATCAATTTATTCGACCTGAGACGTAGATAATGATACATAGTTCTGCTTGCTTGAAGACCAACAGACCAAAGATCTACCAAGGAAATGGCATGTCCCGGAATTGCTATCCACCAAGTCGCCAGCCCATTCTGATTCAGAATATCCAACGAGATCAAACTGTGCTCCCTTAGGATACCATAAACCTAAGGTGGGGGTGTGAGCCAAATATCTCAGAATGCGCTTGACCGCTTGGTGATGCGATTCTTTTGGTTCATCTTGATAGTAGGCACTCATGCAAAAACTCAACATGATGTCACGTCTGGATGCACATAGATAATGAAGAGATCTAATCATCGGAAAATAAGCTTTATTATCGAAATCCTTACCATACACATCAGCATCCAGCTTACCGTTCGTGGGCATAGGTGTTTTATAGCCCTTCATTTTGGAGTCTTTCATTTTAAACTTCTTCAGGAAATCATTGAGACATTTCTCCTGAGATATGAAGGTTCCATTTGCTTG
Organism: Secale cereale; assembly: GCA_902687465.1. NCBI lineage: Eukaryota > Viridiplantae > Streptophyta > Magnoliopsida > Poales > Poaceae > Secale > Secale cereale. Next base: position 231,789,025 of record LR738712.1, read on the forward strand.
TCGATGTATTTGCAACCCGAGAAAGAAAGTGCGTTCACCTATCATTGACATTTTGTATTTCTTGGACATCATCTTCCTGAAGTCTAAGCTGCAAGCAGTGTTATTACAACCGAAGATAATATCCTCCAGATAGATTTGGCATACGAAAATATCATTATCAACAACATGAGTGAAAAGTGTGGGATCAGTTGGCTTGAAGCCTTTGTCGAGCAGAAATTTCTTCAAGGTGTCATACCAAGCTCGAGGAGCTTGCTTTAGCCATTATAAAGCATTTTTCAACCTGAAAACTTTGTTAGGAAACTTAGGGTTTTCAAAGCCAGTTGGCTGTCTAACATAAACTTCTTCATCAAGTTCACCATTGAGGAAATCACTTTTCACATCCATTCGATAAAGCAGAATATCATGGTAATTTGCATAAGCGAGAAGAATAAGAATTGCCTCAAGACATGCAACAGGAGCATATGTTTCAACAAAATAAATACCTCCTACCTGTGTGTAGCCTTGAGCAACAAGACGTCCTTTGTTTGTCACAACAGTGCCATTTTCATCTTGCTTATTGCAGAAAATCCATTTTGTGCCGATGATATTATGCTTCTTGGGATTTGGTTTGTCAACCAGTTCCCATACATCTTTTAATTCGAATTGCACCAACTCCTCTTGCATGGCATTCATCCAATCTGGATCATTCATTGCTTCTTCGTACTTGGTAGGTTCTGCCAATGAAACAAAAGAGAAACTTCCATAACAGTTAGCCAAACGAGTGTGTGAACGAGTTGTGGGTCGACAACCTGGATTCCTGATTTCATCAACAATTAATGAGGGATCAACTCGATTTTCCACTCGAGGATGAGCATTTTGATTATGATGAGTATTGTCATCTTTGTCACCATTCTCCTCAGAATTGGCATTTTGCTCGGTATTTTGATTATGATTGCCATTAGCATCTGGAGGAGCATTTGCATCAGCAGTGGCTTGACGAGTTTTGCTTTGAGTCATAGGAGCATCATCATCAGAGGACTCAGGTGCATTTCCTTCAACAGGCTTGACACTCCCAATTGCCATTTGCCGAATAGCATCCGATATCAATGGTTCATCTATCACATTAGGCAGGTGCTCCTTTTGAGAGCCATTAGATTCGTCAAACCACACATTTACCGTTTCCATAACTTCCATGTGATGAGAGTTATAGACTCAATACGTATGCGAGTTTGAGCCATAACAAGAACAAAACCTTCATGTGCCTTAGGTGCAAACTTGGAAGAGTAATTCATATCAAGAATGTAACAAGGTGCACCAAAAACACGAAGATAAGAAACATTTGGTTTATTTCCAGTGATACGCTCATAAGAAGTTTTCTTAAGGAACTTGTGAAGATAAACATGATTGATGACATGGCAAGCAGTGTTAATTGCATCAGCCCAGAAGCGAATGGGAGTTTTGTACTCATGGAGCATAGTTCTTGCCATTTTAATGAGAGTTTTATTCTTTTGTTCAACCACTCCATTCTGTTGGGGAGTGTAAGCCACAGAGAACTCTTGGGTAATTCCATGATCATCAAGAAAATAAGCTATATGAGTGTTTTGAAATTCAGTTCCATTTTCACTTATGACATGCTTAATTCACACATCGTATTCATTCTGGGCCTTCTTAGCGAAGCTTTTGAAGATGTCTTGATTCCAGGTCTTGTCTTCGAGAAATAATACCCAAGTGTATCGAGAGAAATCATCAACAATGACCAAACCATAGTGACTGCCACCGAAGCTTGCATAATTTCGACCACCGAATAAATCAATATGAAGAATTTCAAGTGGTCTAGTAGTGGTCATGACTATTTTTGATGCCCAAGTTCAGAAGCAGCACAGAGATGATTCTTGTTGAATTTTACATCATGAATGCCACAGAGATGATTTTTCTTCACCAGGGTCTGCAAATTTCTCATACCCGCATGCCCAAGTCTTCGGTGCCACAACCATCCTTCGGTTGCTTTTGCAAGCAAACAAGTTTGGACTGAGGGACCTTTAGAGAAGTCCACAATATAAGGATCACCCTTTCTAATTCTCTCAAAGACAAAGGAATTGTCAGAGGCCATAAATGCAATGCATTTGGATCTAGAAAAGAGAATTAGCATGCCTAGATCACACAACTTGCCAACAGACATAAGATGAATCCAAGAGACTGAATAAGAAAAACATCATCAAAAGACTTGTCCTTGGATATAGCAATTTTACCTAGCCCAATTACCTTTCCTTTTTTTTTGTCGCCAAAAGTGATATACTTCAGAGGAGAAGCAGTTAAGTTGGGGTCGACAAACAATGACTTGTCTCTTGTCATATGACTAGTGCATCCACTATCCATTATTATCCATTCGGTACACCCGGAGACAAGGTCCTGTAGAAGAATTGGGCTTTCTTAACCACCCACATTATTGCAGGTGGCTTCGAAACAATTAAACTAGCAGGATAGGATTTCTTTTGATAAGCATAATTATTGTTCGATGAAGTACGAGCATAATAGAACGAGTAAGCATTGAAGTTCCCTCGAGAGGCATGCATGTAATGATTGAATGAGGTATGCATGTACTCATTCTGTCGAGCCTATTCTGCCTGCATGGTTAGTAGAATAGTGATGGGCAATTTTGCAATAGATTCCTTTGGCACGAAAATAGCTTTCTTTGGAGGGCCAGTCCTACAGTTAGGTCGAATATAGCAAGCAATAACCTCACCATGTTGATTTTTGAACAACCTATAGTTGTCCAGAGAATCATTATCAAGATATTCAGGAATGGGGGAATCATATCCCGAAAGTAATGCCATGTCGAGCGTTTTACTCTTAGATGGGACCCATACAGTTTGAGGATATTGTGAAGGTTCCCAACACGAGCCATCTGAGTTTAGTTTCCTTTTGAAACCAACTCCTTATTTCCTAGGATTTTTTTGAAGAATGGATTTCTTCAGAACATCACAAAGGTTTGATGTCCTTTGAGAGATTTGAACATTCATGTCTGAAGAAGATCTTTCAGCCTAACATTCTCATCAGAAACAGAACCATTTTCCTTGACAGAGGGGTTAGTATTCATAAAAATTCAACATTTGATTTTGCATTGGTTCGTTCAAGTCATTTTAAACATGGTGTCACAAATACTTCGGGATTCTCTTTAAGTTGTTGGGTGAGAAGAGAATTTTCTCTGATCAAATCCTCACGAGCTTCTCTTGGCGCCTCAACTTTCTATTTCGTTTTCAGCTAATCATATGTCAGTCTTTCATGGCCGGCTTAGAGAAAATCATGACGGTTTGTAGTTATTCCATTCGAGACTTAAGAGGAGAATACTCTTCAACCAACGACTGATTTTTCTCCATCTCATCAATCAACAACCCTTCAGATTTCCTAAGAGTTTTCTCAATTTTCTCAAGAGAGTTTTTTTGGATATTAGCAATTTTAATCAACTTAGCGTGGTCATCCTCATCGGAAGAATATTGATCACTAGAGTGAGCCTTATGATATTTGGAGGATAGCTTTTCCTTTGAGGCTTTGGCCATGAAGCAGTAAGCAAGAGATTCATCATCACTAGAGTGTTTGTCGACAAAGTTTGAAGCTAGAGAGGAAGCACAAGCTATACCAGCCATGCCAGAGTCAGAATCCTCATCAGAATCTTCATCTTCTTCTGGCTCAGATGATTCTTCTTCATTAGAATGCATTTCCTTGCCGATGTACGCCTTGGACTTGCGAGAAGTATTCTTGTGGTTGGTGAAGAATTTGGATGGGTTCTTGGATGAAGATCTTGACGAAGACTTTGAAGTTGAGTTGTCCTTCTTCTTGAATAACTTCTTCGTTTTCTTTTCTTCATCCGACTCGTAGTTCGTGCCCTTTCTTTTGCCTCGATGGTTGCTTGAATCATATCTCCCACTAGCACTGATGTAATGCCCAGGACGCGACTATATCTCCTAGGTGTCGAGGCATGGGTTAGAGACATAAGCGCATTCTGGAATGATCGCAAGCGTGGTATCTTTGCACAACTCATGTAAAGAACATGGATGAAAGAGTAAAATAGTTGGCTTAAACTCGCCACGTCACACAATGAATACAATGGCATACATTCATCCAAATAACACAGGGTCCGACTAGGAACGAAATCAAACGAGAAAAGATACCACAACCACAAGTCATGATCGCCCCTAGTAGGAACCACTACTGATCATCGGGATACGTTACATAAATTCGACCACGCTTTTCATCGAACTCCCAGTGAAGTTCTGGTCCATCTCCTGCATCATTCTCGGCTATACCTGCATCTGGTGTGTGTTGTAATCTGTGAGTCACAAGGACTTAACAATCCCTTTCCCGGGTATCAAAACTAACAAAGCCTTTAGGTGTGGAGATGTAATAAAGTGTCTGAGGCAAGCACTAAGCAACTAGCTTACGAATTCAAAGCGAGATGAGAATATGTGCCAACGGTCGCCAAAGATGATCAATAAGTGATCCTAGCTACTCGCGTTCAAGCATAACCCCACCGTGTTCACTTTGCGAAACCCCTTCAAAAAGAGACCATCACGGTACTCACACAGGGAGTGTATTCTTAAGGATATGGTGTCAAGTTATCTCCAACCGGATATTAACAAATTCCCATCGGCCATATAACCGTGGGCATGACTTTCGAAAGTTAATAACCCTGCAGGGGTGTCCCAACTTAGCCCATCACAAGCTCACGATCCGCGAAGTCGCAACTCCATGTTGGGAAGACCCGAGTATTCTCGGAATCCCGTGCTCAAGATATTTCAACAAAGGTAAAACTAATGCAGCAAGACCTCCCGGCGTGTCGACACCCAGATAGTAGCTACGCGTATCTCGTCTCAGGCCACTTCCGGATGGTTCATCCTACAGGTAAATACCAGATACCTCGGGTTCCCCCAAGGCGGCCCTGGAGTCTGCCAAGTTTGGACCAACACTCATGAGGAGCACTAGCCCGGGTTGTTGATTAAGAACTCGGGTTTATAACTCCCTATGCAAGTTTTAGTTGTTTGGCAAATGTAGTACAAAAGTTGGGTCTTGCTGGAAAATCTTTAAGCAATGCGAATTATCAAGGGGGGGGGGGGGCATAAACCCCAGTCGTGTTAGGAACGCAAAATCAAGGAACATATCATCGGTTTATCAGGTCCTAAGGTGGCATGAGTGTAACAAAACACCAAGCAGAAGGCCAAGCCTTCCACCCGTTACCAATATATATGTGCATTAATTTAATTAAGATATATATTGTGTTATCCCAATAAACAAGTCCAAACATGGAGCAATCTTCAAACTTCAACTGCAACTAACAACGCTATAAGAGGGGCTGAGAAAAAAGGTACTTAGCCAAACAACGATTTGCTAGGAAGGCGGTTAGAGTGTTTCATGGAAACATCAGAGGCTGACAAGACAAGAATAGGCATTGAGGCATAACTATTGAGCGAGACAACTAGCAAGGCAAAGATAGAGGTGATATCGGGGAACGGTCTTCTTGCCTGGTAAGTCCTCGGTGGAATGGTAAGATGGCTCCTCAAACTCAGTCTCAACAAGAACCTCGAACTCGGTATCGGCTCCCGGCTATACCCAACACAAGAGCACAACAATGGTACAAGATCAATCACGATGCAATGCACAAACAACATGATGCAAGACATCTGATGGGATGCAAGTATGCCGCTATGGAGCTACCGGTATGAAGGGAGGTAAATCGGGAAGGACATGAGAAGACATGATGGATGTGGGCAAGATCTTGGCAAACTAAGCATGCCACTAGATAGATTGAATTTTTGGTCGAAATCGATATGAAGATCATTCGAAATGGATACATGGTTTGCAAATGGCAAGCAAAACAAGATGCAATGTAAAACTGAAGTTAACAACAACATGGCATATTTGGAGCAAGGTTTAAATATGCTACGTCACCGAAACATGAAGACAAAAGGCATGGTTGTGAAATAGACATGATTCTTAACAAGCATGAACTCAGATCACACCCAAAAACTTGCTGAAACACAATTAAACAAGCATGTCAAGATTCAATAAGTTAACATATTTCTCAGACTTAGTGAAAATTACAAGGCATGTAATCTGGAACGATACGTTGCTGCCTTTGGAGGAACACAACAACAAGCAAAACAAGTACAACAAGCATGAAATTCACATGACGATGAAGAAGACATATTATTCCAATCCATCAAAGAAACAAGTCATTCTATGCAAGGGTTGCTTAACACAAGCTTTGCCAAGTTGAATGTTCTGTCAACAGACTGTCAGTTTTAATTCCAAGCATTTTGAGAGCAAGATAACAACAAGCTACAACAAGGCATATATGCAAAAAAAGGCATGGATTGATAGTCAACAACATGGACATCAAGACATGCTCACTAGTTGTTCCACAACATGCATGGAAAAGATTATGGCATCAAGTTTACATGGCAACTTATTATTACAGATTCCAGACTTAGCAGTTTTTCACTAGGTGTTAAAACAGTAACATTGACATGGCATGTTTACAAGCTTGTTTAAGTCACCACATAGCATATCATGGAAAACCAAACGCACCACTTCCAAGATAACATGATTATGCTCCTAAAACATGTTGACATGTGGCTCAAAAGAAAATCACACAAAATGCTATGAAAAAGACAAAACATCATCTATAAAAATTTCAGAAACTTAACAACCACAAGCACTTTTGCAACAGGGTTAAACATGGCATAATGCAATCTAACATGTATGCAAATGCAAGCATCATGAAGAGCATCACATAAAGAACATTTTGACATATCATACACTCCATTTGGACCAACATGCACAAAGTTACGACCTCACGAACATGCTAACATATTGTTGACAGACAACTAGTGCTGAAACAGTAACATCACGAAGCTGTCTTGCAACGAATATTATGACATGTAGGTGAACCCTAACATGCACAAAACTGATGCCACCATGTAGAGCACTTCGAGACGAACATTTTGATATATCATATGCGCGATATGGAGCTACAAGCATGGAGTTATGACATGGCTAAGGGGCAACCAAATAACGCAGATTCGGGACTTTGTGGAATTTTTACCCTCCGAAAAGTCAACGGGACGGGACGGAGCGGGATGGCGAGATCCGGGCTCGGGGGGCTTTTGGATGGCGGAACTGGTGGATCTGGTCCCGCCTGGACCAGATCCGGCCGGAGCGGCGGCGGCTCGCCGGAGACGGGCCGGCGGCGGCGAGGAGGTCCGGCGAGCGGCGCGGGGCCGGCGGGCTCGAGGTGCGGCTGTCGGAGGAGGTGCAGCGGTGCACCGGCGACGGAGTTGCGCATGCGCGGTGGCGATAGTTGTAAGGCAGCAGGGCGGAGGCGCGCGGGGTCAGGCCGGCCGGGGCAAGCACCGGCGGCGGCGGGCGGGAGGGCGCGGCGGCAGGAGGGCGCGGTCGCGTGGGCCGGGCCTGGGCCCGGCGGGCCGGCGGCACGGGTGGAGGTGGACGGCGGCGCCCTCCACGTGGCGCAACGTGGTTGGACGAGGGGGGTGGGGCGGACGCGTCCAGCGCGCGGAGGAGCTGCGGGGGCGCGGAAAAAAGGGAAGAACTAGGGTTGTATCCGGAATTCAGGAGAGATGGGCATATTTATAGGTAGAGCGAGTTAGGAGAGTCCAAATGTGGTGCGGTTTTCACCACACTATCACGATCCAACGACCGAGAGTACGGAGGTGGTTAGGATGGGCTTGTGGGCTGTTGTAGAGGGTTGTTGGGCCAGAAGAGATAGGGCTACCGCGGGGAACGCGGTTAACCGTTGGAGTATCAAACGACCTCCAAATGAGATGATACTTGGCAGGCAGTATACACGCACCATAGCAACAACACACAACAACTTGCACCTCATTCCGAGTACGTTCTTCGGCCACTTACAAAAGGAGGACTCGGAGGCACCACGAGCACATGTGTGAGTGTCGGAACTCAAAACGAACAACGGAGAGAAACGAACATGCCCGGGTCCAAGTGACAACACGAATGCAATGTAATGCACATGATGACATGACATGGTGATATGCAACACACACACACACAAGGCAAAACGAAGAAACCCGAAATGAAGGAAGAGCCCAGAATGGAATTGATTAAGTCAATGATGAATATATTGCCATATAAGGAAGTTTTACATCTGGGGTGTTACAAACTCTCCTCCACTACGAAAAGATCTCGTCCCGAGATCTAGGACTGAAAGAAAGCAGGATACTTGGAACGAAGATGATCTTCTCGTTCCCATGTAGCTTCTCGGTCGGTCTGGTGTGACCACTTCACTTTCAAGAATTTGATGGACTTGTTGCGGGTCTTGCGCTCAGTTTCTTGAAGGATAGCAACGGGGTGCTCACGATAAGACAAGTCGTGCTGAAGATCAATCTCTTCAAAAGGAATGGTGCATTCAGGCATCTTGAATCACTTGCGGAGTTGTGACACGTGAAACACATCGTGCACATTTGCGAAGTTGTAGTGAAGCTCGATTTGGTAAGCTAGATCGCCTCTCTTGCCCATTATCTTTAAAGGTCCCACGTATCTTGGAGCAAGCTTGCCCTTGATACTGAACCTCTGAGTGCCCTTCATGGGAGAAACATGGAGATAGACATGATCTCCAATGTCGAAAGCCAAGTCACGATGCTTGCCATCATAGTAGCTCTTTTGACGCGACTGCGCGGCCTTGAGATTCTCACACTTGACTTTGCACATTTCTTCGGCCTCTGAGATCAAATCATTTCGAAGGAGTTGACGTTCACCAGTCTCCGACCAGTTGAGAGGGGTACGACACTTTCTGCCATAGAGAATTTCAAACGGTGCATTGCCTGCACTTGCTTGGAAGCTGTTGTTGTAGGAGAATTCTGCAAATGGAAGGCAGTCTTCCCATTTCATACCGAAGGAGATTACACATGCCCTGAGCATATCTTCAAGAATTTGGTTCACTCTTTCGACTTGGCCACTAGTCTGAGGGTGAAAAGTTGTGCTGAAGCATATCTTGGTACCGATAGCTGATTGGAATGAATCCTAGAATTTGGAAGTGAACAAGCTTCCATGATCTTAGGAGATTACTTGAGGGATACCATGCAAAGAGACAATTCTAGAGGTATACAGCTCTACCAGTTGTGCTGCGTTGATGGATTCCTTGACTGGAAGAAAATTAGCCACTTTAGTGAGCTTATCAATCACCACCAGGCTGGAGTCGTTTCCTCGCTTGGACTTGGGAAAACCGGTGATGAAATCCATCTCAATGTGATCAAATTTCCACTCGGGAATAGGTAGATGTTGAAGGAGTCCGGCTAGACGTTGATGCTCTGCTTTCACTCTTCGGCGGACATCACACTCGTTCACGAATTGAGCAATTTCTCCTTTCATCTGAGTCCACCAATAGGATTGCTTGAGGTCATGGTACATCTTGGAGCTTCCTGGATGTATCAAGAGGAGTGAGTCATGTACTTCGTTCATTATGAGCTTCCTGAGATCACCTTTTGGAACCACAATTCTGTCCTCAAAGAACAAAGTGTCTCTGTCATCAATGCGATAGCACATGTACGCGGGAGTACCCTTGGCAATATGTAGCGACCAAGATCCGAATGGATCGAAGTCTTTGTGTTCTGTGTCATCCCTGGATCGGTATGCTGACACACACAGTACAAACATGATTTATAATATAGGTAAATCACATGTATTAAGTAACGTAAATACTATTACCTCAATCGATCATAGCGGAAGCAACAAAGGTCGTGGATTCCCATCAACACCAACGGCAAAGTTGAGTGTAGAAATCGTAACCCTAACGTATCACTTACTCGTCGTAAGATAATCCTACAACATGAGACGTTGCAGCCACATAGGGTCAGTACATTGAATGTACTGGCAAATTCACAATGTAATGATAATGATGAATAAGGCCTACAACTACATGCATATTTGGCTGGTGGAGGCTGTAAGGTTAAAGTTCTTGCGTAAAGCCAATTTTCCCTACTTCAAAGGAATGCATTTTAATTAACTATCATGGTAGTTGAAACATTGTTGAGAAGATAGACATCCTCTCAACCCCAATTAAAGTTCATCATTAAACCCAACAATATTAAATTAGAGAGTGATGAGATCAACAAATAATCCTCTTCTAGATACTCAAAGATGTCCATAACCGGGGACACGGCTACTCATGAACAGTTTGTACACTCTGCAGAGGTTTGTGCACTTTTTCCACAAGACTCGATCGCCTCCGTTTGGTTTCTTGCACTGCATGGTGTTTGAGAAACGGATGACCGAGACACAGTCTTTCCGAAGAGGTCCCCTTAACCAGATAGATAGGCCGTACCACCTACAATCCCCGTACATCTGCTAGCCCATCATGGAAAGGTTTCCCACAACTTACTCAACTATGCCAGAGCCCATATTCGCATGTGGTTGCACATGGAAGTTTCTAGGCATGAAATATTATATGATCCCTTTTAGCCTGGGTGGCATTGCAATAGGACAATCACACGGAAACCCCGGTATTTCCTAGGACAACACTAGCATCACCAGGTGTCCGGGCAAACCACTGGTTCAATCCCAGGGTGCCCCAAACCAATCCACCCAGATGTGTATTCAAGTAGCCACCTTAAGTTGAATCCTTAATTAACAACTCACATCTGTCATGGATTTCACTCAAACCAAAACCACGTCTACGAGCATAGCATGGCAACCTAAGCAAACGTAGAAGTAACTCCCAGGGGTTTGAAAATAATGCAGTTAATAGGTTCTACCTCAATCTACTTCCCAATCCCACAGATTAGTTGATCCTACTGATGCAATGTGTTTGAGGATATAACTAATGCAATGAAAACTGGGTATTGGAAAATATGATCAAAGTGTGAACTTGCCTGAAATGTTGATGAAGATTATTTGCACTGAAAACTCTTGATAGATCTACTCGTCACACTCCGGTCAATCTATCGTAAGCAAGCAATAGTAACCACACATAAGCAATCACTCAGAAAGATCAGACAGAGCGAATAAACACTTCGGAAAACTTCGAAAACACACGAATGTCTCTTGAAACATAAAACAATTTCCACTAGTACCAAAATTATGTGAATTTGGCCTTATCAGAACGTTTAGGTCAAGAGCTTCGATTTGAAAAAAGAATGAACTAAATCGGAGTTACGAAACTCAAGTTATGAACAAACGAATTCAAATTTTAAAATTTTCAAAAACATGTTTAAGTTGTATTACTGGAAAGAGGGGATCGTAACGAAGACGTGGGCGTTGGTTTCGTTGGATTTGGACCAACGAGCAAAAAGTTAGGGCCGTTTGAAGTTTAGGGGTTAATCTGTAAAAGAAAAATTACAGACGGGTCCCTGGCCAGAAAACTAAAAGAACCAGCTATCGAGCGAATGCTCGTTTTCTAACTCTAACTAAAAAGCGTTCACTGAATAGATAAAACCTCAAAAAAACCGATCTAAAAGAAAACCAATCTACCAAATAAAAAGACCGGGGCGGTTCGGCGGGTCTTACCGTCCCGACGATTTTCGCCGAAAAACCGGCGGATCGGACCGCGCGTCGGCCGGCGGCGGCTCCGGCGAGTCTGGCAACTCCGGCGGGCGTGCGCGGCATGGACCAGCAGCGGGGCGGCGGTGTTGGGCAGCGCGGGCGGCAGCGGCGAGCAACGCGGGCAACCACGAGCAAGGGCGGCGGCGGCGGCAAGTCGCGGCAGCGGCGATTGAGCGGCGGTGGCGGCGGTGAGATCGCGGGCGGCGGCGGCGCTCGAGGAGGGAGGGAGAAACGGGGCGGCGGCGGCAGCTCTTATAGGGGCAGGGGAGGGGCATGGCTTGGGGAAGGGGGCCAAGGGGAGGTGGCCGGAGCGGCCACGGCGGCGCGGGCGTGTTCGTCCCGAGCTCGAAGGCGGAGCGTCCTGGGCCGGCTGGGCCTTTGGCCCATTTCGGTCCAGAGGATTTTTTTCTTTAAAAACATTTGTTTTACAGACAGAAAACGAATAAAAGCAAAATAAATAAAAATGTACTATAGGCATATAAATTATCAAAATTTGCAGAAAAATAAGCCCTACAACATGAACATTTTACTACTGCAAAATAAAATGCCCACAAATTCTAATAAATCAAAAGGTCCTACTGTTGCAATAAAATCCAATAGAGATTATTTTTAAAATACCGAAAGGAATTCAAATTCATTTATCTCCAATTTTCTGCTGTAGGGAATCATGTTACCTTATTTCCATGTATTTTATTTTTGGAGAAAAATAATTTGAATAAAACCCAAATAACTCAATATTGAAATTGAGTTCCAGAAAATTTCAGAAAAACTTCCAACTCATATTTCCTATAATTTGAAGAAGTCATTTTATCTTCTCTCGGGAAAATCATTGAGTTTCTTAAAGTCTCTGAATTGAAATATTGCGAAGAAGAAATTCAAAATCTTTTCAAAGCCCTTTATCATTTAGAATAAGTGGAAGAAGTCATATTATCTTCACTCTAGTGTTTTGGTGTTGAAAAGAATTTGAATTCCCTCAAAGATCAAAATCAAAGTGAAAGTTTTGGGAAAGTCATTTTATTCCCTCTCATTTAACTTTCAAAAGTTTCAAATTTCACTCAATTTCACTCAGCACAACAACAAGCAATCAATTCTATCTATTTATTATAACATTCGTAAATTTAGATTTTTGGGATGTTACAAACCTACCACACTTAAAATGAATCTCGTCCTCGAGATTCGGAGAGGCTAGCAAGAAATAGGTTAGGGCTTGGGGGTCTCCTAACAAACCCACTGATGGGTGTGGTCTAGTGTGCTACCACACTTAGAAACAAGGTCACGGTTCCATCAAAACTCAGGTACTCCATCCTTTTGGTTGACGGCGTCAGTCTTCTCAAATCTTCAGGGTAACTCCTTCCCTGGGGCTCTTTCGGTAGTGGCAAAATTGCTGTCCTCAATTCCTTGTATCCGTTCAAGTTGATAAGGTTCTTTCGAGACAGGTTCTTAACCGACAGGTCTGGCGCCAATACTAAACAAATATCGATATCTCATGATGGTCATCAAACAATTTATTGGGTCCCTGCAGACAACAGGTCTGGGCTTCATCCTCACCGTATATCCTACGGTTGGCAACATCATGCCGTGTACAAGGGAAAAACTTCTATACCTTTCTATGGTTTAAACAAAGTTTTTGACATCGTCGTCTCTCTACTATAGGTAAGTCACTCAGATTAACCATCCCGTATAACAGAGGCGAATAATAAGAGTAAGTCAGTATGGTGATCAATCCATCCCGCAACCAAATCATTACCTTGGATATGGTTTAGTGAATCTCATATTCTAACACTCGGTCATCCTCACAAGCATTGCAGAATTTCATCATGTCGACGAACTGAGTTCGAACATATCCATTTATTCTGCAAGCCAAACAAAACATCTAACGTATCTTCACAACCCTCGGGTTTAACGTAACCACCTATAAAATCGTCTGTTGACAAGGTCGTCACTTCTACCAGGGGTTTTCCTTCAGCAAGAGTGTGCTTGCTTTCTTGACAGGTCCTGGGGCCTGTGGGTTATGGCCCATCTCATCACTAGCAACACTTGGTCTCATCATCAGGTTGCAACTGATCATTCTTCCAACATCCAACTTCCTTGGCTTTCTTAAATCCATCCAATTATACCTTACTTCTCTGTGGGTAAACTATGATGTAATTACTCAGACTCATCTTTGGGCAGTCCATTCCAAGTCTGACGTAACCAACGATTAACTAGTGTATTCGGGTAACGGTGTTGGATTCTACCACACTTAAAATGAATAACACTAGTTTCTTCAAAATCTCCTTCCATGAATCATGTCTCTACTCATCCCTCTGAAGTAACAACTCATAGAATCCAAATCAATACCATGATGCCAACTGTATTGATTTTCAACTTACTACGATCTACTGCACTTCCATTGCATGCTTCAACTCCAATACTCAGCACAAAACTCCTTCTCCTTGGTATAACCTATAGCAAAATGCACTGCTTTAGTACAGCAGAAACATAACACTTCTGACAAGTCTTGTGGTTCCCTTATAATTACGTAGCCTCCTTTAGGTCCTCGGCTTGGGGTCCACTTCAGAACTTGTATATCCTTAACTCATCCTTGGAGTCACTATTGCTCCATACTCCAGCTTTACACCCTCGTAAAATCCAATCATACTACTTTCCTTCATACTCTTGGGGTAAGCCTCATATCAAAATAAACTTGAACTTATTTGTGCAAACTCCACTAATTGGGGCAACACATTCCTTCCTATGGGTCCAGGGTTCACACAGTGAGGTACCACTAAACAAAATGCATTGGTTCATCCATAATCCGTATTCTCCTCATATCAAATCTTTTATTACTTCTTGAACCAGTATTCAATACTCCAATTTCCAAGGGTGCATCACTACAATTTCTACTATCCAGATAGTCTGGTATGGTCAATAATTTCCTCCATCTATATCCATTCGTCCTAGCTAAGGATGCTTCAGTCCCACCGGAATTGTGCAACGTGATTCTTAAAATCCTCAATCTTTTGCTTCATACTATTGGCTGTGTGCTTCATCTGCACCATCTCTGCATGCATCATACTCAGGCATCCCTGGGTCAAACGAAGTCTTGCTTCGACTATTTCTCCAATCTGACGTTGGCCTCCATAGCAGCTTCACGAACAGAATCAAAGAATGTTGTTCACGGTACTCGGGAGATGAAAAAGTATTGACCCATAGTCTTTGGGCAAACTCCTTTCACACGGTGGAGGTGTACCTCCACGTACCAAAGTTCAACTCCATTCTCCATGAAGGGATAACCCTTGTAAACTGCATCGCCTTCGAGTTGAATATGCTTCATCATGTCCTTCAGGATCTTTGGATAATCTTGATCGCTAGTCAGGGTCATGATGGTTTCCGGGCCTTTGAGAAAAGACTTGTAAAGGGTTGTCATCTGTAGGCATAAGATAAAAGGGCACTCAGGACAATGTAGGTATTTCCTTGTGGTTGTTTGTCCGAGAAAGGTTTGGGGTCAACTACTCCAAGGGTTCTAGGTTTTTGTCAGGGTGAGAATAGCAAGAGAGGCACTAACATTCATCCAAAAACTCATAGTGATGAGATCGAAACATCTCCACTACCTTCTTGGATTCCAAAAGTATCAACTTATATTGCTTCACGAACTATTACAGTGTTATTACTATAGCTCAACTCAACATTGTAATAAAGATGTATTCTATTTAGCTACATGCTTCATCCTAATATTACGATCTCAAATACTCTGGTCATCTTTCCTCCGGTCTGAAACTTCTCTTAGTAAAATGCTCTACTTCCTTGTAGTGTAGACTAATGGCATAATACCAATCTAAGGACTTCATGGCGACTGTCCTCGTTCACTAGGTTCTTCGCTTCCTGGTTGGGCATTTGATAGCATAATGACCTAAATCCTTGCACCGGTAACATGTGATGTCACTCAGGTCCTTTTCCGCAGAAATTGGGTTCTTCTAGGGACACATGTTCTTCCTCTTAATTGACTTCTTCGTTCCTATCAATTCTTCTATCTTCTGTGGATCAAACTCCACTTCTTCTGTTGGGAAGTCTCCCAGATACTCATGGCTTTCATTTGTGCAATGCTGGGAAAAGTGTCCTTCTTCTCCACATGAATAGCAAGCACGTGAGTAATATCTGTCTAGTCCTTCTCCATCAGGGTCATCAATATCTTCCTCCATCGTGGATTCCATTAAGGTTTCCTCGAGGGCTTCTTCCATAGCTTCTTTCTTCTGCTGGACAGTTCGTTGCACCATGGGGTAAATGTGACACTGAGCAGGGTAGTGGGTAGTCCCTTCACACAAGAAATAAGTAATCTGCCTAGTTGGGCATTCTTCAACTAGGTGAATTCCTTCACAATTAAGGCATTCATCCTTGTGCTCCTCCTGGGTGTCTCCTATTTCTCCACAAATCCTGCAGGCACAAGGCTTCTTCTTCGGGTTGTTTCCACGCTCTCGGATGAGACGGGATCCTAACAGAGTCTTCTTGAATTCCTTCCAATTTTCTGCTCTATTACATCCTTGTAGGTCTTGATGCATCTTCCACCATGTTGCAGCACCTTTTGTAAAGTACTGAAGAGCGTATTGAACCTCATACTTCCTTTCAACTAAATTCTCTCTGAAGTGATCCTCCATGTTTTGTATCCATAACTCTGCCTCCGGTTGGGTCATCGGTCCAGAGACTTCAAGCCTGTCTTCAGTCATCCTCTATTGGGTCCAAAGGTTTTGGGATGAGATCCAGAAGAGATAGAGAGGGACACTCAATACAAACAATGGTTTTGAAAAGATGGTTTTAGTTTGTGGCCGTCAAAAAATATCAAACAAATGACGGCTCACAATCATCGCTTCTAACGTAAGTACATAACACGGGGTTGGTCTACTAAAGGTCATCATCTCTTCAAAGTTGTCAACTCTTCAAATCTTCGGAGTATCCATGGTAGTAGCTTCAACACTTCCAATGTATGGTAAAATCCTCTTTACTTCAAAGTGGTCCAAATGGTAAAGGGTAGTGTCTAACTATTTAAGGTCAAATGGAAGATTTGACAAAGCTCGGAAAAGAAGAGAGATAAGAATCTTTTGAAGAAGAAAGTTTTTGAGAAATCCTTTCCTATGGGCATTGCTAGTTTCTAGGGTCACGTCCTACAGTCAACATGTGCTCTGATACCATCTTGTAGAGACCACGATCCGAATGGACCGAAGTCTCTGTGTTCTGTGTCATCCCTGGATCGGTATGCTGACACACACAGTACAAACATGATTTATAATAGAGGTGAATCACATGTATTAAGTAACGTAAATACTATTACCTCAATCGATCATAGCGGAAGCAACAAAGGTCGTGGATTCCCATCAACACCAACGGCAAAGTTGAGTGTAGAAAGCGTAACCCTAACGTATCACTTACTCGTCCTAAGATAATCCTGCAACATGAGACGTTGCAGCCACAGAGGGTCAGTACATTGAATGTACTGGAAAAATCACACTGTAATGATAATGATGAATAAGGCCTACAACTACATGCATATTTGGCTGGTGGAGGCTGTAAGGTTAAAGTTTTTGCGTAAAGCCAAATTTTCCCTACTTCAAAGGAATGCATTTTAATTAACTATCATGGTAGTTGAAACATTGTTGAGAAGATAGACATCCTCTCAACCCCAATTCAAGTTCATCATTAAACCCAACAATATTAAATTAGAGAGTGATGAGATCAGCAAATAATCCACTTCTAGATACTCAAAGATGTCCATAACCGGGGACACGGCTACTCATGAATAGTTTGTACACTCTGCAGAGGTTTGTGCACTTTTCCCACAAGACTCGATCGCCTCCGTTTGGTTTCTCGCACTGCATGGTGTTTGAGAAACGGATGACCAAGACACAGTCTTTCCGAAGAGGTCCCCTTAACTAGATAGATAGGCTGTACCACCTACAATCCCCCTACATCTGCTAGCCCATCATGGAAAGGTTTCCCACAACTTACTCAACTATGCCAAAGCCCATATTGGCATGTGGTTGCACATGGAAGTTTCTAGGCATGAAATATTATATGATCCCTTTGAGCCTGGGTGGCATTCCAATAGGACAATCACACGGAAACCCCGGGATTTCGTAGGACAACACTGGCATCACCAGGTATCCGGGCAATCCACTGGTTCACTCCCAGGGTGCCCCAAACCAATCCACCCACATGTGTATTCAAGTAGCCACCTTAAGTTGAATCCTTAATTAACAACTCACATCTGTCATGGATTTCACTCAAACCCAAACCATGTCTACGAGCATAGCATGGCAACCTAAGCAAACGTAGAAGTAACTCCCAGGGGTTTGAAAATAATGCAGGTAATAGGTTCTACCTCAATCTACTTCCCAATCCCACAGATTAGTTGATCCTACTAATGCAATGTGTTTGAGGATATAACTAATGCAATGAAAACTGGGTATTGGAAAATATGATCAAAGTGTGAACTTGCCTGCAATGTTGATGAAGATGATTCGCACTCAAAACTCTTGATAGATCTACTCGTCACACTCCGGTCAATCTATCGTAAGCAAGCAATAGTAACCACACATAAGCAATCACTCAGAAAGATCAGACAGAGCAAATAAACACTTCGGAAAACTTCGAAAACACACGAATGTCTCTTGAAACATAAAACAATTTCCAACAGTACCAAAATTATGTGAATTTGGCCTTATCAGAACGTTTAGGTCAAGAGCTTCGATTTGCAAACAGAATCAACTAAATCGCAGTTACGAAACTCAAGTTATGAACAAACGAAGTTTGAATCTAAAACTAGTTGAATTCAAATTTTAAATTTTTTCAAAAACATGTTTAAGTTGTATTACTGGAAAGAGGGGATCGTAACGAAGACGTGGGCGTTGGTTTCGTTGGATTTGGACCAACGAGCATAAAGTTAGGGCCATTTGAAGTTTAGGGGTTAATCTGTAAAAGAAAAATTACAGACGGGTCCCTGGCCAGAAAACTAAAAGAACCAGCTATCGAGCGAACACTTGTTTTCTAACTCTAACTAAAAAGCGTTCACTGAATAGATAAAACCTAAAAAAAATAAACCGACCTAAACGAAAACCAATCTACCGAATAAAAAGACCGGGGCGGTTCGGCGGGTCTTACCGTCCTGACGGTTTTCGCCGAAAAACCGGCGGATCGGACCGCGCGTCGGCCGGCGGCGGCTCCGGCGAGTCTGGCGACTCCGGCGGGCGTGCGCGGCGCGGACTAGCAGCGGGGCGGCGGTGTTGGGCAGCGCGGGCGGCGGCGGCGAGCGACGCGGGCAAGCGCGAGCAAGGACGGCGGCGGCGGCAAGTCGCGGCAGCGGCGGTTGAGCGGCGGCGGCGGGGAGATCACGGGTGGCGCCGGCGCTCGAAGATGGGGAGAGAAACGGGGCGGCGGCGGCAGCTCTTATAGGGGCAGAGGAGGGGCATGGCTTGGGGAAGGGGGCGAAGGGGAGGTGGCCGGAGCGGCCACGGCGGCGCGGGCGTGTTCGCTCGGGACTCAGTCCCGAGCTCGAAGGCGGAGCGTCCTGGGCCGACTGGGCCTTCGGCCCAGTTCGGTCCGGAGGATTTTTTTTGTTTAAACACATTTTTTTACAGACAGAAAACTAATAAAAGCAAAATAAATAAAAATGTACTATAGGCATATAATATATCAAAATTTGCCAAAAAATAAGACCTACAACATGAACATTTTACTACTTCAAAATAAAATGCCCACAAATTCTAGTAAATCAAAAGGTCCTACTGTTGCAATAAAATCCAATAGAGATTAATTTTAAAATACCAAAAGGAATTCAAATTCATTTATCTCCAATTTTCTGCTGTAGGGAATCATGTTACCCTATTTCCATGTATTTTATTTTTGGAGAAAAATAATTTGAATAAAACCCAAATAACTCAATATTGAAATTGAGTTCTAGAAAATTTCAGAAAAACTTCCAACTCATATTTCCTATAATTTGAAGAAGTCATTTTATCTTCTCTCGGGAAAATCATTGAGTTGCTTAAAGTCTCTGAATTGAAATATTGCGAGGAAGAAATTCAAAATCTTTTCAAAGCCCTTTATCATTTAGAATAAGTGGAAGAAGTCATATTATCTTCACTCTAGGGTTTTGGTGTTGAAAAGAATTTGAATTCCCTCAAAGATCAAAAGCAAAGTGAAAGTTTTGGGAAAGTCATTTTATTCCCTCTCATTTAACTTTCAAAAGTTTCAAATTTCACTCAATTCACTCAGCACAACAACAAGCAATCAATTCTATCTATTTATTATAACATTCCAAAACTTAGAATTTTGGGATGTTACACAATACCATGTTTCACCTTCTGCACCATAGCATCACTGAGTTGGGCCTCACGGATATGATCTTCCAAGGTAGGAGCGACTTGAAGGTTGGCTAGAAATCCTCGCGGAACAACTTGGAGGTTGACCTTCCTAAATGATTCACACAGTTCAAGTTGGAACGGTTTGAGGATGAGACTGTTGCAATAAGCTTTCTGCTCAAGGCATCTATAATGACATTGGCCTTGCCAGGAGTATACTCAATGCTTGGATCAGACTCTTGAATCATTTCAACCTAACGAGTCTGGCGGAGGTTAAGGTTTGGTTGGGTGAAGATGTACTTCAGGCTCTTGTGATCGGTGAAGATGTCCACTTTTCTGCCCAATAGAAGGTTTCTCCACATGATCAAGGCATGAGCAACTGCTGCTAGTTCAAGATAATGTGTGGGGTAATTCTTCTCATTTGGTTTAAGATGACGCGAAGTGTATGCAACGATCTTCTTGTCTTGCATGAGAACACCGTCGAGACCTTGCAATGAAGCATCACAGAACACTTCATAAGGCTTGGACTCATCCGGAGGAGTAGTACCGGAGCAGAAATGAGCTTCTCTTTGAGGGTATTGAATGCCACATCACAATCAGGAGTCCACGAGTACTTGACATTCTTTTGCAAGAGGTTGGACAGAGGCTTGGCAATCTTGGAGAAGTTCTCAACGAACCTTCTGCAATAACTTGCGAGGCCGAGGAAACTTCGGAGTTGTTTGACGTTCTGAGGGGGTTCCCACTTCACAATAGCTTCAACCTTCTCGGGGTTAACAGAAATGCCCTTGGCAGAGATAATATGACCAAGATAGAGGACTTCATCGAGCCAAAATTCACATTTGGAGAACTTCATATAAAAGCGGTGCTCACGGAGCCTGTCAAGAACCAAATGGAGGTGCTTGGCGTGGTCTTCTTTATTCTTGGAGAATACCATAATATCATCCAGATAGACGAGGACGAACTCATTGGTGTAGGGGTTGAATATGAAGTGCATCATCCGAGAGAAAGTGGGTGGAGCATTTGCAAGCCCGAAAGACATGATCGTGTACTCGTAGGAGCCATAACTCGTTCTGAATGCGGTCTTGGGAATATCCTCTTCATGGATATGAATCTGATGGTAGCCCATCCGGAGATCAAGCTTCGAGAAAACCTTGGCTCCTTTGAGCTGCTCAAAAAATTCATTTATATTGGGGAGAGGGTACTTATTCTTAATTGTCTTCTTGTTCAATGACCGGTAATCAACGCACACTCGTTCTGTACCATCCTTCTTCTTGAGAAAAAGAACATCACAGCCCCAAGGAGAAGTACTTGGTCTGATCAGACCCAAGAGTTCTTGCTCATCGAGTTGTTTCTTCAACTCCTTCAACTCTTTAGGAGAAAGCTTGTACGGACGCCAGCAGGCTCGCTCCGTACCTGGTTCAAGTTCAATGACGAATTCAACTGGACGATTGGGAGGCATGCATGGAAGCTCTTCAAGAAAAACATCCTCATATTCACAAAGCACCGGAATCTAGCATATGACATTAATCTCGCCCTTGTCATTGAGAGAGAATAGCCTGATTGTGTTTTCTCGAGCTGCGAAGATAATCACGTCTTCGGAAGGATGAGTTAGATTCACCTCTTTGTTTGCACAATCAATAAGAGCATCATGCTTAGAGAGCCAATCCATCCCAAGAATTAGATCAATGTCCAAGTTACCGAGAACAACTGGGGACACCAGAAAACTATACTCGCCCATGTGGATAGAGATATCCGGAGCTAGCACGTTAGCAGTCATGTGTTTTCCCGGAGAAATAATTTGCAATGCCCTTGGTAATGCTTCGGTGTCAAAATTGTGCTTCGATGCAAATGAGTGAGATATGAAAGAACATGATGCACCCGAATCAAACAAGACTTTTGCAGGAATTGAGTTGACCGAAAGATTACCAATTATCACATCAGAAGAATCCTCTGCTTGAGCTGCATTCATTAGGTTCACTCTTGCATGCTTGGGATTGTGCTTGACAATAGTATTACTGATAGGTGGAGGAGGCGGAAGGCGCCTTTCAGTACACTTGTTTGCATAGTGACCCTTCTGACCACACTTGTTACATGTAACCTCTGAGAGTGGTCGATGATAAGGACCACTTGGTCTTGGAGCTTTGCACTGAGACTTGTTCTGGTTGCTTGGGTTGGGTGGTTAGGAAAATCCATGACCTCCTGAGTGCTTGTTCTGACTCGAAGGACGTAGCACTGGAGGAGGCGGGAGCCAGAATTTCTGGTGCTTGGCGACCACTTGAGAGGAAGAGGAGGAGTGAACATTATCTCTTATCCTCTTTTTGAAAGCTTCACATTTGAGCTGAGCTGCCTCTTGCTTGAGAGCCATGTTGTAGAATTGGTAAAATTCATCTGGCTCGAACAGAGTGAGTGCAAGTTGGAGTTCATATTTCAGACCACCTTGGAACTGGTAGATTTTTCTCTTTGCATCGGGGATGTCTTGCTTTGCATAACGGGCAAGATTCTGGAACTTGACATTGTACTGGTAGACTGACATGGTGCCTTGCTTTAGATTGCGGAATTGCTCACGCATGCCTTCAATGACACTGGTAGGAATGTGATGAGAGCAGAAATCGTGGCAGAAGTCAGTCCAAGCGATATCACGACCCGCTCTGGAGTCTTTGTACTATTGCCACCATCTGCAGCTTGGTCTTTGAGTTGGAAAGCGGCAAACTTGACATAATCCTCAGTTCTGTGATCCAATCTTCGGCATCTAGCGGATCAACACAGTATTTGAAATCCTTGGGTTGGTTTGCCAGGAATTGGTTCAGAGTAGCAAAGTGAGGTTGATTGAATAGATTTCCTTGTCCTTGGTTCCCTTGATTGCCTTGATTCCCTTGATTAGCTTGGAAACTCTGCATCATTTGCATGAGCATCTGAGTGTTTTCATTAGTTGCCTACATAATCGCTCTCCATGCCTCAGACGGAGGAGGAGGGGAAGGTGGACACTCTTCTTCACCCTCTGGGTTCTGGCTGGGAACTTTCTTAGGTGCCATCCTGAAGACGATGACAACCGTTAGCCATTGAAGCAAACAATAGATAAGCTGAATCAATGGCTAGATATTTGCAACATATAGTCTTCACAATGAACATCCGAACAAAATTGAACGAATGAATTCCATAGCTTAATGTACATCAACTTGTCGAGAAGCCACTTAGGAGAACAAAATGATAGAATAAAACAACAAGGTAACAGATGGAACAAATACATAATAGAGGTTTCGTCCCACATGTTCATGCTGATGCCCCAAGGCACGTGTTACAAAGGGCCTTGCAATCCCCGGATCAGCATAGCCAAGGATCCTTTAAGATGCAACCCCCTGGTGCAACAACGCCCATGATAGCCTCTCCTCTAGATGTTGAACCACAACCTCATATCATGCACCCGTTGGAAGATTACCTAAGAGCTACTTAAATCCCACCTATTAATTCCCGAAGCTTTCCAGTTATGCAATTTGGTGTTGGGGATACAGGGGAAGCACCGCATATCACACAACTAATAAATCCTACATCCAGCTGTATCCATTCGTCAACACATAACCAGGCACCTTCGGAAACTGTTTACCTCGGACCTTCGAAATGCATCCGCTATACTAGCTGTGGCAATACTCTCGAACTAGCCCCCTAGTACTGGGTGACGTCGAGGATATCTTACCACCAGACACGCATAGAAGAGTTTTTGATGTCGGCCGTCTCTGGTATTCTAAAACTGCAACGATACAATTGTGATGACAACACCTCGGAGCTCAACTCCCCAGGACACTACCACAACCCGTAAATGACAGAAGGCACCAAGAACAATGTTCTTGTCAAAAAGATATCGGAACAATCCAAACAATACCCGCGTGATCCTAAAAAAATTGGTGAAAATTGAGGATAGTGCAGTTAAAACAACGTTAGGAATCCTCACCCTAGCGACCGAGGAGTAAAAAGAAATCCTACTCTCCGATATATATTCATCCAAATAACATAGGGTCTGACTACGGACGAAATCAAACGAGAAAAGATACCACAACCACAAGTCCCGATCGTCCCTAGTAGGAACCACGACTGATTGTCGGGATACGTTACATAAAAACGACCACACTCTTCATCGAACTCCTAGTGAAGTTCTGGTCCATCTCCTGCATCGTTCTCGACTGTACCTGCATTTGGTGTGTGTTGTAATCTATGAGTCACAAGGAAACAACAATCTCATTCCCGAGTATCAAAACTAACAAAGCCTTTAGGTGTGGAGAGGTAATAAAGTGTCTGCAGCAAGCACTAAGCAACTAGCTTATGAATTCAGAGCGAGATGAGAATATGTGCCAACGGTCGCCAAAGATGATTAATAAGTGATCCTAGCTACTCGCGTTCAAGCATAACCCCACTATGTTCACTTTCCGTAACCCCTTCGAAAAGAGACCATAACGGTACTCACATAGGTAGTGTATTCTTAAGGATATGGTGTCAAGTTATCTACAACCGGATATTAACAAATTCCCATCGGCCACATAACCGCGGGCACGACTTTCGAAAGTTCATAAGCCTGTAGGGGTGTTGACGAGGTTACAGACCCATGGTAGGGTCACAGGCCCGACCAAGGTACCCCACCCAAGGTCACTACTCTAGAAGATCAAAAGACAAAACTTATGATGACAAAGACAGTCGACTGAGACGGCCCAAGAGGACATCCCACTCGACTGGACATCACCTACAAGACGACTCAACTCCACTCGACCAATCCAAGGCACTCGACCCCCGAAGGTCAAGAATCCCTTAGGACAATAACGGTCTGGAATTTACTCGCCGTAGTAAATGCCTTAATTACTCTATATTGTAGGCGTTATCAGTAACACCTGCCTTAATGTACATTGAACCGTTTGTAACATGGAGCATGGCTGGGGTCCTGGCGCACTATATAAGCCACCCCCCTCCTCCGGTACAAGGGTTCGCATCTTTGTAACTCACATATACACATACCAGTCGACCGCCTCCGGGCACCGAGACGTAGGGCTATTACTTCCTCCGAGAAGGGCCTGAACTCATAAACACCTTGTGTACAACTCCACCATAGCTAGGGCCTTGCCTCCCCATTCGTACCCCTACTCATACTGTCAGACTTAGAACCACGATAGTTGGCGCCCACCATGGGGCAAGGCGTCTTAGCGACATCTGGTGAGGTTGCAACTTCTTCTCCGACCTCCTTCATCATGGTGTCAGGCGGTGGTTTAGCGTTGGGCCGCGAGATCCGGCTCGGCGTACTCGTTTTCATCGCCGACAACTCCGCGTGGCTCCAGGAGGCCCCTCTTGACGTCGAGGCTCTGCCCACCCGGGGGGCTGCGCACTTCCGCGCCAGCGCCTGCGGCGTCCTCCTTCAGCAGCCGTAGACTCAATATTCATCGATCCCTACATCGTCCCCCATCCCCGCCGGACGCCGCCGCAAACAATCCGGTCGCTCACGGCTCCAGCGGTTGGTGAAACATGCGGTGGCCCGTCAAACGACCACCCCTCAAGTCGCGGCCATTGAGCCCGACGGTTACCTCTACGAGCCGGCCGATCAGTCGACCGAGCTCGTGGATTCTGTTTCCGAGTGCGGGAGCAGCGATCCCGCAGCGGAAATCCTCATGGTCGATTCGCGCCGTAGCCCGCCGGGTTTTCCTCGCGGTGGAGACGACGGCAGCGGTGGCGGCCGATCACACGACAACGACGGTTACATTCCTCAACCCCTCACCTCCGAGCAAAGGGCTGAGCTTTGTCGCCGCAACGAAGATGCACTCTTCACTCCCATCGTGGGGAATTCTTCGGAGGCTCTGGCCCTCGAAGCCACACGCTTGGACACCGTGGCCGAGCGCGCGCGCTTGGAAAATATCCAACGTGCACTCGACGAACAGGCCCGCCGACTGGTCCCCGAGTCCAGTCGACTACCGCGGCAATCGCGCCAGCGCGAGACTCAGGTGTTCCGCACGCTAGTCCAGAACCTCGAAGCCGCGGCTTGCATCGCGGAGTCGATTCAACCCTCTCAGTCGAAGGCTGGCAGAGGCCTACAGCAGATCTGAGCTTTTCTCCGAACGGCTGAAGAGCAAAACGCGGCTGTTTCTCAGTCGCGCAACAGGATTCACAGCAGATCGGTAGCTGCAGACACCGTATGGTCGGCCCATAGTCCAAGATCGCCCCCGAGGCGTGAGAAACGTGGCCCACGGCAAGACCGGCATCTGGGTCGGAATGATGAGCAACACGGCCGTCGACACGGACATCATGACCGCCGTCGAGTGCCTACGCCTCCTTCGGGAAGCGGATCGTACTCGCCCCAGCAGCACGAGGGCAGGCGCCTGCGCGACGATGAGCGGAGGATTCCTCCAGATCCCCGAAGGCCAGGTTTCGATGCAAGGTCTATCCTTGTGCGGGGACGGGTCGACCGGAACAGGGCATTTAGAGAAGAGCAAGGCAGAGATCAACCGAGTGGCAGCCGAGCACCTGTCTCTGGACTCGAGTGTTTCTGTAGTGCTATCAGAGCCGCAGAGATCCCCCCGAACATCAGGTTAGCGGCGGGGGTAAGCAAGTTCACCGGTGAGTCGAAACCAGACCCCTGGCTAGAAGACTACCGAGTGGTTGTACAGATCGGAGGCGGCAACGACGACGTGGCCATGAAGCACATTCCTTTGATGCTGGGCGGTTCTGCTCGGGTGTGGCTCAATCAGTTGGTCCCCGGGAGTATTTATAGTTGGGAAGAGCTCGCGCGAGTGTTCATTCGGACCTTCGAAGGCACCTGCAAGCGGCCTGCTGGACTCGCAGAGCTTCAGCACTGCGTAGAGAAGTCGAATGAAACTTTGAGAGATTATGTAATGCCTCGGATGTAATACTTTCCCTTTTGGGTATATAATATATCTCCGGCTTCATCTATTCCATTCCAGGTTCTTTGTCTTTCGTGTTTTCGTCGTTTTGTTGTGTGCGTGTGTGGCATTCATTCATATCATATAGTCATGTGCATCGCATTGCATTTGTGTTGTCGGTTGCATCCGGTTGCACGCGTTCCTTCCCGTTGTCCGTTTCGCGTTCCCGAGCTCCCTCACATGTCCGTGGCGTCCCGTAGACCTACTTTGGTGTTTGGCCGTGTAACGTTACCGGTTTGGCGTGAGACTTGTCGTGTGTTGTTGTTTTGTTGTGTGTAACCCGCCTATCAAATCTCGTCGCGTTTCGAGTCTGTTTGCTACCCCAACAGTTATTCTCGTGGGCTCAAAGTGCCTCCACTTTGTGGCCCAAGACACCCCCTCCAACAGCCCACCAACCACTCCTAGCCACTTCTATCATCTAGGCCATCCAAATCTGATCCGGTGGCCGAAAACCGCACTCCATTTGGACAACCCTAGCTACTTGTGCCTATATATTTGTCCACTCCCCCAAATTTGTGCCCCAAAACTAGGAAACCCTAGCCCCCACTTCATCCCCTTCCTCCAGCCACCACCTCGCCGGAGTTCCGCCGGAGTCCCGCCGGAGTTTCGCCGGAGTTCGCCGGAGTACACCCCTCCTCTCACCTCATCTCCTCCCTCCTCTCACCTCATCACCACCGCCACCTCATCCCAACCGGCATCCCCACCATCCCACCGCCGCTACCTCCCGTCGCTGGCTCCTCTCGATCCGCCGCCGTTTTCCCCTCGAAGCCAGACGTAGCCGCAACCTCATTGAGCTGGATCGAGCCAGATCCGATCCAGCGCTCGATCCCCCGTTGACCGACCGCCTGGGCCGGCAAGCGCCAGCCGATCCCGCCTCCCTCGGCCCGCATCAGCCGCCGCATCGCCAGCTCCTTCCGCTCCAGGCCGCGAGCGCGTCGGGCTCCTCTGCTGAAGGCCGAGGCCCAGGACACCGTCGCCGCATCGCCCGAGGCCCATCAAGGCCGGGGCCTCCTCCCGCATCGCCAGCTCGGCGCCGCTCCTCCGATCCGCCGCGTCGCCGCAGCTGGGCCCGATCGCCCGAGCCTGGCCAGGCCACATCTTCCACAGCGCCGGACGCCTCCATGCCGCGCCGCTCCTCGCGGGCCGCAGCCGCCAGGCCCCTCGGGCCCAGCCGCCGTCCCTACAGGCCGAGGCCAACCGGCCTCCTCCAGCCGCCAGAGGCCGCCGCCCCGCCACTGTAGCTCCGCAGCCGCGCCCGAGGCCCGATCCAGCCCGTTTGCAATTCCAGATCTGAGGTTGACCTCAAAACCCTAGATCTAATCCCTGTGATTTGTTGTCTGATGCATTTTTAGAATTGTGATAACTTTTAGTGTGGTGATCCGTTTTGCGCAAATGAGGTGTCCAGACGTTCGTGTTGACTAGCACTACGTTTCATTCCATTGTGCCATGCATGTTTGAGATCATCTAGATGCTTATTTTTCTGTTGCAAGAGTGCATCCCGATATAAACTGCTGCTATGTGTTGTTTTTATGCCATCTTTGCATAGTGATAACTTTTAGCTCGTTTATCCGAATGATGCAAATGACATGTCCACGTGTTCGTCTTGCCATGCTCTGCATGTTGCTTGCGATAGGTTGCATGATAGATTTATTCTTGCCATGTGTATCTTCGTTGCAAAGTGCTATGTGGCTGTTTAGTTATTTAACTTGCTATGAAATGCCATCTTGTTGAGCTCATTGCTATCGTTGTGTTTATCTCCATGATGCATGCTTGTATGTTTCGGAATCACCATCATGTGTACTTTGATGTGGTTCTTACCACTTGCCATGTTTAGTTTCGAGGTGACTTAAACTTGCTCTTTTAGATGACATGATGAAACTGCTGTTTTAACACTTAGTGGATTTTCACTAAGTCTGAAATCTGTAATGTTCCGATGCAATGTTTGCTTGCTGTTCTAGGACAAACCATGATAGTTTTGGGGTGGATCTTGATGGTTCCTTGTAGTATATATTGTTGGATATCCATTCATGTTCTCACATGCTTATTTGAGTGGCTGTAGCATACTTAACTTTTGCTCCAAAGTTTCAATAAAATTCTGCTGTCAGGATTTTGTTGTCAAGTTCAATATGTCCAAGCTTGTTGCTGTTGATCCGTGACTCCTTTGGGGGTGCACCTTTGGACTTATTTGCTGTAGGATATGTCTAGTTTATGTTCATGCTCTTTGCCATGACGTTTGAGTGCAGTAGCTTATTTATCTAGTGCTCCGAAGTTGCTATGTTGCTGTAATTTTCAGCTTTCGCATGTTTCTTGTTTCGGGCATAACTTTTAGCCCGTAGCTCCATTTTCAGCGAGTCTTATATGAAACTTGATTGTTTTTCCGTGTAGATTAATAATATACTATTGTTATCATGTTTTGAGGTGTTTTGCTTGAGTGGTATTTTCCGTGCTCCGTGTGCTCTCGTAGTGCATCCATCATGCATCCATCATTTTGGTGTGCGCATTGCATCTTGTTGATTCGTGCCTTGTGTGATTGTATTGTTTAGATCCGGAAGCTGAGACCGAGTACGAGTACGAGCACGAGGTTACCAACGAGGTTGAGCACGAGGACCCTTCTTACGATCCGAACAACTACTCTTCAGGCAAGATGACCGAACCCCGATAACATTACTATTTTTGCCTATTGCTAGTAGTCTCGATCTATAGTTTTGCCTCTATGCCCATGTCTTTCATGTCAGACTCCTACTTGTAACCATGTCCATGTCTAACCACCCTACCTATGCAAACCGTTGCTTGGCTAAGTACGCTTCGCTCAGCCCCTCTTATAGCATTGCTAGTTGCCGGTGAAGATCGAAGATGCTTGCTTCATGTTGAAGTTTTGTTGGGTTATATCACACTATATAAATGCTTAAAAATGAAATCATCTATATATTGGCAAGGGTGGAAGGCTAATCCTTTTGCTTGGTGTTTTGTTCCACTCATGCCGTTAGGAACCGTTTAAACCGGTGTTATGTTCCTTGATTATGCGTTCCTAACACGGTTGGGGTGTATGGGACCCCCTCGATAAACCGCTAAGTGCTAAGTATTTTCCAGCAAGTCCCAACATTGGTAATATTTGCCTAATAATTAAATAACTTGCATAGGGAGTAATTAACCCTCTTTCTTAATCAACAACCCCGGGCCAGTGCTCCACATGAGTGTTGGTCCGAAACGGGGGTTCTGCGGGGCCGCCTTGGGGCAACCCGAGGTATCTGGCATACACCTGTAGAATCGCCCATCCGGTCATGGCCTGAGACGAGATACCCGCAGCTACTATCAGGGTGTCGGCACGCCGGGAGAATTTGCTGGATTAGCCTTACCTTAGTTCGGAGTATCTTGAGCACGGGATTCCGAGAATACTCGGGTCTTCCCACCTTGGAGTTGCGACTCTGCAGATCGTGGGCTTGTAATGGGTCAAGTTGGAACACCCCTGCAGGGTTATGAACTTTCGAAAGCCGTGCCCGCGGTTATGTGGCAGATGGGAGCTTGTTAATATCCGGTTGTAGATAACTTGACACATTGTTCTAATACACTACCAGCGTGTGTACCGTGATTGTCAATTTCCGAATAGGGATTCGGGAGTTGGACACGGTGGGGTTATGTTTGTGGAGCTTTAGCTAGGATCACTTCGTGATCACCTCTCGACCCAGGCACTTCTCTTCTCGCACTCTTTCACGTAAGCTAATTGCTAGTTGCTGCTGCAGACACTTATTCTTTTCTTCAGCCTTATCCTCTCCCAAGGTTTAAATAGTCTTGTTACCTGGGAACGGGATTGCTGAGTCCTCTGTGGCTCACAGTTACTTCACCACACCAGATGCAGGTCCAGTTGTGAGCTATCCAGGTGATGGCACCGATCTTGACTGGGAGTACGACGAGGAGCGTAGCCGTTACTATGTTCGTTATCCTGATGATCAGTAGTGGAGACTTTTACTAGGATTCGATCCGACCTGTGTATTTAGATTATGTTTGGTATCTTGTCATTTGGATTTTACGCTTAGAGGGCTGTGATGTTTTATTGAATGATGATCGAGACATGTATTGTATTTGTGTGACGTGGCGAGTGTAAGCCAACTATTTTATGTTTTCCATCCCCATCTTTTACATGAGTTGTGCAAAGATACCAGACTTGCGATCATTCCAGCATGGGGTTATGTCTCTAAGTCGTGCATCGACACGTAGGAGATATAGTCCCATCCTGGGTGATTGATCGAATCGTTGACGGTCGAGTCTAGGCACACACTGAAAATATTTTGAGTCCTATATTATACCGGAGAGTAGGAATTCTTTGCTTCTCATCCCCTTTCTCTCTGGTGAGGACTCCTGACGACTACTCTTGTCTCTTCTATCTTCAAAAATTGCACCAATTTTTTTTAGGAATCTTGCGAGTATTGTGGGATTGTTTCGATGTTCTTGTGACGAGGATATTGTTCTCGATGCCTCGTGAGATTAGGGGTTGTGGCAGTGTCCCGGGGAGTTGAGCTTCGGGGTATTGTCGTCACAAGCATATCGCGGCAGTACTAAATACTTAAGACGGCCGACATCGAAAATCTCTCCTACACGGTTAGTGGCAAGATAACCCCGACATCACCCAGTACTGGGGAGGTAGTTCGGGAGTATTGCCATAGCTTGTTATAGTGGATGCTTTTCGAAGGTCCGAGGTAGACAGTTTCCGGAAAAGACTGGTTATGTGTTGAAGGATGGATACAACTGGATGTAGGTTTAGAGTTGATTGCGCGGTGCTTCCCTTGTATCCCCAACACCTGATTGCATAACTGGAATCTTTCGGAAATTCATAGGTGGGTTTATCCAGTAGATCGTAGGCATTCTTCCAACGAATGCAAGTTAGCGAGTTCGGGGTTCTACATTGAGTGAAGTGGTATTATGACCGATGTTCCGATCGTGAGTTGCATCTTAAAGGGTCCTTGGCTATTCTGATCCGGGGATTGCAAAACCCTTTCGTAACGCGTTCATATGCTTTCAGCACAAAGATGTTAGAACGAAGCTCCTATCTTGTGTTTGTTTCCATACGTACCTTGTTGTTTTTCTTATTTTACCTTTTGTCCCCTATGTTGCTTCTCGTGAAGATTGATGTTATCATTTAACTGAGAATTTCATTCGTTCCTCTTGTTCGAATGATTTCATTCGTTCCTATTGTTCGAATGATTATTGTGAAGACTTGTTGCAATTCATTCCATTGATTCAGCTTATACCTTCTGTCAATCAATTGCTGATTCGTGGTCATCTCTTTCAGGATGGCTCCGAAAAAAGTTCCCAACGCTAACCCAGAGGCGGAAGAGGTTCCAGATCGTCCTCCTTCCCCTCCTCCTCCGCCTGAGGCTTGGAGAGCGATTATGCAGACTACAGCTCAGAACACCCAGATGTTGATGCAGATGATGCAGCAGATGCAAGCTAATCAAGCTAATCAGGGTGTTCCAGGGAATCAAGGCAACTTCTTCAACCAGCAGCACCATGCTACTCTCAACCAGCTCTTGGCCAATAATCCAAAAGCTTTCAGTTACTGTGTCGACCCTCTTGATGCTGAAGATTGGCTAACCGATATCAAGAAGCATTTTGAGTGCAGTAACGTGAAGGAAGAGGATTATGTGAAGTTTGCAGCCTTCCAACTCAAAGACCAAGCAGCTGACTGGTGGCAGCAGTACAAAGACTCCAGGCCAGGTCGTGTGATCTCTTGGGAGGATTTCTGCAAGGACTTTCGCTCTCACCATATTCCAACAAGTGTCATCGAGGGCATGCGTGAGCAATTCCGCAACCTGAAGCAGGGCTCTATGACAGTCTATCAGTATAATGTCAAGTTCCAAAACCTCGCCCGCTATGCTAAGCAAGACATTCCTGATGCCAAGAGCAAGATCTATCAGTTCCGTGGAGGTCTGAAAGATGAACTTCAACTTGCTCTCACCTTGTTCGAGCCCGATGAATTTGACAAATTCTATAACATGGCTTTGAAACAAGAGGCAGCTCAACTCAAGATGGAGGCTTCTAAAAAGAGGATTCGAGATGCCGTTCACTCTTCCTCATCGTCTCAGTTGGCTGCGAAACAACAGAAATTTTGGCTTCCTCCTCCTCCAGTGATTCGAGCTCCTTACAACAACTCCAACAGCAACAAGAACTCCGGTGGACGTGGTTTCTCCCACCCACCCAACCCGAGCAACCAGTCGAAGAAGCAGTTTCAGTCTCAAGGCTCCAAGTCAAGTGGTTCTCATTTCCGTCCTCTCTCAGAAGTGGTGTGCAACAAGTGTGGCCAGAAGGGTCACTATGCCAACAGATGTCCGAACCCGAAGCGTCTTCCACCTCCTCCGCCTGTCAGTTCAGCTATTGTCAAGCATGATCCAAAGGCAGCAAGGGTCAATCTGATGAATGCAGCGCAAGCGGAGAATTCTTCTGATGTCATTTTGGGTAACCTTCCAGTGAACTCTTTTCCAGCTAAAGTGTTATTTGATTCGGGTGCTTCACATTCTTTCATGTCATACCCATTTGCATCCAAGCATAGTGTGACCACAGCAGCTTTACCAAGGTAGTTGGCAATTTCTTCTCCGGCAAAGCAGATGCATTCCAGTATATATGCTCCGAATGTTTCTATTCGCTTGGGTGATTATCGATTCCTGGCTAATCCGGTGGTTCTTGGTAATTCTGACATTGACCTCATCCTCGGAATGGATTGGCTTTCTCAGCATGATGCTCACATTGATTGTGCACAGAAGGAAGTCAAGATGACTCATCCTGATGAAGATGTGATTATCCTTGCCTCCAGGGATAACACTATCAGGCTTTTCTCTCTCAATGATAAGGGCGAAATTAATGCCATATCTCAAATTCCGGTGGTGAACGAATATCAAGACGTCTTTCCTGATGAACTTCCAGGCATGCCTCCACACCGTCAGGTGGAATTTGTCATTGAACTCGAGCCGGGTACTGAGCCAGCATGCCGGCGTCCGTACAAGCTCTCTCCCGAAGAATTGAAGGAATTGAAGAAGTAGCTTGATGAACAGGAGCGTATGGGTCTCATCAGGCCCAGTACGTCTCCTTGGGGCTGTGGTGTCTTATTTGTCAAGAAGAAAGATGGCACGGAACGTCTATGCGTTGATTACCGGCCATTGAACAAGAAGACAATAAAGAACAAGTATCCGCTCCCCAACATCAACGAACTCTTCGAGCAGCTCAAGGGAGCAAAAGTGTTCTCTAAGCTCGACCTCCGAATGGGCTATCACCAAATTCACATTCGCAAGGAAGACATCCCCAAGACTGCCTTCAGAACAAGCTACGGTTCATATGAATATACAATCATGTCCTTTGGTCTCGCCAATGCTCCTCCTACCTTTTCGAGGATGATGCACTACATCTTCCACCCCTATACCGGCGAGTTTGTGCTTGTGTATCTGGATGATATTCTGGTGTTTTCCAAGAATGAAGAAGATCACGAAAAGCACTTACGTCTGGTTCTTGATCGACTTCGTGAGCATAAGTTCTATGCCAAGTTCTCCAAGTGCGAATTTTGGCTCGATAAGGTTTTGTACCTGGGCCATATCATCTCAGCTGACGGCATTGCGGTAAATCCCGAGAAAGTTGAAGCAATTGTCAACTGGGAAGCTCCTCAGAACGTCAAGCAACTCCGCAGTTTTCTGGGTCTTGCCAGCTATTGCAGAAGGTTCGTTGAGATCTTCTCCAAGATTGCCAAGCCTCTTTCCAACTTGCTTCAGAAGAATGTCAAATATTTTTGGTCTCCAGAGTGTGAAGTGGCATTCAAAACTCTCAAAGAAAAGCTCGTCTCTGCTCCAGTTCTTACTCCTCCAGATGAGTCCAAGCCCTATGAAGTATTCTGTGATGCTTCTCTTCAAGGACTTGGTGGTGTGCTTATGCAAGATAAGAGAATTGTGGCATACACTTCTCGTCAGCTCAAGCCAAGTGAGAAGAACTATCCCACACATGATCTCGAGCTAGCAGCTGTGGTACATGCTTTGATTACGTGGAGACATCTGTTGTTGGGCAGAAAAGTCGACATCTTCACCGATCACAAGAGCTTGAAGTACATCTTCACGCAGCCGAATCTGAACCTCCGCCAGACTCGTTGGGTTGAAATGATCCAAGAGTATAATCCCAGCATCGAATACACTCCTGGCAAGGCGAATGTGATTGCAGATGCTTTGAGAAGAAAGGCATATTGCAACAGCCTTCTTATCAAGCCGTTCCAACCTGAGCTTTATGAAGCTTTCAGGAAACTCAACCTCCAAGTTGTTCCGCAGGGTTTTCTTGCAAATCTTCAAGTTGCTCCTACCTTGGAAGATCAGGTCCGTGAGGCCCAACTCAGTGATGCCATGGCGCAGAAGGTGAAACATGGTATTGCAAAGGGCACTCCAAAATACAAGTGCTTTCGTGTTGATGAGAGAGATACCTTGTTCTTTGAGGACAGACTCGTTGTTCCCAAAGGTGATCTCAGGAAGCTCATAATGGAAGAAGCACATGATTCTCTCCTTTCCATTCATCCTGGCAGTTCCAAGATGTACCAAGAACTCAAGCAGTCTTACTGGTGGACACGCATGAAAAGAGAAATTGCCCAATTCGTGAACGAATGTGATGTCTGCAGAAGAGTGAAAGCAGAACATCAACGTCCAGCCGGTCTTCTCCAACCTCTTCCTATTCCCGAGTGGAAATTCGACCACATTGAAATGGATTTCGTCACTGGCTTTCCTAAGTCCAAGCGAGGGAATGATTCTATCTTCGTGGTGATTGACAAGCTTACCAAAGTCGCTCACTTCCTTCCAGTCAAAGAATCCATCAATGCAGCTCAATTGGCAGAGTTGTACACTTCCAGAATTGTGTCTTTACATGGCATTCCTCAAGTTATCTCCTCAGACCGTGGAAGTTTGTTCACTTCCAAGTTCTGGGACTCCTTTCAGTCCGCCATGGGCACTAAGATCAGGTTCAACACTGCTTTTCACCCTCAGACCAGTGGTCAAGTCGAGCGAGTGAATCAGATTCTAGAAGACATGCTCAGGGCCTGTGTCATATCTTTTGGCATGAAATGGGAAGACTGCCTTCCATTTGCCGAGTTCTCTTACAACAACAGATTCCAAGCAAGTGCAGGCAAAGCCCCGTTTGAAATCCTCTATGGCAGGAAGTGCCGTACCCCTCTGAACTGGTCTGAAACAGGCGAAGGTCAACTTCTTGGCAATGACTTGATCTCAGAAGCCGAAGAAATGTGCAAAGTCATACGTGAGAATCTCAAGGCCGCTCATTCACGTCAGAAGAGCTACTATGACGGCAAGCATCGTGATTTGGCATTCAACATCGGTGATCATGTCTATCTTCGTGTTTCTCCGATGAAAGGCACCCAAAGATTCGGTATCAAAGGAAAGCTTGCTCCTAGATACGTCGGGCCTTTCAAGATTCTTGGCAAAAGAGGCGATCTAACCTATCAACTTGAGCTCCCTTCCAACTTCGCCAATGTTCATGATGTGTTCCATGTGTCTCAACTCCGCAAATGCTTCAAGGCACCTGAGCGCATGATTCCGTTTGAAGAGATTGATCTTCAAAAAGACCTGTCTTACCGAGAGCATCCCGTTGCTATTCTCGAAGAGACCGAGCGCAAGACCCGCAACAAGTCCATCAAATTCTTGAAAGTCAAGTGGTCACATCACACCGACCGAGAGGCTACGTGGGAACGAGAAGATCATCTTCGTTCCGAGTACCCTTCCTTTTTCCAGTCCTAGATCTCGGGACGAGATCTTTTTGTAGTAGAGGAGAGTTTGTAATGCCCCGAATGTAATACTCTCCCTTTTGGGCATATAATATATCTCCGGCTTCATCTATTCCATTCCGGGTTCTTTATCTTTCGGGTTTTCGTCGTTTTGTTGTGTGCGTGTGTGGCATTCATTCATATCATATAGTCATGTGCATCGCATTGCATTTGTGTTGTCGGTTGCATCCGGTTGCACGCGTTCCTTCCCGTTGTCCGTTTCGCGTTCCGGAGCTCCATCACATGTCCGTGGCGTCCCGTAGACCTACTTTGGTGTTTGGCCGTGTAACGTTACCGGTTTGGCATGAGACTTGTCATGTGTTGTTGTTTTGTTGTGTGTAACCCGCCTGTCAAATCTCGTCGCGTTTCGAGTCCGTTTGCTACCCCAACAGTTATTCTCATGGGCTCAAAGTGCCTCCACTTTGTGGCCCAAGACACCCCCTCCAACAGCCCACCAACCACTCCTAGCCACTTCTATCATCCAGGCCATCCAAATCTGATCCGGGGGCCGAAAACCGCACTCCATTTGGACAACCCTAGCTACTTGTGCCTATATATTTGTCCACTCCCCCAAATTTGTGCCCCAAAACTAGGAAACCCTAGCCCCCACTTCATCCCCTTCCTCCAGCCACCACCTCGCCGGAGTTCCGCCGGAATCCCGCCGGAGTTTGCCGGAGTTCGCCGGAGTACACCCCTCCTCTCACCTCATCTCCTCCCTCCTCTCACCTCATCACCACCGCCACCTCATCCCAACCGGCACCCCCACCATCCCACCGCCACTACCTCCCGTCGCTGGCTCCTCTCGATCTGATTTCTGATCCGCCGCCGTTTTCCCCTCGAAGCCAGACGCAGCCGCAGCCTCGTTGAGCT
Organism: Secale cereale; assembly: GCA_902687465.1. Taxonomy (NCBI): domain Eukaryota; kingdom Viridiplantae; phylum Streptophyta; class Magnoliopsida; order Poales; family Poaceae; genus Secale; species Secale cereale. The sequence goes on from LR738712.1 coordinate 231,826,467, forward strand.
GGATCGAGCCAGATCTGATCCAGCGCTCGATCCCCCGTTGACCGACCGCCTGGGCCGACAAGCGCCAGCCGATCCCGCCTCCCTCGGCCCGCATCAGCCGCCGCATCGCCAACTCCTTCCGCTCCAGGCCGCGAGCGCGTCGGGCTCCTCCGCTGTGGAGCCCCCGATTTGTCCGTACACTAATCATGCACGCAAATGTGTACGGCCAAGATCAAGGACTCACTGGAAGATATCACAACACAACTATAGACACAAATTAAAACAATACAAGCTTTATATTACAAGCCAGGGGCCTCGAGGGCTCGAATACAAAAGCTCGAAAACACAAGAGTCAGCGGAAGCAAAGATATCTGAGTACAGACATAAGTTAAACAAGTTTGCCTTAAGAAGGCTAGCACAAAACAACAACGATCGAAAAGGCAAGGCCTCCTGCCTGGGACCTCCTAACTACTCCTCGAAGCCGAACTCCATGTAGAAACAACCTCGGGATCATCTGGCTCCTGGACTCCACCATCTGGTTGCGTCATCCAAGAAGAAGGGAGAAAAGGGAAAAGGGGGGAGAAAAGCAACCGTGAGTACTCATCCAAAGTACTCGCAAGCAAGGATCTACACTACATATGCAATGATATATGTGTAAAGGGGGGTAATAGATGTGGACTGAACTGCAGAAAGCAGAATAAGAGGGGGATATCTAATCCAATCGAAGACTACGCTTCTCGTAACCTCCATCTTGCAGCAGTAGAAGATAATATATGGAAGTAACAAGTATCCTCGCGTCTCGCAGCCTCTGTCTTGAAGCAGTAGAAGGGAAATAGATGGTAAGTAACAACTATCAAAGCTTCTGGCAGCCTCCGTCTTGAGTAGCAGAAGAGTTCACAAGTAACATCGTAAAGCATAATCCTACCCGGCGATCCTCCCGCACATCACCCTGTGAGAGAGCAACCACCGAGTTATATCTGGAACTTGTCTGGGTGTGTTTTATTAAGTATCCAGTTCTAGTTGTCATGAGGTCCGAGTACAACTCCGGGTCGTCCTTTTACCGAGGGACACGGCTATTCGAATAGATTAACTTCCCTGCAGGGGTGCACCACATAACCCAACACGCTCGATCCCATTTGACCGGACACACTTTCCAGGGTCATGCCCGGCCTCGGAAGATCAACACGTCGCAGCCCTACCTAAGCACAGCAGAGAGGTCAGCACGTCGGTCTAAGTCCTAAGCACACAGGGGTCTGGGCCCATCGCCCAATGCACACCTGCACGTTGCGAGGGCGGCCGGTAAGCAGACCTAGCCTCTCCTAATACCAGAGTAGGCTTCTAGTCCAATCCGGCGCGCGCCGCTAAACCGCTGACGTCAAGAAGGCTTCGGCTGATACCACGACGTCGAGTACCCATAACTATTCCCACGTAGCTGGTTAGTGCGTATAGACCAAATGGCCAGACTCAGATCAAATACCAAGATCCCGTTAAGGTGTTATTATGAAATAACCGCGGACAACGACCAGGGCCAGGCCCACCTGTCTCCTAGGTGGTCGCAACCTGCCCTGTCGCTCCGCCACAAAGTAACCATCAGGGGACTGTCGGGAACCCAGGCCCACCACCACCTGTGTGGAACCACCTGCCCCTTCAGCCCCCATATCCGAACCATCATCATGTGTCATGTAAAATGTATGTAGTATATACCCATGATCACACCCAAGTGATCACGGCCCGATAGAATAGCAGGGCAGACGGACAAGGGTGTAGGGCCACTGATGGTATACTAGCATCCTATACTAAGCATTTAGGATTGCAGGTAAGGTATCAACAATGGTAGCAACAATGACAGGCTATGCAGCAGAATAGGATTATCGAAAGCAGTAACATGCTACACTACTCTAATGCAAGCAGTAGAGAGAAGAGTAGGCGATATCTGGTGATCAAAGGGGGGGCTTGCCTGGAAGCTCTGCAGACGAAAGGAATCTTCGGAAGCGTAGCCGTAGTCGAACACTGAAGCATCAACGGTCTCGGGGTCTTATCACAGTATCGGAGTCTACCGAAAATAAGCAACGAAGGGGAAACAAATAAATAACAGAGCAAACAATAGCATCACAAAGCATAACATGGAAATATGCGGTGCTACGTGTGACCTAACGCGGTGCTCGGCGATACAGGCGAAGAGGAATAACATCCGGGAAAGTACTCCCGGTGTTAGGCATTTTCGGGCAGATGAAACGGAGGGGAAAGTTGCATGTTCGGTATGATAGAGGTGTGTGGCGGACGAACGGACTGCGTATTCGGATTCATCTCGTCGTTCTGAGCAACTTTCTTGTATAAAGTATTTTCATCCGAGTTATGGTTTAAAAGATATGATTTTCTAAAGTTTATATTAATTTCTGGAATTTAATTAATTAATTTAATATAACATTATCCAGAATAGTGCATGCTGACATCATCATGACGTCAGCATGACATCAATAGTCAACAGAGGGTTGACTAGGTCAAATTGACGTGTGGGTCCCGCATATCATACACTATTTAGTTTAATTAGGATTTAACTAATCCAATTACTGTTTAATTAAACTAACTAGTTAATTGGATTAATTAAACAGGATTAAGTACCTTAATTAATTCACTAATTAATTAATTAATTAATTAATATTTATTTTAATTATTAGTATTATATATATATTTATTATTATTTATTTATTTATTTTACTTATCCTTTTTTAATTCTTTTTTTTTCTTTTTAACGTTCTGGGGCCACGAGGCCCCACATGTCATTGGGCCTGGGGTCCTTAGCGGTTTTGGGCTAGCGGGCGACGGGCGTGCGGTGTTGGGCGTGGGCGCCCGAGCGAGCGCTCGCCCGCACGGCGGGACGAGGCGGCCGGGGCGCCGACGGCGGGGCGCAAGGGGTCGCGGGGGGTGGCCGTATGGGCGCCGGGGCGCGCGGCGACGCTGGAGGAGCGCGGCGCCGGCGAAGGGGGGGGGGGCATACGGCAGCG
>LR738712.1:231829574-231855164 GCA_902687465.1 Secale cereale
GGTGGGTGGCCTAATAGGCCAGGGGAGTGAGGGGGCGGCCTGGCCCGGTTTGGGCCGGCCTGGCTAGCAGCTGGGCCAACTGGCCCAGTGGGGGGGGGGTGTTCCCTGTTTTGTTTTCTTTTGTTTTATTTTTACCTTTTATTTATTTCTTTTCTGTTTTTATTTTAGTTCCTTTCATTTTAGGTCTTATAAAAATTACCACTAGCACCTAAATTAGTACTTATAAATATACTAGTGCCACACTAATTCTTATCCCTAAATAAACTAGGTTGATATTTTATACTTTATGTATGAATTTAATTAATTGGTCAAGCCACTGTTTTTATTTATATTAGTGCATTTATTTATTTTATAAAAATGTGGTTTCTCCACCAATATTACTTATGAATTATTTATCACTTTCAGAACATTTTAGTTTTATTGTTTTGGAAACTTTAACTGTTTGACGTGATTTTAAATTTGATATTTGAACGGGATTTGTATCATCGCAAGATTAGTAACAATAATCGTGCTGACGTGGCTTCATTAGCGGAGGGTTACTGTAGTTTAACTACCCGGGCGTCACAATTCTCCTCCACTACAAGAAATCTCGTCCCGAGATTTAAGCGATGGAGTAAGGGGGAAAAGTTCTGGTAGCGAAAAGCTAACGAGTCTTCTTGGTCCTGACTGTCCTTTCGAAGAGGTTGATCCCTTTCATTGATGTCCTCATTTCTCTGCTTCAAGTTATCGTGATCAAGACGTCATCCTTTCTTCGGGATCCCTATCGTCCTACGAACGTGACCAGGGGGAAAAGTATGGAGGAACGTATCTCCATGAAGTATGTGCATCTGACAGTGAATTCAGAAAGTGATACACGAAGTACCCTACGCGTAGTATTTCAGTGAATGCATTGAGAACAATAAGCGGTGGTACCAAAGTTTCAAATGGGTAGGCAGTCATTCGATGCCTAGGCAGAAGCTGGAGTGAGGGCTTCAGCAACGATAATAACATGGTGTTTGATCCCAGGGTGAATAATGGTATAGAATTTAGCTCGTGAATCACATACGAAGCCAGGTGCAAAGGATATATTAGAATCAGGGTTGTACAGGAGAGTCAGGTTTCGATCCAGTGGACCTGTGGGTTATGGGCCCACCATGTGGGTTGAAAATAGGAAGGGTGGTGACATCTTGCACAGCCACTACAGGGAGGCATGTGAGTGGGTAGCTTGTCAGCTATGTCAGTAACAATGTCGGTACCAAGGACGGGGGACGAAGAGAACCATTTTCTTGCTCGTTGAAACGAGGCGGACCAATAGGCAAAGTTCTCGCTCATCGGTGGTTACCGGAATGTTATCGACAAAAGTAACAGGGTCTTACTGACAGAGTCGTACACCAAGGTGTTTACATAAGCAGAAAAATATTACTGCTTAGATTATATGTAGATCAAAGAAAGGTTAAACAAACAAATGGAAAGGAAAATTGTGATTACACACAATTATTAGGAGTATATCCTTCCCATTGGCAAGAGGAACAAGTCATACAGGGTAGGAGAGCAAGTACCCAACCATTCAGATAACGGGGCAAGGATTAATCAAGATGTTACCCATACAACGGTGTTTGGATAACTGACCAAGAATCATTTAGCATTGGGCTTCAAAGGCTCTTGTTGAAAATTGGAGTACCACAGACATGCTTTGAGATAGCATTGGCATGGTCTTGAAGCAAAGGTCGGACTTGGATACACAAAGGATTCATCAGGAACAACTTATAGAATAAGTATTATAATTTCCGCCTGGAAGAATGGTTATCCTTGCAAAAGAGATTATAATAATAGGTCCTCCAGCAGGGGTGCTAGGCATGACATCATATTACCGAGTCATCGAAGGACCAACATTATAACTACTGGAAAGTTGTCCCAACCATCATATCTGCCGAGATTCAGATCCGATTGGTGTCATGATACCTCAGACTCGGGATGTTCGAGAAGGAAAAGTGCAACACAATTCGACGAAATGACATGGCAAGATTCTCGGGAAATGAACTATGGGAGCGGGTTCCCAAAACAATAGTTCATCAATAAACCAAGGATAGGATGAGGAGGTGGCTGATGGACTCAGCGACAATTCATCGAGAATTCCAAACGAATGGATTTCCATAATAGTGTGAACGAGAAAATGACAATTGTCAATTCAAATGATATAATGTTGTATGCTCGGGAAAAACATACACCATTAATCATTAGTTGAAAGGTGTGCCCGAAATATGACCTTAGGCAGCAAGATCAATGTTAGAGTGACGATTCAATAACCAACAGTCTAATAACGAGCTGTGGATCGTTAACTTCAAAGAAATAGGGTTGCTAGAAGTACATAACTCAAGCGGCATCGTTAGCATATTGGTATCCCGGTTAGAAACAACACGAGGACCAAGGAAGAATGGTGATGGTGAGAAATATCATCATACCGAGAATTTCTAATAGGTGGAGCAATCCCCACAACATTCTTGACATAAAAGATAGTGTTCCTTCAAGGCAGAACACAACACTCACTGGAGAGCAAGTTGTATTCATAATGTGGACAAGTTCGATGAAAGGAAGTCAAGGGTGTTGTCGATGATAATAAAAGTCATCGAGGGCAAGGAGGGTATTTCTCATCATGAGCACAGTTGACATCTCGGAAGAAGTCAAAGTGTTGAAGGTGATCACGACACATTTGTCGGGAGGGTTTCAAGGGGATGCAATCAAACGGCAACAGCAACAAGCAAGGGAATGACGAAGTGGCAAGTTAATGGATCAATATAAAAGATGCAAGCTCGGAATCAAAGTTGCCTTACTGAACAAGCAACCAGATGTTGAAAGCTCGACGTAAGTTGTGCCCAATCTCTGAAGAATTCGTGCACCAAAGAAGGACGAGGTAGCACAGCCAAAGATAGCTAGACAAGGGATGTACCAGATAGTCTAGGAATAAACCAGATTGAGTTTAAAAATTTCCCAGTAACATCTACTAGGGGTGTTGAATTTTTAGAGCGGATTTGATTTACTAAACGGTGTCCTCGGTTGACGGCAACCTAGAACCCGTAGAGTGTTTACGACAAGCAAAGGTATTACTTCATCAAAGGCTCAAACGGTGTAGTGCAAAGGCATGATATCCTCGAGATATCAAAGGGTAAAACTCGAAGGTAGAACACGATAGAAGTTGAACTAGGTCATTGACCTATGACAGTAGATACTGTAACCTTGTCAAAAATTGACGAGGCACTGGAATGAATTTCCCAACAGATATCTTAGATTAGGACAGCATGGTCGGAACCATAACTGTAAGGAATCAATTCAAGAATACCGAAAGAATTATTCAGACAATAATTCATTTTGCAAGAAGCTTCCGAGACGGTCTACATCGTTTCCATGGGCATGAACAAAGGCTCAAGGTCGACTCCCATTTCTCCAATGCATACGTTTCATTTACCTCTTGCTTTGATAAAGCTGTAGTGTTGGAATTTTATCTGGTAGAACACTAGAAGAGTATGACTCGTGAAAACTTTCGAGTTCACACGAATTACAGAAGGCATAGGTTCATCCCAACAGGGCATCTTAGTAACATATACCACAAGTTCAAAAGTAAATACACCAGCTCGAAAGCAGAGCATGGTTGGCCAAGTAGAGGATACAATTTACCAAAGGCATTATGTATCAGGGGAAGAACTCACAAGGTGATTGAATATGATGGACACTGTCGGAAAACAATCCTACAATGGATCGGGCAATCCACAACGATGCTGACGTGAGTATCGGTACTCACTCAGAGGAAGAAGGAATGCAGAGGCATCAGATCCAAGAATCACCTTATTAGCCTGGCGCTTAAATAGAAAGAAATTATGGTTTCCAACACGAAGGATCAGAAGCAGACGCTCTGATCAAGGATGGATAAGTTGAAAACACTTAGCTGGACAATCAATAAAGGTTTGAATTGCCGAGAACCAACTCATGTCCGGAATGACGTCTGAGCCGAAAAGATAATTTTAAAAAAGGATAACCTGATGACTTCGTGCATACGCACACATTGAATCAATAGGTTCAAAAATAGCTAAGTCAAGCGATATTGACGAAGACTACTAGCCATATGGAATTAACCATAATGCAAGCAGGCAAGAATTACAAGAGTAACCTGCTGTAGAGGATTTTCGAAAGATCGAAAAGTATTTCAGAGAATATTGTGAGACACATGATCAATTGAGAAGAACGGATCCTCGATAAATGTGAGGAACTAACCATAAGGGTTTTCATGTGAAGTAAAACTGCAAGACAGTAACTCAAGGGATTCTCGGAACAACGAAGAATATTTCGAGGCATCTTGTACCAACAAGAGCGACGAGGAATGATCATGAGAACGGCAAGTGCATGCAGATATCCATAGGGATATATCGGTGGCAGTGAATTGCAAAGGTGATGAGCACAAGTTCTCGAGTTAACAACGGAGAGTATCTTCAGGGTCTTCTGGTGCAGCAGACGATCATCGGTAATAAGGTGCTCTCCGGGTGAAAGTGATAACGAGATCCTAATGTTAGAATTTGCAAAATCCATTTATCCTGAATAGAAGAGAGATCAGTGTCCCAGAGTATAGACGAGGAGTAAAAGATCCTAATACCACCCATTGGTGTTGTGGGCCCGTAAGCCACACAACAAGTTAGTAATTTGTTTTTCAAAGACTAGACTCAACTTCGGCCAAGGAGTTGGAAAGGGGGATTCCTACAGGCAGTCGGCTCTGATACCAACTTGTGGAGCCCCCGATTTGTCCGTACACTAATCATGCACGCAAATGTGTACGACCAAGATCAAGGACTCACTGGAAGATATCACAACACAACTATAGACACAAATTAAAACAATACAAGCTTTATATTACAAGCCAGGGGCCTCGAGGGCTCGAATACAAAAGCTCGAAAACACAAGAGTCAGCGGAAGCAAAGATATCTGAGTACAGACATAAGTTAAACAAGTTTGCCTTAAGAAGGCTAGCACAAAACAACAACGATCGAAAAGGCAAGGCCTCCTGCCTGGGACCTCCTAACTACTCCTCGAAGCCGAACTCCATGTAGAAACAACCTCGGGATCATCTGGCTCCTGGACTCCACCATCTGGTTGCGTCATCCAAGAAGAAGGGAGAAAAGGGAAAAGGGGGGAGAAAAGCAACCGTGAGTACTCATCCAAAGTACTCGCAAGCAAGGATCTACACTACATATGCAATGATATATGTGTAAAGGGGGGTAATATATGTGGACTGAACTGCAGAAAGCAGAATAAGAGGGGGATAGCTAATCCAATCGAAGACTACGCTTCTCGTAACCTCCATCTTGCAGCAGTAGAAGAGAATATATGGAAGTAACAAGTATCCTCGCGTCTCGCAGCCTCCGTCTTGAAGCAGTAGAAGGGAAATAGATGGTAAGTAACAACTATCAAAGCTTCTGGCAACCTCCGTCTTGAGTAGCAGAAGAGTTCACAAGTAACATCGTAAAGCATAATCCTACCCGGCGATCCTCCCGCACATCACCCTGTGAGAGAGCAACCACCGAGTTATATCTGGAACTTGTCTGGGTGTGTTTTATTAAGTATCCAGTTCTAGTTGTCATGAGGTCCGAGTACAACTCCGGGTCGTCCTTTTACCGAGGGACACGGCTATTCGAATAGATTAACTTCCCTGCAGGGGTGCACCACATAACCCAGCACGCTCGATCCCATTTGGCCGGACACACTTTCCAGGGTCATGCCCGGCCTCGGAAGATCAACACGTCGCAGCCCTACCTAAGCACAGCAGAGAGGTCAGCACGTCGGTCTAAGTCCTAAGCACACAGGGGTCTGGGCCCATCGCCCAATGCACACCTGCACGTTGCGAGGGCGGCCGGTAAGCAGACCTAGCCTCTCCTAATACCAGAGTAGGCTTCCAGTCCAATCCGGCGCGCGCCGCTAAACCGCTGACGTCAAGAAGGCTTCGGCTGATACCACGACGTCGAGTACCCATAACTATTCCCACGTAGCTGGTTAGTGCGTATAGACCAAATGGCCAGACTCAGATCAAATACCAAGATCCCGTTAAACGTGTTATTATGAAATAACCACGGACAACGACCAGGGCCAGGCCCACCTGTCTCCTAGGTGGTCGCAACCTGCCCTGTCGCTCCGCCACAAAGTAACCATGAGGGGACTGTCGGGAACCCAGGCCCACCACCACCTGTGTGGAACCACCTGCCCCTTCAGCCCCCATATCCGAACCATCATCATGTGTCATGTAAAATGTATGTAGTATATACCCGTGATCACACCCAAGTGATCACGGCCCGATAGAATAGCAGGGCAGACGGACAAGGGTGTAGGGCCACTGATGGTATACTAGCATCCTATACTAAGCATTTAGGATTGCAGGTAAGGTATCAACAATGGTAGCAACAATGACAGGCTATGCAGCAGAATAGGATTATCGAAAGCAGTAACATGCTACACTACTCTAATGCCAGCAGTAGAGAGAAGAGTAGGCGATATCTGGTGATCAAAGGGGGGGCTTGCCTGGAAGCTCTGCAGACGAAAGGAATCTTCGGAAGCGTAGCCGTAGTCGAACACCGAAGCATCAACGGTCTCGGGGTCTTATCACAGTATCGGAGTCTACCGAAAATAAGCAACGAAGGGGAAACAAATAAATAACAGAGCAAACAATAGCATCACAAAGCATAACATGGAAATACGCGGTGCTACGTGTGACCTAACGCGGTGCTCGGCGATACAGGCGAAGAGGAATAACATCCGGGAAAGTACTCCCGGTGTTAGGCATTTTCGGGCAGATGAAACGGAGGGGAAAGTTGCATGTTCGGTATGATAGAGGTGTGTGGCAGACGAACGGACTGCGTATTCGGATTCGTCTCGTCGTTCTGAGCAACTTTCTTGTATAAAGTATTTTCATCCGAGTTACGGTTTAAAAGATATGATTTTCTAAAGTTTATATTAATTTCTGGAATTTAATTAATTAATTTAATATAACATTATCCAGAATAGTGCATGCTGACATCATCATGACGTCAGCATGACATCAGCAGTCAACAGAGGGTTGACTAGGTCAAATTGACGTGTGGGTCCCGCATATCATACACTATTTAGTTTAATTAGGATTTAACTAATCCAATTACTGTTTAATTAAACTAACTAGTTAATTGGATTAATTAAACATGATTAAGTACCTTAATTAATTCACTAATTAATTAATTAATTAATTAATATTTATTTTAATTATTAGTATTATATATATATATATTTATTTATTTTACTTATCCTTTTTTAATTCTTTTTTTTTCTTTTTAACGTTCTGGGGCCACGAGGCCCCACATGTCATTGGGCCTGGGGTCCTTAGCGGTTTTGGGCTAGCGGGCGACGGGCGTGCGGTGTTGGGCGTGGGCGCCCGAGCGAGCGCTCGCCCGCACGGCGGGACGAGGCGGCCGGGGCGCCGACGGCGGGGCGCAAGGGGTCGCGGGGGGCGGCCGTATGGGCGCCGGGGCGCGCGGCGGCGCTGGAGGAGCGCGGCGCCGGCGAAGGGGGGTGGGGCATACGGCAGCGGCGGGGCTCGGCCGGGGCGAGGCCACCGGGCACGGCGGGGCGAGGCCAGAGGGTGACCGTGGCGCGGCTACGCCGGCGCCGGGCGGGGAGCAGGGAAGGGGACGGTGACCGGGGCTCACAGGGGGCGGGGTCGTCGGGGAGCACGACGGGGAGGTCCGGCGGTGGAGGAGGCGGAGGCGAGCGGGCCGGCGGGGAGGCCGGTCGTCGGGCGAACGGGGCGGAGGAGAGAAGGCCGGCGGTGGAGGCGGTCATCGGGCGGCGACGGGAGCCCGCGAGGGTCGGCGGCTCGGGCTCCGGGCGAGCGGGCACGGGGGCGCCGCCCCTACACGATCCAGGCGACGGGAGGGGGAAGAGTGGGGGAGATCGGGGGAGTGGGGGTTAGGGTTGTGGGGTGGGTGGCCTAATAGGCCAGGGGAGTGAGGGGGCGGCCTGGCCCGGTTTGGGCCGGCCTGGCTAGCAGCTGGGCCAACTGGCCCAGTGGGGGGGGTGTTCCCTGTTTTGTTTTCTTTTGTTTTATTTTTACCTTTTATTTATTTCTTTTCTGTTTTTATTTTAGTTCCTTTCATTTTAGGTCTTATAAAAATTACCACTAGCACCTAAATTAGTACTTATAAATATACTAGTGCCACACTAATTCTTATCCCTAAATAAACTAGGTTGATATTTTATACTTTATGTATGAATTTAATTAATTGGTCAAGCCACTGTTTTTATTTATATTAGTGCATTTATTTATTTTATAAAAATGTGGTTTCTCCACCAATATTACTTATGAATTATTTATCACTTTCAGAACATTTTAGTTTTATTGTTTTGGAAACTTTAACTGTTTGACGTGATTTTATATTTGATATTTGAACGGGATTTGTATCATCGCAAGATTAGTAACAATAATCGTGCTGACGTGGCTTCATTAGCGGAGGGTTACTGTAGTTTAACTACCCGGGCGTCACATCCGCTGAAGGCCGAGGCCCAGGACACCGTCGCCGCATCGCCCGAGGCCCATCAAGGCCGGGGCCTCCTCCCGCATCGCCAGCTCGGCGCCGCTCCTCCGATCCGCCGCGTCGCCGCAGCTGGGCCCGATCGCCCGAGCCGGGCCAGGCCACATCTTCCGCAGCGCCGGACGCCTCCATGCCGCGCCGCTCTTCGCGGGCCGCAGCCGCCAGGCTCCCTCGGGCCCAGCCGCCGTCCCTACAGGCCGAGGCCAACTGGCCTGCTCCTCCAGCCGCCAGAGGCCGCCGCCCCGCCACTGTAGCTCCGCAGCCGCGCCCGAGGCCCGATCCAGCCTGTTTGCAATTCCAGATCTGAGGTTGACCTCAAAACCCTAGATCTAATCCCTGTGATTTGTTGTCTGATGCATTTTTAGAACTGTGATAACTTTTAGTGTGGTGATCCGTTTTGCGCAAATGAGGTGTCCAGACGTTCGTGGTGACTAGCACTACGTTTCATTCCATTGTGCCATGCATGTTTGAGATCATCTAGATGCTTATTTTTCTGTTGCAAGAGTGCATCCCGATATAAACTGCTGCTATGTGTTGTTTTTATGCCATCTTTGCATAGTGATAACTTTTAGCTCGTTTATCCGAATGATGCAAATGACATGCCCACGTGTTCGTCTTGCCATGCTCTACATGTTGCTTGTGATAGGTTGCATGATAGATTTATTCTTGCCATGTGTATCTTTGTTGCAAAGTGCTATGTGGCTGTTTAGTTATTTAACTTGCTATGAAATGCCATCTTGTTGAGCTTATTGCTATCGTTGTGTTTATCTCCATGATGCATGCTTGTATGTTTCGGAATCACCATCATGTGTACTTTGATGTGGTGCTTACCACTTGCCATGTTTAGTTTCGAGGTGACTTAAACTTGCTCTTTTAGATGCCATGATGAAACTGCTGTTTTAACACAGTGGATTTTCACTAAGTCTGAAATCTGTAATGTTCCGATGCCATGTTTGCTTGCTGTTCTAGGACAAACCATGATAGTTTTGGGGTGGATCTTGATGGTTCCTTGTAGTATATATTGTTGGCTATCCATTCATGTTCTCACATGCTTATTTGAGTGGCTGTAGCATACTTAACTTTTGCTCCAAAGTTTCAATAAAATTCTGCTGTCAGGATTTTGTTGTCAAGTTCAATGTGTCCAAGTTTGTTGCTATTGATCCGTGACTCCTTTGGGGGTGCACCTTTGGACTTATTTGCTGTAGGATATGTCTAGTTTATGTTCATGCTCTTTGCCATGACATTTGAGTGCAGTAGCTTATTTATCTAGTGCTCCGAAGTTGCTATGTTGCTGTAATTTTCAGCTTTCGCTTGTTTCTTGTTTCGGGCATAACTTTTAGCCCGTAGCTCCGTTATCAGCGAGTCTTATATGAAACTTGATTGTTTTTCTGTGTAGATTAATAATATCCTATTGTTATCATGTTTTGAGGTGTTTTGCTTGAATGCTATTTTCCGTGCTCCGTGTGCTCTCGTAGTGCATCCATCATTTTGGTGTGCACATTGCATCTTGTTGATTCGTGCCTTGTGTGATTGTATTGTTTAGATCCGGAAGCTGAGACCGAGTACGAGTACGAGCACGAGGTTACCAACGAGGTTGAGCACGAGGACCCTTCTTACGATCCGAACAACTACTCTTCAGGCAAGATGACCGAACCCCGATAACATTACTAATTTTGCCTATTGCTAGTAGTCTCGATCTATAGTTTTGCCTCGATGCCCATGTATTTCATGTCAGCCTCCTACTTGTAACCATGTCCATGTCTAACCACCCTACCTATGCAAACCGTTGCTTGGCTAAGTACGCTTCGCTCAGCCCCTCTTATAGCATTGCTAGTTGCAGGTGAAGATCGAAGATGCTTGCTTCATGTTGAAGTTTTGTTGGGTTATATCACACTATATAAATGCTTAAAAATGAAATCATCTATATATTGGCAAGGGTGGAAGGCTAAGCCTTTTGCTTGGTGTTTTGTTCCACTCATGCCGTTAGGAACCGTTTAAACCGGTGTTATGTTCCTTGATTATGCGTTCCTAACACGGTTGGGGTGTATGGGACCCCCTCGATAAACCGCTAAGTGCTAAGTCTTTTCCAGCAAGTCCCAACATTGGTACTATTTGCCTAATAACTAAATAACTTGCATAGGGAGTAATTAACCCTCTTTCTTAATCAACAACCCCGGGCCAGTGCTCCACATGAGTGTTGGTCCGAAACGGGGGTTCTGCGGGGCCGCCTTGGGGCAACCCGAGGTATCTGGCATACACCTGTAGAATCGCCCATCCGGTCGTGGCCTGAGACGAGATACCCGCGGCTACTATCAGGGTGTCGGCACGCCGGGAGAATTTGCTGGATTAGCCTTACCTTAGTTCGGAGTATCTTGAGCACGGGATTCCGAGAATACTCGGGTCTTCCCACCTTGGAGTTGCGACTCCGCGGATCGTGGGCTTGTAATGGGTCAAGTTGGAACACCCCTGCAGGGTTATGAACTTTCGAAAGCCGTGCCCGCGGTTATGTGGCAGATGGGAGCTTGTTAATATGCGGTTGTAGATAACTTGACACATTGTTCTAATACACTACCAGCGTGTGTACCGCGACTGTCAATTTCTGAATAGGGATTCGGGAGTTGGACACGGTGGGGTTATGTTTGTGGAGCTTTAGCTAGGATCACTTCGTGATCCCCTCTCGACCCAGGAACTTCTCTTCTTGCACTCTTTCACGTAAGCTAATTGCTAGTTGCTGCTGCAGACACTTATTCTTTTCTTCAGCCTTATCCTCTCCCAAGGTTTAAATAGTCTTGTTACCCGGGAACGGGATTGCTGAGTCCTCTGTGGCTCATAGTTACTTCACCACACCAGATGCAGGTCCAGTTGTGAGCTAACCAGGTGATGGCACCGAGCTTGACTGGGAGTACGACGAGGAGCGTAGCCGTTACTATGTTCATTATCCTGATGATCAGTAATGGAGACTTCTACTAGGATTCGATCCGACCTGTGGATTTAGATTATGTTTGGTATCTTGTCATTTGGATTTTACCCTTAGAGGGCTGTGATGTTTTATTGAATGATGATCGAGACATGTATTGTATTTGTGTGACGTGGCGAGTGTAAGCCAACTATTTTATGTTTTCCATCCCCATCTTTTACATGAGTTGTGCAAAGATACCAGACTTGCGATCATTCCAGCATGGGGTTATGTCTCTAAGTCGTGCCTCGACACGTAGGAGATATAGTCCCATCCTGGGCATTACAGATTACATCCAGCGATGGACCACCTTGCATCACACGGTGGAGAATGTGTGTGAGCACCAGGCGGTTTGCTCTTTCAAGGAAGGCGTGCGTAACCGAGAGCTGAATCTGAAGTTTGGTCGAACAGGCGATATGTCCGTATCACGGATGATGGAGATTGCCAGTCGGTACGCCAACGGTGAGGAGGCCGATCGGCTCCGCAGCGGCAAAAAACCAGTCGGACAGGATGATCAGAATTCCAATCGGAAGACAAGCACAGGGCCGAGCCAGCTGCTCAGGGAGAGGCTGCAGTGGTCAATCAGGGAAAGGGCAAAGGAAAGCCGAAAGGTTCCCGGGCCCCCAAGAAAGGGAAGGATCAAGCTGGAGATGATGTGCTCGACCAGCCGTGCCCCATACACACGAAGAAAGATGAGGAGAGAAACTTGGTATATCCCAAGCACACCACTCGACAGTGTCGGCTCCTGATCCAGAACTTCTAGAGAAATCAGTCGACTGAGAAGGGGAAAGAATCAGAAGAGTCCGAAGACAAGGAAGGGGATGGAGGATACCCCCGAATCAACTCCACTTTGGTGATCTTCGCAGATGTCGAGAGCAAAAGTCGACTGGAAATCATCAATAGAGAAGTAAATATGGTTGCCCCGGCGACCCCCACATTTTTGAAATGGTCCAAGACCCCCATCACATTCGACCAGTATGATCACCCAGCATACATTGCCACCCCCGGGCGGCAGGCACTGGTGGTTGACCCAGTGATCGAGGGCACGCGTTTGACCAGAGTCCTGATGGATGGGGGCTGTGGCTTGAACATCTTGTATGCAGCAACCCTCCGGGATATGTGCATTCCGATGTCCAAGCTGAGAGAAAGTAACATGAGGTTCCACAGGGTAATCCCCGGGAAGAAAGCTGACTCACTTGCCCAGATCACACTCGACGTGGTCTTTGGTGAATCGAAGAATTATCGCAAAGAGAAGCTGATGTTCGAAGTGGTGGACTTCAACAGCGCTTATCACGCCATCCTGGGTAGGCCCGCCTACGCCAGGTTCATGGCTCGATCATGTTACGTTTACCTCAAGCTGAAGATGCCGGGACCCAGCCGTGTTATAACCGTCACTGGGAACCGTTAGAAAGCGGAAGAGTGCTTCCAGAAAGGCTCAAAGATCGCCGACGAGCAAATGGCAGCAGTAGATATGGAGGAGTACCAAAAGAGCGTGGATCTGAGTGATCTGCTGAGGGCGAAGAAGCCGGCTTCCGAGTCAGCCTTCCAGTCGGCCGGGGACACAAAACCCGTGCACATCCACCCCATCGACCCCAACGCAGCACCGACCCACATTTCCACTACACTCGACAGCAAATAGGAAGAAGCGCTCGTCCAGTTCCTCCGTGAGAATTGGGACATCTTCGCATGGAAACCATCAAACATGCCGGGTGTACCCAGGGGACTGGCTGAGCACCATTTGCGAGTCGACCCGAAGGTAAAACCTATGAAGGAACATCTCCGTCGGTCCGCTGCGGAGATGCGAAAGGCAATAGGCGAGGAAGTGGCTCGGCTCCTGGCAGCTGAGTTTATCCGTGAGATTTACCACTCCGAGTGGCTCGCCAATGTCGTCATGGTCCCCAAGAAGGAAAAGTCTCTCCGCATGTGCATCGATTTCAAGCACATCAATCGGGCCTGCCCGAAGGATCATTTTCCTCTTCGCCGCATCGATCAGATAGTCGACTCGACTGCGGGATGTGAACGTTTGTCCTTTCTGGACGAGTATTCCGGGTACCATCAGATCCGTCTGTTCAGACCCGACAAAATCAAGACAGCTTTCATCACCCCCTTCGGGTGTTTCTGTTATGTCACCATGCCTTTTGGTCTCAAAAATGCCGACGCTACCTTCATGCGCATGATCCAGAAGTGCTTAATAAAGCAAATCAGTCGAAACTTCGAGGCATACATGGATGACATTGTGGTCAAGTCACGGAAAGGTTCCGACCTGCTAACCGACCTCGCTGAGACATTCGCAAACCTAAGAAGCTATGATATCAAGCTCAATCCATCAAAGTGTACATTTGGAGTTCCTGGCGGCAAGTTGCTCGATTTTCTCTTTTCCGAACGGGGAATCGACGCCAACCCAAAGAAGGTCAACACCATCCTCCGAATGAAACGCCCCGAGCGTATACACGACATCTACAAGCTTACTGGTTGCTTGGTCGTATTGAGTCGATTCATTTCTCGACTTGGTGAGAAGGCACTGCCCCTCTACCGACTCATGAAGAAATCCGACAAGTTCGATGTCACATCCCTAGCTAGCTCTTGCATTAGGATCTGACTAGAGTGTGCATCATGTTTACTTTCAAAGAAACTTGAAATGGGATTAACAGAAACCCCAGCACCCCTCCCCTAACAACTAGGGTTTACTAAAATATTTTCCAATGTACCCAAAATGCCCTTCAAAATGTTCATCATTTCTACCTTGGTCTTAAACCTCTGCCAAAAATGGTGCACAATTTTCTAGGACAATCTAGGGTTTTGGATTAAACCATATGGTATTTGAATTTGGGCATTTAAATGCTATAAAATATTTTAAATGCTCAAATAATCATGAACTATAATGTTTCCTACTGTTCATATTATATATAGTAGGTATGACAAGTGTCATGAGTTATAAAAATGTTTAGGCATTTTTATTAATTAAACAAAGCTGCTAAAGAAATGAAACAGAAAAGAAAATAGGAAAAGAAAATAGGAAAACACTTACCTGGCGCCCACCCGGCCCACCTGCCGGCCCAGCCCAGCTGCCGCTCCAGCGAGCTGCTTGGCTCGGCCAGGCAGGCAGGCAGGTGCTCGACGGCGACCGCACGGCGCGCCACGCAGCTGCCCGCCGCCCTGCTTCGCCCCCTCGCCGTTCTGGAGGCATGGATCGAACGTCCACGTCCCCCTCGACTCCCCAGACACCTCCGCCTCCCCCCAGTTCCTCTCCTCCGCTCTCCCCGCGCCATGGCCGACGCCGCCGTGATCGCACCGTCGTAGAAACCACGTCCACCGTCGTCCCCGAGCTCCGCCGTGTTGTCCCTTGTCTCCGCCGTCCTCGACTGCTTCGAACAGGCCGAGCCCCGAGCGCTCGCCCGCCCTGGAGACGCCCCCAACCTCTTCTTCCCCAACTCCGGCCGCGGAGATCCCCCTCGCCGTGCTGCTCAGCTCCGACCACCCCCGAGCTCGCTTCGGTGCTTGCTGCAACCGCTGTGAGCCTAGCTACCTCCTCCGCCTCTCCGTTGGCTCCCTCTTGCCCTATAACACACTGCACGTAGCTCGCCCGCACGCACCGCCGCCGTGCTCGTCGCCGGTGATGCTCCGGTGACCATTTGGTCACCGGCACCCGTCCAATGCACTCACCACAGCACGTAGATGCGAACGGTGCTACGCACGCATCGCCTAGGCACCTGCAGCCGCATCTCCACACACGCCCGACACCGGTCGCCGCCGTCGAGCTCGTTGCCGTCGTCTCCGGCCACCCCAGGTCCGGCGACCACCACCAACCGATGCGGAAGAGCAAGAGCTCTCCAACGCACCCAACCGCAGCTCGAACCGTGCGTGAGGCCGCAAAGTGATATGACGTGTTACAGCTAGATCGGTGTGGCTTAGGATCGGGGTCCTGACAGCGTTGGCATCAGAGCTGGACTGCCTGTAGGTTTCTCAAGCCAAACTGGTCGATGTTGAGTCTAGAAAAATTCTTAGTTATATGTAGGGGAATTGATTGTGGAAGGGAACGTAAGGCTCTTTTTACTCCTTTACCTTATGCCCTTCTGATCTGAGTCAGTCTATTCTTTCTACGGGGATTTAGGATTAGGCCGCTTATCCTTACTAGGTTCACGTGTTACTAATCCGTAGACTCTTAGGATTGTTGGTTTCAAGCCTCAGTTCAGTTTCTATCCTTTGAGTATGATGATTGTTGAACCGGAACCTTGATATGGAATTGTTGAGTGGCTATGCTATCATTTGTATGATGTCTCAAATCTTTGTTTGAGCATTTACAGTTGTTATGCTGCCCGATTTCTTCCAGAAACACTAATGCCTTTGCATTATTTCGTGTTTCAGATGTCTGGCCGCATCCCTCACCAAGTGGTTCATTTGACTCGGTGCATTAATGTGCCCGGTCACACGGCTATGCTAGTCCGTGTGATGACTGAGACCGGTTATCGCTGGTATCCTGAATACACTGTGGAGGAACAGTATCGGGATTTCAATCAAAGTCAGTTTTTCTGCACAGTCCGGATATACCCCTCATATCCCGGAGCAAATGATCCCATCCATTGGTCTTATGGACTCGGGATTACCATCGAGATGGCAGTACAGGATGCCGCTTATTCGATGATGACCATTCTCCGTGCTAGGCATGCCCTGTTGCTGAACACTGAGTTCTGTTACATGCCAGCTTCACTTCCCGGAGAGGAAGGCTACTACACTGGTCTGTATACTGATGCTGCTCATGAAGAGCCACTGCTTCAGACTACTGTTCAGATGTTGGAGGATGGGGACCGTGAGGTCCGTGCCCTCCGAATGGAGCTGTATAACACCCGAGCCGCTCACTGGACTACTCTGACACGGCTTGCACCTGCTGTGCACGCCGGATATCTGGACATGCGGGATTTGTATCCTGTGCGGACTCGTCTGCCTGATCGCATGGATTGGCGTGACGTTGGGGGTATTACACCTCGACGTGGGTGTCGGTTACCACCAGCATCGGGACCGAGACCACACCCATGCCCTTATGGTCCACAGCCTTCGAGTGCTCGCGAGTTCCAAGATCCGTCTGTACCACTTCCAGGCTACGGTGGTAATCTTTACGAGGATTACTACGCGAATGTCTGAGCTAGTCCATGGTAGCAGTAGTATTGTAGTAGTTGTATTTCCACAGTCCTGCGTGTCTTGTGGAATATGACTTAGTGTGTACTGAATTCCGGAGGTGTAGTTAAATAATGTATAGGAGCTTGGAATGCCTCTGATGGGATGTATCGTCTTTCACCGCAGTTGTACTTTAGCCTTGGCTTGTACTAAACTTTTTATGGTGTGTATGACCACTGGTGTATATATAGCAGTTCCTATATTACCATGTCGTACGGATGAACATCTCTGCATTCTGTGTCATCCATTACATTCTGCACTTCTATGTCAAATTTTTGCCATCCTTGTCTAAACCGTTGTTTTGTTTTCCTAGGATGGTCAACACTCGCAGCACTCCTGCTGCTCAGGAGCAGGGTGAGGCTAGTGGGGCTAGAGATGGAAATCTGCCCCAGCCACCCTCTTTGGCGGAAGTTATGCTTGAAGCAGAACGGAACAAGAGAGAGACCAACCGTCTGCTGGAACGCATTGAGCAAAACACTGGGTTCCGTCAGAGGAATGACGTGGTGTCAATCCACGATTTTATCTAGATGTGTCCACCGAAGTTCCATCACTCCACTGAACCTCTGGATGCTGATGACTGGCTACGTAGTATCACCCACAAGCTACACTCTGCCCGTGTGGCCGAAGCTGACAAGGTTATCTACGCCGCCTACCATCTTGAGGGCCCTGCCAGTCTTTGGTGGGAAAACTTTGAAGCTATGCGTCCTGCTGGCCAAGTCACTACCTGGGCTGAGTTCAGTGAGGCATTCCGTGAACATCACATTCCGGAAGGTCTCATGGATCGCAAGCGGGAGGAATCCTGCAATTTCACCCAGGGCCGTTTGACTGTGGATGGCTACAGTCGTGAGTTTGGTAATCTGGCACGCTATGCACCTGAAGAAGTATCCACCGATGCCAAGAAACAGGCGAGGTTCCGCAAGGGACTCAGCCCTGAACTTCGTCGAGATCTACGTCTGCACTAGTGCACCTCCTTCCAGAAGTTGGTTAACAAGGCTATCAGTGCTGAAACAGGCCAGACCGACTTCGAGGCTACCCGCAAGCATACTCGAGACCTTGGTTCCTCATCCGGCTCTGGCTCTCACAAGCGCCGTGTGTGGGTTCCCAACACTGCTCTGCCACCCAAGTATACACCGAGGCCATCCTATGAGGCACCTCGTCCAACTCAACAGTTTGCACCTGCTAAGACCTATGGAGGTCCACCCTCCAACTTTGCTCCACGCCCCACCACTGTGACATGTTTCAAGTGTGGAGAACCGGGACACTACATGCGTGATTGTCCCCAGAATCAGCCAGGAAAACCCGTTGGCCGTGGCAAGCCAACCGGCAAGGTGAACTATGTCAAGCCAATCCCCACTGCACGTGGTCATGTCAACTATGTTTCTGCCGAAGAAGCTTATGAGGATCCCAACGTCGTCCTTGGTACGCTTCTCGTAAACTGCCATCCGACATCTGTTCTTTTTGATACTGGAGCATCCCATTCGTTCATATCTGAGAGCTATGCTCGATTGCATAACATGACTTTTTGTGACATGCCTACTTCCATGGTTATTCAAACTCCTGGTTCAAAGTGGCAAACCTCTAGGGTAAGCCATGGAAATGAAATCCTTGTCGATAGACTTGTTTTCCTTGCATCGTTTATCGCTCTCAAGTCCTCGGACATAAACATCATCTTGGGTATGGATTGGATGACAACTCATTATGCCAAGATTGATTGCTTTACTAGGACCGTTCAACTTACACATCCATCCGGCAAGATAGTCAATGTCTTGACCCGAATGGCTGAACGTCAGCTCTACTCTCTTAATGCCAGCCCTCTACCAGAACTCGAAGATATCCCGGTAGTCTGTGACTTTCCGGATGTTTTTCCAGAAGAACTGCCAGGAGTTCCACCTGACAGAGATGTCGAGTTCGTGATAGATCTTATTCCTGGAACTGTCCCAATCTCTAGGAGACCTTATAAGATGGCACCACTAGAATTAGCTGAGCTAAAGAAACAACTCGATGAGTCTTTGCAAAAAGGTTTCATCCGTCCTAGTTCTTCCCCTTGGGCTTGCCCCGTCCTCTTCGTCAAGAAGAAGGATGGAACGGAGCAGATGGTTGTAGATTACCGACCTGTCAATCTGGTCACCATAAAGAATAAGTATCCGCTTCCCAGGATCAACGACCTGTATGATCAGCTCGCTGGATCCTCAGTCTTCTCTAAGATGGATTTGAGGTTGGGCTACCATCAAATCAAAATCAAGAATGGGGACATTCCTAAAACGGCTTTTGTTACTCGTTATGGCCAATATGAGTACACCGTCATGTCCTTCGGATTAACCAATGCCCCAGCTACCTTTTCCCGGTTAATGAATTCTATATTCATGGAGTATTTGGATAAATTCGTCGTGGTATACCTCGATGATATACTCATTTTCTCCAAGAACAAGGAAGATCATGCCGAGCATTTAAGGCTGGTATTGACGAAACTTCGAGAGCACCGCCTTTATGCCAAATTCTCTAAATGTGAATTTTGGTTGCCAGAAGTAACCTATCTAGGTCATGTGATCTCTGGCAAGGGTATTGCCGTCAATCCCGAGCGAGTTCAAGCCGTCCTTGATTGGACTCCCCCTGAATCGGTCAAGCAAGTTATGAGTTTTCTTGGCTTAGCGAGCTATTGCCGGCGTTTCGTCGAGAATTTCTCCAAGGTTGCTAAACCTCTAACCGAACTCCTCAAGAAAGATAAAAAGTTTGAGTGGACCCCACAGTGCGAGTCCAGTTTTCAGGAACTGAAAAGACGCCTGACATCTGCACCTGTACTGGTACCACCAGACTTTTCCAAGGATTTTATAATCTATTGCGACGCCTCGCGACAAGGACTAGGTTGCATTCTCATGCAATATCGTCAAGTGATTGCATACGCATCCCGAGAGTTGCGTCCACATGAGGATAACTATCCTACTCATGATTTAGAGCTTGCAGCTGTAGTCCATGCACTCAAAACATGGCGACATTACCTCCTTGGTAATCACTGTGAAATCTTCACTGATCACCAAAGTTTGAAGTATATCTTCACCCAACCGGATCTAAATCTCAGGCAAAGACGTTGGGTTGAGTTGCTCACCGACTACGACTTAGGAATAACTTACACTCCTGGAAAGGCCAATGTCATGGCTGATGCACTAAGTCGTAAGTCATATTGTAACAATTTAATGTTACAACAAAGTCAACCACTTCTCCACGAGGAATTTCGTAAGCTTAACCTTCACATTGTTCCTCGAGGATTCCTTTCCACCTTGGTGGCGAAACCTACCCTTATGGATCAAATCATAGTTGCCCAGCGGTATGATAAAGGCATATCTCGGATCAAGGAGAACATTGCTAGCGGAGTTGCTAGAAGCTTCTCTATGGATGATCGAGGTGTTGTGTACTTTGAGAACCGCTTGGTGGTGCCCAAGAAACCACAACTACGACAGATGATTCTTAAGGAGGCTCATGAATCTCCTCTCACGATTCATCCTGGTAGTACCAAAATGTATCAAGACCTACGTCAAAGATTCTGGTGGACAAGGATGAAGAGAGAAATCGCTCAATTCATTGCTAACTGCGACGTTTGTCGTCGAGTCAAAGCAGAGCATCAACGGCCTGCTGGCACCCTTCAACCTTTAGCTATTCCTGAATGGAAATGGGATAAAGTCGGTATGGACTTCATTACCGGGTTTCCCAGGTCCAGGAAAAGGAATAATGCTATCTTCGTCGTTATCGACCGCCTCTCTAAAGTAGCTCATTTCTTGCCTGTTCGAGAGAGAATTACCGCTAGCCAGCTAGCAGACTTATATATCTCTCGAATAGTATCACTTCATGGTGTACCGTTGGAGATTAACTCAGACCGTGGAAGTCTTTTTACTTCACGATTTTGGGAAAGTTTCCAGAATGCTATGGGAACTCATCTCTCTTTCAGTACTGCCTTCCATCCGCAATCAAGTGGTCAAGTGGAACGAGTCAATCAATTTCTAGAAGACATGCTTCGAGCCTCTGTCATTTCTTTCGGTATGGAATGGGAAAAGTGTCTTCCATTTGCCGAATTCGCTTATAACAATAGTTATCAAGCCAGCTTGGGTAAAGCTCCCTTCGAAGTTCTATATGGATGAAGGTGTCGAACACCTCTTAACTGGTCAGAGACCGGGGAAAGACAATTCTTTGGCCCGGATATGATTCAGGAAGCAGAAGAACAAGTTCGCATCGTTCGTGAGAGATTGAAAACTACCCAGTCTCGCCAAAAGAGCCAATATGATAGTCATCATAAGGCTGTGACTTTTGAAGTCGGCGATAAGGCTTACCTTCGGGTTACTCCTCTTAAGGGAACCCATCGATTCGGTATCAAAGGCAAATTGGCCCCTCGTTACATCGGTCCTTTTCGCATTCTTGCCAAACGAGGAGAAGTTGCCTACCAATTGGAACTACCTCCGCACCTCTCCAGAGTTCATGATGTTTTCCACGTTTCTCAACTCAGGCGTTGCTTCTCGGATCCTATCCGCGGAGTGGACCACGAAACGCTTGATCTCCAAGACAATCTCACATATCGAGAATACCCCGTTCGTATTCTTGATCAAACCGAGCGCACCACTCGACGCCACAATATCAAGTTTCTCAAGGTTCAATGGTCACATCATTCCGAGAGTGAAGCTACTTGGGAAAGGGAGGATCGTCTTCGACTTGAGTACCCCACCCTCTTTCCGGAGGAACCCGAATCTCGGGACGCGATTCTTTTAAGTGGGGGTGAGTTGTCACATCCCTAGCTAGCTCTTGCATTAGGATCTGACTAGAGTGTGCATCATGTTTACTTTCAAAGAAACTTGAAATGGGATTAACAGAAACCCCAGCACCCCTCCCCTAACAACTAGGGTTTACTAAAATATTTTCCAATGTACCCAAAATGCCCTTCAAAATGTTCATCATTTCTGCCTTGGTCTTAAACCTCTGCCAAAAATGGTGCACAATTTTCTAGGACAATCTAGGGTTTTGGATTAAACCATATGGTATTTGAATTTGGGCATTTAAATGCTATAAAATATTTTAAATGCTCAAATAATCATGAACTATAATGTTTCCTACTGTTCATATTATATATAGTAGGTATGACAAGTGTCATGAGTTATAAAAATGTTTAGGCATTTTTATTAATTAAACAAAGCTGCTAAAGAAATGAAACAGAAAAGAAAATAGGAAAAGAAAATAGGAAAACACTTACCTGGCGCCCACCCGGCCCACCTGCCGGCCCAGCCCAGCTGCCGCTCCAGCGAGCTGCTTGGCTCGGCCAGGCAGGCAGGCAGGTGCTCGACGGCGACCGCACGGCGCGCCACGCAGCTGCCCGCCGCCCTGCTTCGCCCCCTCGCCATTCTGGAGGCATGGATCGAACGTCCACGTCCCCCTCGACTCCCCAGACACCTCCGCCTCCCCCCAGTTCCTCTCCTCTGCTCTCCCCGCGCCATGGCCGACGCCGCCGTGATCGCACCGTCGTAGAAACCACGTCCACCGTCGTCCCCGAGCTCCGCCGTGTTGTCCCTCGTCTCCGCCATCCTCGACTGCTTCGAACAGGCCGAGCCCCGAGCGCTCGCCCGCCCTGGAGACGCCCCCGACCTCTTCTTCCCCAACTCCGGCCGAGGAGATCCCCCTCGCTGTGCTGCTCAGCTCCGACCACCCCCGAGCTCGCTTCGGTGCTTGCTGCAACCGCTGTGAGCCTAGCTACCTCCTCCCCCTCTCCGTTGGCTCCCTCTTGCCCTGTAACACACTGCACGTAGCTCGCCCGCACGCACCGCCGCCGTGCTCGTCGCCGATGATGCTCCGGTGACCATTTGGTCACCGGCACCCGTCCAACGCACTCACCACAGCACGTAGATGCGAACGGTGCTACACACGCATCGCCTAGGCACCTGCAGCCGCATCTCCACACACGCCCGACGCCGGTCACCGCCGTCGAGCTCGTTGCCGTCGTCTCCGGCCACCCCAGGTCCGGCGACCACCACCAACCGATGCGGAAGAGCAAGAGCTCTCCAACGCACCCAACCGCAGCTCGAACCGTGCGTGAGGCCGCAAAGTTATATGACGTGTTACAGCTAGATCGGTGTGGCTTAGGATCGGGGTCCTGACATTCGAGTGGAATTCCGAAGCCGAAGCGGCGTTTGAAAACTCAAAGCCCTGCTATCGACCCAGCCGGTGCTCGCTGCCCCAGTGAGCGGAGAGCCTCTTCTGCTATACATTGCAGCCGCCGGACAAGTTGTCAGTACTGTACTCACGGTCGAGCGGGAAGAAGAGGGCAAGGCATACAAGGTCCAACGCCCGGTCTATTACATATCCGAAGTTTTGACTCCCTCCAAGCAAAGCTATCCACATTACCAAAAGCTTGTGTACGGGATTTACTTGACTGCAAAAAAGGTTGCCCATTACTTTTCAGACCATACAATCTCAGTCGTCAGCGACGCCCCGCTGTCAGAGATCCTGAACAACCGAGACACAACCGGTCGAGTGGCAAAGTGGGCGATTGAACTTCTTCCGTTAGATATCAAGTTTGAAGCGAAGAAAGCCATCAAGTCTCAGGCTATAGCAGATTTTGTGGCCGAGTGGATAGAACAAGAGCTGCCGACTCAAGTTCAGTCGGACCACTGGACTATGTTCTTTGATGGATCCAAGATGCTGAACGGATCCGGCGCAGGCGTGGTCCTGGTTTCCCCCAGGGGCGACAAGCTCTGTTACGTCCTTTAGATCCACTTTGACTCATCGAACAACGAAGCCGAGTACGAAGCACTTTTGTACGGGTTGCGCATGGCCATCTCACTCGGCGTCCGTCGCTTGATGGTTTTTGGCGACTCTGACTTAGTGGTGAACCAAGTGATGAAGGAATGGGACGTCAGGAGCCCGACAATGACCAGTTATTGCAGTGCAGTGCGGAAGCTTGAAAAGAAGTTTGAAGGCTTAGAGCTCCATCATGTGCCCAGAGCCAAGAATCAGCTGGCCGATGACCTTGCAAAAATTAGGCCGACTCGGAGGCCTATACCCAAGAATGTGTTCCTGGAGCATCTGCACACCCCTTCTGTCAAAGAAGACCCCTTCACGGAAGAGCCCCCACAGCCAGTCATCGCGTCAGATCCGACTGAAGTCGAAGTACCTGCTGTGGTCGACCTGATCATGGAGGTCCTAGTGATTTCGCCAGACTGGATTGTGCCATATATATCGTATCTGCTCAGGCAAGAACTCCCGGAAGATGAGGAGGAAGCACGCCAGATCGTCTGCTGATCCAAGGCGTTCACTGTCATTCAGGGTCAGCTCTACAGAGAAAGCGTCACCGGAATCACTCAGCGCTGCATCGCTCCAGAGGAAGGTCGACTGATCCTGGATGAAATTCACTCGGGAACTTGTGGCCACCACGCCTCCTCTCGGACTATAATGGCCAAAGCATACCAAGCCGGGTTCTACTGGCCCCACGCCAACGAGATGGCCAAGGATATTGTGGACAAGTGCGCAGGTTGCCAGTTCTACTCCAACATGTGCCACAAGCCGGCGTCCGCCTTGAAGACCATTCCGCTAGTCTGGCCCTTTGTTGTTTGGGGCTTGGACATGGTCGGCCCCTTCAGGACAGGCAGAAGCGGATTCACCCACCTACTTGTGGTAGTCGACAAGTTCACCAAAAGGATTGAGGCCAAGCCCATCAAGAACCTCGAGTCGAGCACCGCCATCAGCTTCATCAGGGAATTGATATTCAGATATGGAGTCCCCCACAGCATCATCACAGACAACGGCTCCAACTTTGACTCGGATGAATTCAGAGCTTTCTGTGCTTCTCAAGGAACACGAGTCGACTACGCCTCCGTGGCGCATCCGCAGTCAAATGGACTAGCAGAAAGAGCAAATGGTTTGATTCTCCAAGGCGTAAAGCCGCAGCTCATGCGTGATCTTAAGCATGCCGCTGGGGCTTGGGTAACTGAACTACCATCTGTCTTATGGGGTCTGAGGACAACTCCAAACCGGTCGACTGGCCGTACCCCTTTCTTCATGGTCTATGGAGCCGAAGCTGTGTTGCCGAGCGACTTATTGAACAACGCCCCCAGAGTGGAACTCTTCTCCGAAGCCGAGGCAGAGCAGGCTCGTCAGGATGCAGTCGACCTTTTGGAAGAGGAAAGAGAGATGGCCTTGATCCGGTCGACCATCTATCAACAGGACTTGCATCGATTCCACGCTCGCAACGTCCGAAGCCGAGCATTCCAGGAAGGAGACCTGGTCCTTCGAGTGCATCAGAAACGTCCACACAAGCTCGCCCCGGCCTTGGAAGGTCCATTCATCATCACCAAGGTACTGCACAACGGAGCATACCACCTCTACAATGTCGCCAAGAAGAAAGACAAACCTCGTTCGTGGAATGCAGACCTGCTCCGCCGCTTCTACAGTTGAGACACTCAACAGTCGAGTTGTAATAAAGATTTCCCAATTTGTTTCAAAGACAAGTTGGCAGTGGTCCTCTAATGATTGATGCTTTCTAAAAATGCTGGTCTTCAAAATCCCCCAGTGGGTGCTTAGCTGTGAACCCAATTCGCCTAAGTTTCAAACGCTCACTCCGAGTGAAGAGCAACCCTCTCACTCGGGGGGCTTAGCTGCGGTACTCCGAGCTACGTCGTAAGTATAATGTGGCTCTGTCTTCCGAGCTCCGCCACAAATACAACGTAGCTTGGAATCGCCTAAGTTACAAACATCCACTCCGAGCGAAGAGCAGCCCTCTCACTTTGGGGCTTAGCTGCGAACTCGATTCGCCTAAGTTTCAAACGCTCACTCCGAGTGAAGTGCAACCCTCTCACTCGGGGGGCTTAGCTGCGGTACTCCGAGCTACGTCGTAAGTATAATGTGGCTCTGTCTTCCGAG